>CM021735.1:45564709-45617671 GCA_011075105.1 Heteronetta atricapilla
AATAATAATAATAATAATAATAATAATAATAATAATAATAATAATAATAAGTGATCCTCTGCTTTTGGAAAGAATTTGTTCTGGGCATGCAATTATTTCAAACAGATGTCTGCAACTAAGAGGCATTCATTATCTCTTTCATCATGGCTCGATATATTGCACTACTGTACTCAATGGTTATTTCAGTCATTGCAAAGATACATGCTCTTACTGTTAGACCAACAACTCCCCATCTCTCTCTCAATCTTTTTATTAATTCTTGGTTATCAGAAATACGCTCTTACTAAAACTGTAATTGGACACTTTCTGAAGTATTTTCTGGGCAGATCATCAAACAATTCAGCTCAGTAGCAAGGAAGAATTTATCACCCCAAATTCCCCCAGTGAGTACCCTTGCTCACTCAAGAGAAGACACTTGTTACCAAATCTGCAGCAGCAGCTGTTTTATAATTATTAGGTTCAGCTGTTTTCATAATTAATAATTAATTTTGTGTTCAGCAGTTTACTTATGCAAATATTCAATGATGTAGCTTTGTACAAGGAATGTAATCTTTCTTACATTTTATGTGTTTAATCTGTGAAAAAATATAAAATAATGTACATATTTTCAACTAACTTTGCTTTTTAATTAAGGGTTGAGGAATGATCAAACCCATAGGTTTTAAAATAACTTCTTCCTACATATCACTTCTCTTCAGATCCTTTTGAATAATGAAAGGTCGGTTTGTTATTATCAGTTAAGCTTCCAAAACACTTACAAAACATTTAAACCTCATATGAAAATTCCATTGTGTTCCTTTGTAGAGCTATGTTTGTACTGCTAACAATATATTTATGAACATTGATATTTGTTTTTGCTGTTCTTATGATTTTCCTTAATTCATACTGGTGACGGTTTACAGTGTCTCAATGTGCTTGTAACTGTCAAATAGATTGATACTCTTCATAATCATGTGCCTCCACAAAAGCCCAGGGGGACAAGAGGAAGATAGTCTCTAGTAAAGGTGGTCAATAAAAATTGGAGTGTTTGGTTAATGTTGGGTTTTTTTGGTCCCTAAATCAGAAATTCTAGATTTTAATATTATTTTTTATACAGAAAGAGATAAATATTTTTCAATAATGAATAGAAAACAAATTGTAAGCAGTATACCTTGTCACTATTCAGACACCTGTTTGAAGTTACATTTGCCATATAGTACTCTTACTTGAAACTAAGGAAAAGCAGTCCCTGTATTTCAAGGTTGCATTATTTTGACCTGTAAGAATAGTCTTTTATCAGTCATTCAAGGACTTCCTTACATATATGTGTCTAACAACCAACATCTTCTTGAATCAATCAGTCTATGTATATCATCCAATCTTTAAACAGATGAAAGTGGAGAGAATCTGATCTGCTTCAATTAATTTCTATGTGACCTCTGTGCTGATGGTAACATGACAATGTATCCCTCAGTTGAGAAAATATTGGTGACCTGATCTAAACCTAATTTTTCTGAGGCTGCCGCATGTTAATAACATATTTATTTGTGTCATTCAATTCACTCAGCTTCCTGAAATCAATAGAATAATCCCTGTTGGAAAGGTCTGGATGAGGTATACAATTTCTTTCTCATAAAGGGGTACGTTGTCATTAACTATTCATTCCTAGCAGGGTTTGTGGAGTCTGTGGTTTTCTTCATTCGGTCAATGGTACAATCAGATCCCTAGAGAAACATACTTTTCCTTTACACAGATAGGAATGTTCCTTAAAGAGCATCTACAGAAAACTTTTATGGAGAAAGGCTACTTTCTCACCCAGTAATGCTGTCAAGAATGATCTTGAGAGAAGCATGCTTCATGAACTTGCTTTTATATAAAGCAGAGCACATGTATACAGCACTGAAAAATAGATACACTTGAAGGCAAATGCTATTCACGCTATTATATATGTATACATTAAAAAGCTTTTAAAAATATATATCAGAACATTTTTCAAATAAAGACTTCCCAATGTGCCAAAAAATAAAGATGTCCATCTGTACATTTTCTAGACTTTGTACTAAATCATTCTGAGATTGTTGTGTGAAAGCATTACTAGCCATGGATCCCATGTGATACCTAATTATAGTGTGGAAGTGGGCTGAGAAGTGTCCTGACATGATGGAGTGGCTTTCTCACAATTCCTTCTGAAACATTTGTTTCATCTCTCACTCTGGTTATTTTATACCACCTGCTTTGAGTTCTCTCCAATCTTATTTGATAAAGGATAAGGATACAGACAGTTTAGAAAGAAGGAAAACTTAAATAAATAAATAGTTATTTTTAAGAAAAACTACACACAAGGAAAATCCAAAAATATTCCCAGCAAAAAATCACATCATGATAGAACAAAATATAATGGAAACTATATACTAATTTGGATGTATATGTATTACACATTTTTAACATGCAGTGTATACAACATATGTAAGTGAGAAGGAAATGGTCTGTGCTTTTGTACTTAGCAGTTATTATATCAATATGGATAAGTGGTATTAAGTGCAATCATTCAGAACCTTGAAAAAAATCTGGTCTTAATATTGTATATTGTTGAGAAACACAGAAGTTATTGTCCAGCCTTTAACATAAAATTACTGGAAAGTCTGTATATTGTCTCTTAACTATTTAGTAAAATCATTGTGTATATCTCAATTAATATGAATTAGATTATTCACATAATGGGAACATGCTAGTGGTTATAATAACAAAATGGATATACAGTCACTTCCATAAAATAGATCAAGAAACTCAGCAAAAATCTAGAGCTAGTAAATATAGTGTTAATCTTAAAAGGATTTTTCTGTACGATATAAGGCAGTTATTTAATCTGCTCTCCTTAACTTCCTGAGACTAGTTTTTGCAGGTCATAAAGATCTGAATTCTAATTTTGAAATGTAATATGACTGCAGTATTCAAATAGGCTCCTGATCCAAGACTGGAATTGGGTTAAGGATAATATCATAACTCAGAAATGAAGAAGCATCTCTCCATCAACCTCTGCCAGTTCTATGACGCTGGTTAAAGCTAGAAGATTCAAAAGTAGTCCCATTTCATTCTAACTGGTGGAAATGTGAAGATGATGTAGAGAAGAAGAGAAGATGTAGAAGAAGAAGAGAAGATGATGTAGAGAAGAAGACTAATAAATTAGCATTTTGTTTGTTTATTTATTATGTCACATATATATTTATGATACAGTCATTTGTCATAAATGATTATTGCCATCATATGCTGCTACATGGGCACAGAGGTTGTATTTACTTGAACCTGAAGGATTCTCCCCCTCCCTCCCCCTCCCCCCCCTCCCCCCCCCCCCCCATTCTTTAAGTATTTGAACCCAGGAATCATTTTTGATTCACACTTTGCAATCTAATTATCTCAGACTTGCCATAGGGTAGAATTTTAATACAGTCATCAGGGAAATATTTTGCCACACATCAGCTATTTTATTAGAACTGCCTGCTCTTAGGTAGTGAATGCACCCTTTTTCAAGTAGCTTATCTTGATAATATTATTCTCAATAGAAACAAAACATTTAATTGTCATTAATAAGATAAATTTAAAATACTTTTTGGACTATAAACACTTAGAGAAGGTATGGATCACCTTAAACTCAGATATGTCTTTTACCCAGTTGAATATGACTGTATTTGTACATTACAAAGTGTAATAGCATTTGTGCCTCAGATTATTTAAAAGACCATAGTTTCCCAAAATAATGCCACTGCTGAATGCTGTGAGATACTTCAGCTTTTTGTAAATAATGTAAGGCCAGAAAAATTTACTACATTATATAAATGGAATGATTTCTTCATATACACCTTCTCTGCAGCAAAATAAAGAATGGTGTTATAGGCATTCTCCCCATTTTAATCTTACTTTTTTTTCTCTGAAAATCATTTTCAATGGCAAGGAAAGATAGTAAGGGGCTTAGAAAATATTTTCCTTTTTTTTTCTTTTAATTTAAAAAAAAAAAGCACAAATATAACAAATCATTAATTTGTTTGTTATTGTCATAATGTTTAAGTGTTGACATTTAAATATCAACACCTTCATGTATTTCTGCCATTTGTAGTAAGAGAATGTTTTTTTTTAAACAGCTTCTATCTGTTTTTAAAACAGATAAGCAATAGTAGAGAAAGTCAAGAATCTATTTGTCACTGAAAAATATACTAGGAGTAGCTGGAACACATCTGTAAAATAGATTTTATTTGGAAGTAAAGTTAGAAAAAAAATCTGTATTTTTTCCAAATAATATTTTTTCTTATGAGGTATGAAATGAAATATTTGTCATGTAGAAGATGTACTTCAGGGGAAAAATAATAGTTCTAAATTTAAGTTGAACGCCTTTTATTTTTTTTATTTATTTATTTATTTTTTTTTTTGTAATGATGTGCCACATAGAGATTTTACATACTATGCCATTTGGCAGAATAAAGTTAGTCAAAATTGTCAGTATTGTTTGTATCCATTGGTTCTGGATTTATTCGAAACATACAAAATAATAATCTCAGCTAGTACAGATAAAACATCTTCACTTTGATGGAAACTTAATTGCTCTCTTGGTTAAATGCCTTAATTTACAATTAGATCCAGCCAACACTGTATTGGGTGCAGCATATACATTTTCAAAATTTCTCTTTTTTATACAATCATTTTTGCAAATCTCCAAAGGATTTTAATGTGTGGTAAAGAACTAGGAGGTGGAGTGCGGGGAGGGAGGAGTAGGGGGGAAGCAACAAGCCTCAGCCAGAAGCACTCAAGCGGGCTTAAAAGCTCCTTCGCAAGCACAGCCTTGTCCTGTGCTCAGAAATTGGCGCTATGCAGAGAGAAAATCCTAATACTTCACCTAAATTGCCTATAGCAGATGATTATACTCCCTGATTAATAAAAGCAGGGTTTCATATTTTTTGTTTGGTTTTGTTTTTTGAATGAATTTCTTTCTTGTTTGTATCTTTCCCATTCTCAGACAGATGTATTTCTTAAGCAAAACAGAAACAACCTTTTCTGAGTGTTTGGCAGGTATTTTCAGTGCAGGCATATTTTCAGCACATTTCTGCTATGTTCAGATTTATTCACATTTCCCAGGATACAGCACTGCTGGGCTTGGGCATCTGCAGAAGCCTCCACATCTTCATGTTTATCACTTTGCAGCAAGCAGGGCATGGCAATGTGTAGTAATTTTGCCCTCTCCCATAAGCTGGGTGTCATTCTGCTGATGATTTATTTGGAGCTGTTCCCTGTGGAAGGCAACATCAGGAAGTCCTCAAGGTCGATGTCAGGTCAAGGACAGATGGGTCATTTTGAAATGCTGTGACATAACAAATGGAAGTGTCCCATTTCAGCAAGTCGGCATGAAGTTTATTCCTGTCATTGATGTCACCAAATCAAATTTATTCACAAAAGTCAAAGCTATCAAAGTCTCTCCCTTGTTTCCTTGCTGATACTTCAGGAATTACAGAGCCATCTACTGGTGCTTTTTCTACCTATAGGTATGATACTAATGCATTCAGAAAAAATAAATGAGCCCTGCAACTGTAAGAGAAATATTCATCCAAACTAAAGTGGTAGATTATGCCCTTGTGGTTGAAACTTTAGGGAGTAAAATGAGGACGAGACATGGGCAACCATGATTCACCAGTTAAAATTCATATAAATAATGAGCAAGATGGTAAGGGAAGGACATGGTAGTGAATGATAATAACGAAATGTTGAGGCTTAAGTGAGGTTGAAATGGAAAACCTCAAAATCCACTTTTTTTGTGTGTTTCACAACTAATAAAAAAACATTTTTGGTAGGATAGATAGTTGTCATCTTAGAAAGTAGTAGAGATTCCCTGGCAAACAATTCATTCTTTTCAGATAGTTCTTACCAGGACAAAATAATACAATCGAGTTTGAGGGACTTCAGTATGAGACAAATTCTCCTGTTAGGCATAAGCAAAAGTAAGGCAACAGTGGATATCACAGAATCACAGATATCCCTGTACATAAATTAAATCCCTATCAAGAACCACCATCTTGCCTTTAGATAATCATCATTGCAATTTATTGCACCTTTCAAAAAGTTGTTCTCAGCTAGGCACAAATATTATTTTAACTTGGCATTTGTTCTGGCATAGGTCCATCAAGTGTATTGTAACGAAAAGTGGAAGTCTTCCATGAGCTCTCAGTAACCAAGCCTCTAGAGATAATTTACAGAAACAGAGAAAGACAAAAATACCCATTTATAAGAATAAGCAAGGTCCAAGGGGAATAATATTCAATTTTAATTCAGGTATTCTACCAACAGTGGCTTCCTACTAAGATTTTCCACTTGACAGGAAGTAGCAAGAGCTGAAAGTTTGGCAGTTTAAAGATGCAGAGTTTGATAAGACAACATAGAAGGCAGTGTCTGTGGGAGCTTTCTTGAGGATCAGAAACAGCTCTGTATGTTGCACAATATTCTGATATTAACTTGAAGCTCACAGTGTGAAATTTTGACTTAAAAAGCACTGTATATGTTTCACTGTTTATGTGTTAAAAAAAGAAAAAAGGAATACAACTCATTGCAAAGGACAGAAATCTGTATGTGTTTTGAAAGAATGTTTTGCAAATAGAAAACATAAAACTAGTAGAAGTCTTGCAAAATAATAACATTTTTTTTTTCTTCAAAATGAAATCATGTCTTAGTGCTCTATTTTTCCTTGCTTTATTTTCTTTTTCTTTTCTTTTATTATTAATATTTTTTGTTAACAGACAGTGTATTACTAAAGCAATTACTGTAAAATAAAAGAAGACAGGGCAAAAGCTCTCAATTTAAAACAATTAACTGTGAGCCAACTGTGTATTCCAAATGATTACCAGCTTGCGAACAAATTTTGAGCTACATATAAATAAATTATATCTAGTAAAATTTTACTGCAACTTTAACTCATGGATTTTAAAATTGCTAAATAGGGAGTAGTGTGGTTAGGTACTAAAAATTTCCATTGGCTTTAAGGTAGTATGGTGCTATGAAGAAATAAGAGGAAGAAAAATGATTCTGACTGAATAGACACATATTTGTTCTTGGTAGCCACTCTTATAGAGGAGACTAAGGTATGTAGCTTAAGGTACATACTGTATTGTTAAATCAGTTAATGAGCTGTAGGAAAGATGAGATTTGAGATCTGAATTTGAATTATCCTAGGTTAATTTATCATGTGCTAGCTCTAGCATTATCAATATTTTGTAACATGAAGAATATACTTCCAATAGGTTAAGTAACTAAAATTCACTGTAAAATGATGTTACCTAAAGCTGTGAAACTTACTAATTTCATTTGCTTTGAACTCTTTGGCATACACAAAAACTCATCCATATTAGAGATGAGTTTAGCCACAGTCTAAACGTAGCTAAACTAAATATGATGTTGAATTTAATCCCCAGTATGTGTGCACAGATGTGTGTGTGCATGCACTTTATTCATACTAGGTTACTTAATTCAATAGACATTTCCAAAATACCTTATGAAAACAGAAATGAATTGCCTGAGAAATTGGTTTTGATTTAGAAATAATTTATGTGTAATGTAAAACTCTGGGAGAAAAGAACTGGGAATCCCTACAGACTACTAACAAAGGCCAGATGTATTGAGCCACCCATGGAGATACAAAGATTCCAAACCTCAAACTTGTGGACAGTCCAGGCATTACGTACTTCCTGTTTTGACATTTTCTACC
Organism: Heteronetta atricapilla; assembly: GCA_011075105.1. Taxonomy (NCBI): domain Eukaryota; kingdom Metazoa; phylum Chordata; class Aves; order Anseriformes; family Anatidae; genus Heteronetta; species Heteronetta atricapilla. The sequence goes on from CM021735.1 coordinate 45,572,427, forward strand.
AAACTTCTTACTTGGATCATGAGATCTATTCTATTAAAAGTAACTAAAAAGAATTATTTTCTTTATATTGTCTATTCATACTGAAGAAGTCACTGTGACTTCGAGTATCTTTGTAAAAAAATAAAAAATCTGAAAATCACATCAGTATTAACACTATATTATATAAAATAAAATAAAATAAAATAAAATAAAATAAAATAAAACAAAGTGGCAGTTTTTTCTCATATTTTTCTTGGAAATTGAAATTTATTTCATGATATCCTCCCTCTTTTGGACAAAGGAAAGCATTAATTTCACTATGCTCTCCACAACTGACTTGAAGCATTTTTAAACATATAGTCCTATTTACATATAAAATAGCCTGATAACCTCTAAAATGGAAAGACAGTCGTACACAACCAGATCACATAGTTTTCTAGCCTTTCCATCTGGGAAATCTTACCTTTACAGATTATAATTATATCCAACACTTATCAGTTTCATGAATAAAATGTATTAAACTGCGGTACTCAGAAAAACAAAACATCAAATAATAGTTTATTAAGGTATACAAAAATCTTTACTTTCTGCCTACATCAGTAAGAAATGCTCTTCTCTATATATATATCAACTGCTGATACAAATCAATGAGGTCTAATGGATCCTCCCCCACCCCCCCAAAAAAGAGACAATAATTAAAAACAAACACAATGTTTGCAAAGCAGACAGGTCAATGGATAGACCCATATACATTCTTCCATGTTTAGAGAACTGATCCAAACTCTCCTGAGACAAAGAAAAAATATAGATACCGTACTGTTGTATAAACTTATGAACACCAGTGTAAATACCAAAACATTAATCAGGTAAAGCATCAGGTAATCCTCTGGCATAGTGTGGCTACATACATTGGTCAACAGAATCTCTCAGCACATTTCTCTATTATTTTTGCAGCATAAAGTTTGAACTGTTTTGCTTCCTACAGTTGGACCAGATGATCTTGGAGGTCTTTTCCAACCTTAATGATTCTATGATTCTATAAATTGTATCACTCTTCTCTAAACCTCATATTCATTTTCACCAAATATAAAGTTTACACACAAAATGATCTAAATAAAAGTAATTGTAATTTAATTGTTGTTCAATATTTACATAAATATTAATTTTATTTTAAAAATAAATAATAGTTTTAATATTATGTGTTTTTCTGTGGCATGAGAGAAACCACTTTATTTTTCAGAAAGTATATAAAAAAAAATATTCTATTTCCTTTTGTATAATATCCCAAGCTATCTAGGTTAGTCCAAAGTTTGAAGCAAATGCTGAAGACTTACAGGAGACTTATGGGAGCACAGTTCTTTTAAGTTATTCTTGAAGTTCATCAAGTTAATTATTGTTATTTTTTACTCAATAGAAATTTTATATACAATGAGTTACACTGAACAGTTATTTTAAGTAAAGAATATGTTCAAAGTGTAATAGATAATAAGAGTTTGTTGTTGTGTTGTTTTGTTTATTTATTTTGAAGTCATCAGATACAAACATACCTGTTGGAAATTCTCATTCACTTGCAAATAAACAGCAGGGTGCATTTATTATTTTATACTTCCATTGTGTTATTAGAGGCTAAGAACACAGAGATTTGCTTCAGGCAAGTTTGTTTAACTACTGACAATTCTTCTGTAATAAAATATTGATGTCCTCTGGAAATTTTAGAGAGGAGTTAGCTTTTCTAGACATACAATATAAAATTATGAGAGAAGATCAAAAGTCAAATGTTTTCCTAAAATGATTCACCTTTGACTTCTTCCTCTATTTGGAGTTCTCATTTCCTTATGTTCTCTGACTTCCACTCTGATAAAGTGAATGACATCTGATTTTCTTTTTGTTACTGTTGAATGAGCATCATATTTTGCAAATAATGTATATTGAAGACTAATCTAAGAAATGTACATCCATATTTTTAATGATGTATCATAGTCCAATGTAAATGCAAAGGAGTTGACATTTCTAGAGCCAATTCTCTACATATTTACACCTCAGGAACCTCCATTTAGGAAAAGTGTCACTGAAACATTGGGCATAAGTCACTGAAAAGTTTGGTCTTCTCTGTCTTCACTTTAAAAGCTTACTTTAAATTAAATATATTATGGTACCAAAAACTAATGATATCAGAAACTGACCTAATTTCTTTAACAAAACTACCATAATTAATGGAAGATTAATTTTTAGAAGTAACCAATTGAAGATGTCCCTTTATAGGTCAGAGAGCTTTCCATCTGCATGGTACCAAATTCAGATTCTGACATTAGACCTAAAAAAAAAAAACATTGTGTCCTAATTATGTTTCATTTTTTCTCCTATAGGAAAGTAAAGTTTTTCCTGGGTTTGAATAATAGACTGAAAGTCCCTCATTTTACTGATGTTAAAATTGCTATATACCCTTTGGATGTTAATGGGTAAATTTTAAAAAGTATTTGTCAATAACATTTAAAAGGCCTAGAAATGCCAGCAGATTCAAAACAGATATAATCATTATTTTCTGCTTCTGGAACATCAAAGTATGATTCTGATTTAACTTCATTAAAAACTCAAATAAGTTATTTTTTGTAAATGACAACTTCCTGAAATATAAGTGACGTCAAGTCTCAGTGACGTCAAGTCTCACTGACGTTAAGTAATATGATAAAACTCTCTCCAGTGTTCTAATGTTTTGGACTGCTAGTCTAGTATTAAGTGTAATATATCATATAGTAGATCCACAATGCATAGCATACACTGCTTTCTTTATTCCTAACTAATGATGAATGAATATATTTGAGATAAATAGCCCTTGTTTTGCATGTCTATAGTTATAAATTTTAATCTCCTAGTATATTAACACCTCAGTCCTTAGACAATATAAAGGGTACATCAACATGTGATGGTTTTATTCAGGTGGGCAGCTGAGCTCTATCACAACTGCTGTCTCACTCCCCCTCCTCAAAGGAAAAGGGGGAGCAAATACAATGCAAAGGGCTCAAGGGTTGAGATAAGAGCAGGAGATCACTTGACAATTATCACGATGGGCAAAACAGACTCAGAGTAGGGAGATTAGTAAAATTTATTGCCCATTACTAATAAGCTAGAGCACTGAGAAACAAAAACAACAAACAAACAAACCCTTCCCCCCATCCACCCTCTTCTACCTCCTCCCACCAAACGGAACAGGAGAATGGGGGTTAAGGTCAGCCTATAGCTCTTCTCCTCCATCGCTCCTTCTCAGTCACTCTCTTCCTCTGCTCCATGTGGGGTTCCTCCCATGGGATGCTGTCCTTTCTGAACTGATCCTGCATGGGCTTTCCACAGGCAGTACCACGGGGTCCATCCATCAGGAGCAAACTTCTCCAGCACAGCTCGCCCACAGGCAGCAGCTCCTGCATGGTCCTCACTCCACGAGCTACAGGTCCGACCTAGAATCTGATCCTGTGGGCGTTCTCCACGCCCACAGGATCAGCCTCCTTCAGGGAAGATCCACTTGCTCCACCATGATCTCCTTCATGGGCTGCAGCATGGAAATCTTCTCCACTGTGGTACACCAGTAGGGGGACATCCTGCTCCACCACAGTCCTCTCCACATTATGCAGGGGAACTTCAGCCACAGCACCTGGAGCATCTCGTCCCCTCCTTCTTCACTGATCTTGGTGTCTGCAAGGCTGTTTCTCGCTCCTTACTCTCCCAGCTGTTGTTGTGCCAGTTTTTTTTTTTTTGCTTGTTTTTTTTTTTTTTTTTTTTTTGCTTTTGTTGTTGTTGTTGGTGGTTTTTTTCGTTTTTCCCTTACTTAAATATGCTCTCAAAGAGGCACAAACAACATCATTTATTGGCTCAGCTCTGTCCAGCAGCGGGCTCCTTATCAAACACGGGGCAGCTTATGGATTCTTCTCACAGAAGCCAAACCTATGCCCCCCCCCCCCCCCCCCCATTACCAAAGCCTTGTTATATAAACCCACTACACAACATCATATTCAAGTTCTGCCTTTACTTAAACCCATAAAGAGGTTAATCAAGGATAAGAATGCACAAGTGCACTGAGGTACCCAACTATAATTTATTTCATGGTGAATTAGTCACTTAGATGTCTTTGAGGATCTGGGCCTAAATTCTTATCATACATGAACTTTGTGCTGTCTTTGAAATACATCCTACTCCCCAGCCATATGGGTACATGAAAATTATTCTGTCTGTGCTAGTCAGCACAATCAATCACTACACTGCATGTGCACATGGAACTCTGAAAAAAGCAAGGAAAAAAAAATAAAAAATTACAGCAGTACAGGAGAGACATGGACATATAGGAAAGAGTCAGGGGGCCATAAAAATGATTAACATAGTGGAGAATCTCTCCTATCGGGAAAGGCTAGGAAAGATGGGACTATTCAGCCTAGGAAAAGAGAAGGCTCAGGGGGATCTCATAAATATGTATATACCTGAAGGGAAGATGCATTGAAGATTGAGCCAGCCTTTTTCTTGTGGTGCCCACTGCCAGGACAAGAGGCAACAGTCATAAACTGGAACACAAGTGGTTACATCTACATGTCAGAAAGCAATTTTTCACTATAACAGTGATGGAACCCTGGCACAAGTTGCCCAGAAAGGTTGTGTAATCTCCCTCATAGGAGATTACTGCTCCTATGCAGACAGACTGAGGGAGTTGGGGTTGTTCAGCCTGGAGAAGAAAAGGCTTCAGGGAATCCTTATAGTGGCTTTCCAATACATAAAGGGGGTGTAGAGGAAAACTGAGGAGGGACTCTTCAACAAAGAGTGTAGTTATCATGTAGTGTACTAGTGTACTACTATTGTAGTAGTCTAGGGGTAATGGTTTTAAACTGAAAGAAGGTAGACTTAGTTTATACTTTAGAAAGAAGTTCCTTACTCAGAGTCTGGTGAGGCACTGGAACAGGTTGTCCAGAGAAGCTGTCAATGCCCCATCTCTGGAGGTGTTCAAGGCCAGGTTGGATGGAACTTTGAGCAATGGGGGTTGTCCCTGCCCATGGCATGGGGGTTGGAATTACATGATCTTTAAGGTCCTTTCCAACACAAACTCTTCTGTATGGACATGGTCCTGGGCAAGTGGCTCCAGGTGTTCCTGTTTGAGCAGGGGAGTGGGACAAGGGAGGTCCTCCAGAGGTCTCTGCCAATTTCAGCCATTCTGTGATTTTGTGAGTCTGATTTTGGAGAAATTAAAAAAGAAAATCTTTTCTGTGTGTGTACAGGACTTAATACCATCTCTTTTCCTTGGACTGAAATTAACACTTCTGCACCATTGTCTTTGCCACCTAATTTCTTAGATTAATATAAAACTACTGAGCTAGATTGTATCTTAGTATACACCTCAACTTCCAAATGTAAGATGACTTCATCAGAGAAGGCTTAATCATTACCAAAAATCAGGATCTTTTTCAACAAATAAACCTGGAGGCATCCTGGTCTGTCAGGGGCACCCTGAGAGCTGCAGAAAGGTCAGTGGATTTCTTCATGCAGCAAGGCAATAAAAACACACCAGAGGACAGCATACAGTTAACACTTTTCAGACTCAGAACCAAAATGACCTCTAACATCATCTTAGTGTACTGCAAATCCACTGCACTAATAAATAATAACAAATGTACTTTGCATTACATTAAAAACAATGTCTACATTTTGAAGAAACTGAAAATGAAGCCATTTGCCTATATTTTACTGTAAGATCATATATACCTTCATGTAGCAGAGAGCTCAGATATCACTATATGAACCTATTGGTTTACTATATTTCTTCCCTTTTAGAACAACAAAAAAAAAGTGCATATATCAATTTATTTTTTTCAGAGCTGAAATGAAACTACAGTACAGGCCTTTCTTAGGCTTTTTGAAGAAATGAAGCTTACCTGCTGAGGCAATGGATAGCCTAAGTGTATTCCTTTTGTGTTACCAGACAAATATTCTCTCTCCAGGTTAAAGGCATTTAGTCTGAGACATATTTATGAGCACTGATATTGCAAAATCCAGAGGCCATTAGATTTGGCAACTCCCTGTTTGCAGTGACCCCAAACTGAGCATGTCTTGCAGCAACTCATTAGGAAAAAAATACCTCCTGGTGATAGCAGTCCTTCATGGTACACAGGGAAAGGTGACAAAGACCATGATTCCACAAACCTGATGGTTATTGAATGATCTTTTGAAAGTTAAATAAGCTTTCTTCTCTTCAGTTTACTTTTCATTTTGTCTTCACTAAAGTGAGATGATGTAAAGGCCTCTGAGACCAGATGAAGAAAATCATTGCATAAAAGTATTTTGAAATGTATACTTTTTCAGATGATTTCCTACTTTGCATTGTTAATCTACACTAGACAGGGGTGACTGCAAAATTAAATGCCATTCTCAATAGTTTCCCATTTATAGTTTTTCTTTTTTTTTTTTTTTCAGAACTCTATTGTACTATGATAACTGCTCATTTCTGTTTCACCATATTCTCTGACAGCATCCTTAACTGATAACACTGTTATGATAAAAAAAAAGAAAAAAAAGGAAAAAAAAAAGTAAATTTATGCTGACTCTAGTTTTGCTAATGCATAAGAAGTAAAATAACTTTCTTATAAAGCATGTGGGGTTTTCTCCTCCCCCCCTCCCCGCCCCCCCATTCTGCAAGTAGCTCTTCCAAAAAAATATTATTTTTAGACTCAGATTTTTAGATGAGTGCACTTCACTTTCATTTAACACACAAAATAATGAAGGGACTTGCTACAAGCTGAGAAAATATTAAAAGCTTTTAGTACATCCTTGCAAGAGGCTTCAAGCCCATTGGGTATACTATTATGATCACTGTTCACTCAATAGTCACTGTCTTTAGCTCATGAACAACGTAATGCCCTGAAATATTCTCAAGAGCTTCTTTGCATTTCTGACCGTGAAGTCTACAATACTTATCTTGATGTGTCTCATCTCTCATCTTTTAAGGATCTTAATAAATGTCTTAGAGAATCAGGATGAACTAGACTGCTTTCTAAGGAAAGAAAGAAAAAGAAAAGGGAGAAAATGTAATAGCTGATGTGGTAAGTATCAATTTCTTGATATGTTAAATTTGTTTGCATCAAGCAGGCAAACATGAAGGCATGAAGTATGAAAGACAAAAATGTTTGGTTTGAGATATCAGACACCAGGAAAGAAATAGAGTGAATTGCCATTCATCTGGTACTGAACTGACTGCAGCAATGAAGTATCTGTGTTGTCATCACTGTTTGGAAAAATAAATAAAGAAATAAATAAGACAATTGTCCAGAATACCTTAGGAGTCATTGTTATAATGGTGGTCTGAGACCAAATTCAATACCATATTTAAATGCTTAACAGTTAACTTGTATCAGTACTGAAGCTTTTCATTCTTCATCCCACATGATGAAACCCAGAGCCTAACGTTAGTTTCTGAAAAACAAGGCTATTCTCTTGTAAAACACATCACATGTAAATTCAGAACTTGTTCTCACTTTCATCTATACTAATAGAACAGGATATGTGCCTATCAAGGGCAATTAATTCCCCTAGGATCTGAAACAATATATGGACACATATTCCTCTCTACTGAATGCAGGGGATATGCAGATGGGGATGGAAAGGGAATGTCAGGTAAATGATACATACAACATGTCTGGACCTGGAAATCTGTATGTACGCATGAAGGAGTTTCTGTCGACTTGCTGCTATTCTGAACTGTGTCTTACCTATAAACATTAATGCTGAGTAAAAAAAAAAAAGTTCCTGTCAGAAAATACCACAGCAAAAAAATCACTTATATCCTGCAATCCTTCAGGCTGAAGGATTGTGCTTTAGGAAATTTGTGCTTTAGGAAAAGGTATTGCATCGGCATAGCACTTAGCAGCAGCTGACAGAATGTAAATTTTTCATGGCTGAGGAGGTAAGAGGCAATTCAGATCTTGCCCTGTGGTAGAAGGTGGGTCAGCAAAATAATGATGACATTCAAAGATGAAAACTATTTTTCAATCTACATTTTGTCATTCGCTCTGGAGAAACTGTAAAGTTTTATTTTTTTTTTTTTTTTGTCAGTTTAAAACAGAAGAATGAAAATTTTTAAAATAATAATAAATAAATCAATCAGCCTACATGTTTTAGAATCAAAGAATCATTTAGGTTGGAAAAGACCCTTAAGATCACCAAGTCATCACCTAACACTCGCAAAGTCTTCCACTAAAGCATGTCCCTCAGTGCCACATCCTCCCGCCTCTTAATGTCATCATCTGGGGATGGTGACATTATCTCTTCCCTGGGTACCCCATTCCAATGTCTAATCACTCTTGCCTTGAAGAAATTTTCCCTGACAAATATTCTAACCACCATCACCATCACACAGTGTGCAACTTTTGGCTGTTTTCTCTTGTCCTATGTTTTAGTGAAAACCTAACTTTTTTGTCAAGGTGGGATAGAGGAAAGGAGAGGAGGAAAGAGTGGGAGTCAAATCCATCCCCCAACACCCAACAGTTTTTCAGCTGTAGGCAGATTTATCAAACTTTTTAAAACAATTATCATTGATGGTATTAGAATTCACTTATTTTTTTAAAAAAAGTGAATTAAAAAAAAAAGTGATTTTTTTTTTTTTTACTTTGACAAGTCTCACAGCTTTCTGCATGCAAAAATTAATCTCTTTCTATTCATTAATAAGAATCATTTAAAAATTCAGACAAAGTGATAATGTATTACAATATACTGAATGGCATGAGGGTATTTAACAGTAAAAGTGAAGTTCTTCATTTATTCTTAGTTCAATGAAAATTGAAAATGTATTCTTATTTCAAGAAAAATACCTCAGGTATGTAAAACAAACAAACAAATAAACAAACATATGGACTTTTTTGTATTTTAATATTGATCTGCTGTTCTCGTGGTTTTGTTTTGTTTTGATTTGATTTTTAATATTCTCCCAGCCCAGTTAGGAATGTTGGAAAAAAAACAAAATATGCATAATAGTCCACTGTTTTTTCTTTTACCTTATACTGATGTTCTGTCAGAATATTGAGACGTCACATATATATACATCAAATAAGAAGGTCCAATGAGGTTGTCATATTATGCAATGGAAATAACCATCCATTGAAGTAATAAATTCAAACAAATACTTCATTCTGAGATCAAGATATATTAATAAGGATTTTTTTAGATTAATTTCTCTGCCCCAGGTAGCTTAATAACCAGTTCAAATTTATACTAACTACAGCAAAAAAAAAAAAAAAAAAATGTTCCATTTATACTTCTGCAAATTCATGAACATTTATGCTTCAGGAATTCTTTAGAAAATCAGATCACACTAATAAGTAAGGCACCATTCCTTGGTTTAGCCAGTTATGGTCTAGCTTCTCCATCAAATGTTTATAATAACCTAATTCCCTTCAGAAGAGAATATCACAATCATTTCATCTTCCTTCATATAGGTTTTTCTCTAAGGAATACTATGTTTGCCTTTCACATAAAACACAAGCTTCCTGTAATCAAATACTGTTATGACAATTACTAAAAATATATAACTCATTTTAAAATAATTGAATATAGCAATATATTGTATAAACATTATAAAGCGTTCATATAGCCATCACCATTTTCAGCTACAATTTATATGCAAATGCTCCTTGCTTGTAATGACTGTGTAATAGTTACAAGGTCCTTTAATATATTTGCTATTTTTGAATCATTATGATTGTAGAATCACTATAAAATTATCTATGGTAGTGTGAAATATGCTTCTAAATCTTATTATAAATTGCTTTATGAATACATATATTAGTCACTATATTTGTTTTATTTTTAAAGTGATACTATCTACATTAAAATAGATAAATCTAAAACAGACTTTTATCTAAATTTCTCTAGAACTTAGTAATGTTATAAACAGCTGCAAATAGAACTGTGACTGATTGAGTTTGGAGAAGGACCAGTTCACTTCAGCTAGTACAATCCATGAAATATCATCAGTTGGCTCATTTTATCATCTTGTGTGTATTTATACCATAGCCTTAATAGCACTTTATGCTATTGTTTACAACCTGATGTTTGTCTACTGGTAGGGCTTGTGACTGTGTTTTCACACATTGCTATTCATCAAGCCCAGAGGAGGATAATGCCAAAAACAACAGCAACAAATTTGCCACTGGTAAGACAGTAGACAAGTGCTTACACAAATAGAGAAACAAGAAAAGAATAGGTATGCCTGTATTGACTCAGTTCATCTGTCAGTAATATTGTTAGTGAAACAGAAGCAAAACCATGACTCTTTAGACATGAGGCACACATTAATGAACACTACTGAAAAGACTCTCTGTTCCTTTTTGACATAATTTAAAACTTACACGTTTTCTTAACTACTTCTAGACTAGAATAACTATAGTATGAAGTGCTTTGTCTCTGTTTACATATTCTTTGTGTAGCTGAGCACACCCAAACAGCCCCTCAGCAGACAGTCTGAGTCTATGCAGATGGAAATGGCATGAGGAAATGGCCTCCCTACCATTGTAGGGACGTACATCTAATTTAATGTGGGAATTCTCCAGAAGTCAAACCTTCACAGATTGTATCCAGAGAATAATATTTCTTTTGACTTTGTGGAAGTGAAATGATGATTTTCTGACTGGAAGTACAGAAAACAGTTCCAGTACCGCTAATGCACCCCCCCCCCCCCCAAAAAAAAAAAAAAAAAAAAACAACTTTAGAAGTTTGTTTTAGCTACTTAGCTGTAAGTTAGAGGAACTAATCCAAATATTTTTGTTCTCTTCAAGACACCAAGGAGTTGTCCCTACATATGAGAAAGGGGTAAATATACATTGCTAGCAAAATAAAACTCTTTTTAATAACTTCTGACATCTTTTCTTCCCCAACAGTATTTGAATCACAGATGATGTGATTATACAGTAGTAAAGTAAAAGAATTAAAAATAAAATTAAATTAAATAAAATAAACACAGAGTATCTTGAATAATTTCAATTGTTCCTCTTCATCTCTTAAGGAACATGGTAGAATGGAAGAAAGTTTAAGGCAGAACAATAAAGACAATCAAAAAACTAACTAAATAAGAGATGTTTTCCCAGTAAGCTAGGACATTGTAATGAAAACAAAATTACTGAAGGGGATGTAGATCTTCAAAGGGGTCTTCAAAATCATGAATTACTTGAGATAATATACAGACTCTCAAATCTTTTTCTGCAAGGTTGCTCTCAATGTGTTCTTCTCCCAGTCTGTGCTCATGTCTGGGAGTGCCCCAACCCAGGTGCAGAAACTTACACTTGGAATTGTTGATCCTCATTAGGGTCACATGGGCCCACTTCTCAATCCTGTCCAGGTCCCTTTGGATGGCATCCCTTCCTTCTGTTGTATTGACTGCACCACTCACTTTGGTATCATCTGCAAACTTGCTGAGGGTGCTCTCGATCCCACTGTCTACATTGTTGATAAAGATACTAAACAGTACCGATCCCAGGACAGACCCTTGCGGGACACCACTCTTCACTGGCCTCCACCTTGACATAGAGCCATTGACCACAAATCTCTGGGTGTGACCTTGTCCACTGAACTCTGGGTGTGACCTTGTCCACTTGTCCACTGAACAGTGCACCCTTCAAACCCATATTTCTCCAATTTGGAGACCAATGTGGGACCCTGTCAAAGACCTTGCAGAAGTCCAGATAGATTACATCAATAGGTCTTCCTTTGACAACTGATGCAGTCACTCCATCATAGAAAGCCACCAGATTGGTCAGGCACAATTTACCCTTGGTGAAGTCATGCTGGCTGTCTCAGATCACATCTTTGTCTCACATGTGCCTTAACATTGCTTCCAGGAGGATCTGTTCCATGATCTTCCCAGACACAGAGGTGAGACTCACCAGTCTCTTGTTTCCCAGGTCTTCTTTTCTACCCTTTTTAAATATGGAAGTGATAAGTATGTAATTTAGAGCTAGTCCAATTCCCAGTTATCTATGTCTCAATTTAGAGAGCTCTAAAATAATTTTCAAGGGAAAAACAGAACACTGCATCTTCAGTTAACAAGTCTCTCAGAGAAGCATTCTGAACATTACAGGGATTCTGAGCATTACAGGGATTCAGCTGCTAGACTTTCTCTGTTCATTATAGAGAAACACAAGTACCTTAACCTTTGTTTTAGAGGTATGATTCATGTTTTTGAGTAGCAGTGAGATAGAGAATTCATATCCACTTGTTAAAAAGGAGTCTACTAAAATAGACCTCTTCAGATACATCAAACAGAGGCTATTTCCTTAACGAAATAAAACTGTAAATTGTTTTCCTTCAAAAACTTTGCATTTTGGTGTTTGCTTGTTTTTCCTCCACTTCTTAAAACTCAAGACCAGGGCATACAGAACTTCATGTATAATAAAATTAAAATAAATAGGCAAGTGATTTTTGTGTTTGTTTTGTTGTTGTTTTGTTTGTTAAGAGAATAAAGTAAGAAAGTTTTTATAGTGAAAGACATCAAAGACAATAGAATATTGCAGTTTGCTGACATAGTTGAACTTTTAAGAGATTAAGGTCCAGTGTAGGATATCCATCCTTCACAGTTACTGTAGCAATTATTGCAGTCTTTGACATGATGGAAGTAAGCAAAAAGGGTGAGTCAATGGGCCCGTCTCTAATTCTAGTAATTTATGTATCTTATTTCAAGTGTCAAAGTTATTTAAAACATTTTTAAAAGATTTAATATTCCATTAATAACAGGAATAAACAGTAATACTTACATTTCGGTCTAATAATTGTGGGTGGTTTAGAATATACTGTTTTTAATTCTATGGATTCTATATATGTATGTAGAGGACTTTTTTCCTTTAACATACAAAAATTCAGTAAAGCTTTCTAGTGGGAACGTTACTGAAGATAATGTTAGAATATTGACTATCTAGCACTAAGAAATAGTGGTTTAATAAATAACTTAAAGTTTCATTGTTAGATGAAATCTAGGTGAAATATAACAAGCAATGTTCACATTTAATTTATGTCTTAAAAATATTTCTGGTTTTAATAGACTCAATGGATTATAAAACTTATTGCTTTGCTCTTATCAAGCTAATCCTGAATGTCTAAGGAAAGGCTTATATGCAGTGAGTTCTTTGGTACTGTTCACACACTTCACTTCAGCCTCTTAGCAGCCTGGGCCCCAATTTTCTACATTGCTTCAGATAACAAGAATGTGCTTATGAAATTCTGTGCTTGTAGCAGAAGTACATACAAAAGAGAGCGAGAGCATTTATGATTTCATTGCACTCTTTACAAGTTACATTTCATCAGTATGATGTGAAAAACAAAAACACTGTTAAGTTGTGAAGATAAACACAAATGAATACATTAACAGTTGGTGGGAAAGCCTCACTAGACAAAAGAGGCTGTGATGATTAGGGTGGTGAAGGGCCTGAAATCTCTGAATCCCCTGTGCAAGCTGATCCACATGATCTGAATTTAAAATGTAGCTCCTCTGTTTCACTGGAGACTCCAGCTATCTCACTACAGTTATTCTTTTCTACCAACTAGCATTGGAAGTGGAACAAAAGCCTGTCAGAAGAAGAAATGGGAAATTAGCCTTTCTTTTTATTTCCCTTTAAGTACTAAAAATGTCCTTACCTCTGGCTCTGGAAGGGTGCTTTCTTCTGCTTTTCTTTGGAACAGAAGAGTTACCAAAAAGCAGACAACTTTATTCACAAAATAGGAAAATATTGCCAATGAATTTGTATCAAAGCCGAAAGTGTTAATAAAATATCGTATGTACTTAAGCTTCTTAAAGATGTTGTCTTACCTTCTACTAGCTATCTTTCAGTAGCAAAGTTAGCTTTTCCAAAGTGAAACCTGTCTATGTACCACTACGGATTTCATGGGAAGAGATGAAATGTAAGAGGTGAAATGTATTGTTATTTTATGTATTAAAGCATTTCTGTCTTTGGAATACTACTCCACTTTATTATTATAGAAACAGATTAAGGCAGTACAAAAATATATATATTTTTAGACAGTACGTAAATATTAAAAAGAGAAACAATTATCTAGAAAGACACTCACCTCACAAGACTCCATCAACAAGCAACTGCATTATTGTGCATTCTCTTGCTTTTTATCTGCTACAATCCTAATGTGTTGCTCTTGGTTTTTCTGTTTGTTTTTGTTTGTCTGTTTGTTTCTTTGTTTTTTATTTCCCTGAGTGATGTTTCCAACTGTTCCTTTTTAGACACTATCATATAGTAAGATCGTAGCAGAATAGTCACCTGGGTCTATCAGATTTGGCAAGAGGTTGTTGACTGCCTTGAGGATGGCAGGTGTTATTTTTCAGTCTAATTGAAGCACAGCAGTGAAAGAGAGCTGTATCTACTCATAGACTGCTGAGGTCCTCTCTGTCTTAGATGATGAGGACTAAGGCTTAAGACAGAGGTTGACTGAGTAAACAGCTGTAGGATTTGAAGACATTAAAGTTTCCCATTACTTTTTTAGATCTCCTGTCTATTCCTCTTCACAGTTCGTTGTGAGAAAATGTGTGTGATCTCCCTGTTTAAAATCAGTTGTGATAGATTTGAACTGATAATTTGAATTAACTGGCTGAGCTAACATCCAACTGTCAAGACATGAGAAACTTCTGGAGGCATTTTCTACATCTCTTCCATCGATACAGAAAAGTCATCTTTATCTTCTGACATGTGCTTTAACTAGAAGACCAATTCCACCATTGCCAGGGCTTTCTGAAGAGCTTTTAGAGAAGACAGCTGGAAATCTAGTATGATAGTTAAGACACACCTTTACAAGTGAGAAATAATAAATTGAACCTCCTTAGTCTGAGTCTCTGCATCTCAGGCCCTTTAACACAGAAAAGAAAATTCATGCACCAGGCCTGGGGTTCTACACTCCAAATTAAGGCAGAAATACCTAAAGATGAGGTACCACAGCAGCTGAATTTTAACTGCTTAGTCCTAACTTTTAATATCTCTTTTTTTTTTTTTTTCCTCCACTAAAGTTCATGGATATTCCTAGAGGAGAATGAAATGGAAAAAAAGTATTAGGAGGAAATGTACACAAAGTTGCAGACATTTAAATACATATCCTCCTTAGCTGAAGTTGTGTCCTATTGGCTACAGATGGCATTTCCCAGTGTTAAATAATTACTTAGAACTACCTCGAGTCACCACAGTCATTTATGTCTGTGCCATAAAGGTGGAGATTTTTAAATAATAAATTACTAAAACTCCCTAAAACCACATTACCACCTCCATGTTGAATATTTATTCACTGGTTTTCTCCAATGACTCTAGCCACTGAACAAAGATAGTGTCAAGGTAGTGTACACATTTTCAATTAACTCATTCTCCTAGATAAAGTTTAATTTGGTTTTCCTTCCATAACACACATAAAATGGAGTAAAGTGCACTACCCAACAAGCTTCACCTCTGCAGACCATATTTATTTGATTTCTCAAGAAAATTCCCTTTTCAGTGGACTATTTGAAAAGTGTATCTGTCTTGTCATTGTAATACAAATGGAAAAAAATATCATACTAAATACTGAAAAAAAAAAAAAAACACTAGTAGAAAAAGATCATCCTGCTTTTTTTTTTTTTTTTTTTTTTTTTTTTTGGCAAGTTTAAGATCTTACACAGAAAGACAATTGTAGGTAAAGAGATGAGATATGAGCCCATGAATGCTTGTGCCTGTTCTTAGCTGATCTGACCTATCTATTTTCAACCTTCAGTTTTTTTTAATTAACCTATAAACTACCTTAAATCTTAAATCTCTGATTTAAGAGAAATTCAAAATCATTCAAAATCATTCAAGAGAAAAAAAAAATGTTCAAGAAGGAACAAAAATACGTATGTCTGGCTTTACTGGCAAGTACATACTTTACAGATTCCTACTGATTCCTACAGAATCTCACATTTTTAAAGTACAATATATATAGTAGGGTATATAAAATCCTATAGATCTCTAAGATTTGGTCTTGTAAGACAATTATTCACGTACAGGAAACTGAAGGACTCAGTTAATCCTAGTAAATCTAAAGTCACATAGGTACTCCAGGATCACAATCATAACAAGATTTAGGCTTCTAAAAGGGGAATTTAGTTTCCTAAACCAGAGTCTGGATTTAGGAAACTGGCCAGATCTGTCACCTAGCCAGTAGAAATGCTTTGGTTTGTCACCTTCAAGGCTCCCAGCACCTTCAGATTTGACTTCTGCATGTTTAAAAGGTGCCTCAGTTATGAGATGAGTGGGTGGTTCTCACCTAAGCACTCTTACCTTGTTCCCTTTTCTCTGGCCTTAGGTAGTTACATACTAAACAGGCACAATATATTTCAATAAGCAGAATCACAGGTGACAGAGCAAGTAAAGAATGTTGACTGACCCTAGCATCAGTGAATCTGTTCATACCAGCAAACTAGGTTTTCTTAACATGAACCATGAGGAAAAGAGATGAAAATTGCCTAGGACTGAGATGGACGAAATTTTGAATGGTGAGTCTTACTTTGCCAAAATGAAATGAGCTTAAGCTATTTTGTAAACACAAATTAGAGTGATTCTGTCCCTGAACTTTCCCACATGTGCACACATACCCAGTCAAAACTGAGTATTTCCAATTCTTTAGTCTTGATTCACTGCTAATATATCACCTGAGATGGAAAAGGCAAACATTTTATCCACATGCTGTTCTTGTCTCAGGTAATTTCATGGTCCATTGGTTATTTTCACTCTGCAAGACACCTGATACCAGTATTGCCTGAACTGTGGGAAGATTAAAAATTTCAAGGTGTACTTCTTTCTTATAGGTTTCTGAAAACAATGACTAATGCATAGCAGAACTCTCTTTGGCTTATGTAAGTTCACTAATAAACCAGATGTCCTATGAATAAGTCCTTAGGGTCTAATATGCAAATATCAATGGTGCTGATAATCACCGGACCCTGGTTTCTATAATTGCTTTTACCTTCATTATCTTCTATTATGTCCCATAAGAAATCCATTTTCCACTATGAAATCTGATACACACAATGCAGTACATATCAAGGGTTTAATGGCCTGCCTTTCAATAAATTGAATTTAATCTCTTTTATGATTCTTGGGAAGGATCAGAAGATAATAAGGCCATGGCAATAGAATGTTCAATGATCATTTTCAGCCACTGAAACCTAATACAGAGGCTAATTGGCCCCTTGAAGCACGTCTACTTACTCTATGATGTATGCACAAGGTATCCCATCATAAATATTCTCATGGTGGTTTCTGAGCTGCAGGATTAAGAGAAGCATTGCCTTAAATATGTTTTTTTTTTTTTTTTTTTAAAAAAAAAAAAAAAGTAATAATAATACAGAATATCAATAGTAAAGCTCTATTCAAATTCTCCGGAGTCCAGCTGCAAAGTGATGGTATTCAAATATATAGGTTAATTCTCAAATGAGTGATTTGAAATGGGAAGAAAGTAAATTACTATGCTTTGCAAAGTAAATTTCTAGTATTGCAACATTCTCTGTTCTTTCAAACATTTTTGTCTCTTGGTCGTTTTCTCATTTTTTTCTGAGCTGCTAAAATTGTTATCTAATCCAACCATTTGTCTCTACACCCTTTTTGTCCAGTATACTGTCTTTGCAGAGATGAAATGATTATGCACAAGTAATTGAAAATAATTGACAGCTCTGACTTTGGCATTATAGTGTAAGTCTGCTGCCACCTATAGATAAATTGAAATATTTGCAGGCAGATACAATGTATGATTTGGAAAAAATAATAATAAAAAAATGCAAGGATATCAGTACTACATAATATAGGGACATTCTGACATTCTTCTGCAGAAAGATTAGTGGCTGTCTGCATTACTAAAAATACTGTACAATGTGTTGTCAGTTTTCAGGTTGATAAATGAATCTCCCTACCATCCACCAGTTCATGTCAAATGTAGGTGCCACTAAGATAATGTGCAATGGGTAAAGAGTAAATAAAAACAGAGAGAAGGGAGAGGGATTTAGGGAGAGATGTTTTAGGGATGTGATTTTTATTAGATCTCTCAAACACAGCAAGTTCATGTTAAGGGTTATCCACCGTACATAGATTATTAACCAGAAAGAGCAAAGGAGAACTAGACATAATAGGAAATGTGGTAAAAAGGGAACATGCGAGATCCTTCTTCATGTTCCTCTAGCATTCCTTTTTTATATCAAGACTTCAAATGCATCACAGAACTTCTATTAATAAAGATTTCTTTTAGTTATTTGCTATATATCATGTCTATTCCATGTCTGGACACAAATAGGGTAGGATGACAACTTTTTAAAAACAAACACAATATAAAGAGTTTCCACTATTTCTTTGAGATGTCCACATCCTTCTTTTAATCCTCTAAAACACTACATTATCAACAGTTAAAGGCAAAAAATGAAGATCCTGACTAACCACTCCAGAATCCTCTCTTTGAAGTAGTTAGGAGATAACTTCATAATAATTTCTGCTAACTTAGGTGTAAAACTAAGTAAAATCATGCTTTATTGTTGCTTTGAGATTAGTAAAACATCAATGAAGTTGACAGGTAAAATGTCTGACTTTAATCTAGGATCATTTGAAAAATGATATGTGTAATTTCCTTATATTATCATTTTATTGTATTCTTTATTTATATTATAATTTAATATTATTTAATATTATTTATGTTATTGTTTTTATGTGTGATTTCTTTATGTTATTATTTTATTATACAGAAACAAATAGAAAAGAAAAAAAAAAAAAAGAGTCAGCAGTCAACACAGTAAAAGACATCATCCTAAACGTAAATCTTATGTCGAGTATATATATGGATTCAGTGAGGTAGTATTTACCAAAATTAGTGATTGCAGATTGGTTAGAACATATTAGATACTGGTAAAAGGCACATTAAGGTCAACAGTTACTAGAGATGCATTCATATAACATATCCATGTGATAATAGATAACCATTTTTAATAAATGCTAACTAGAAAAATATTTGGATTTATCAAAAAACAAACAAACAATCAAAAAACAACAACCTTGCTTCCCAGTCTTGGACTGTTGATATTTTAAGAATAAAACTTTATAAGGAGAGTCCTTGGAAGCAGTTTTTATTGATTCAAGGAAACACCTTTGTGCAAATTCCCTTAAAATGTCCTCTGAACAATCCCCTTAATTTTGTTCAGTCAGCTGGGGTAACCTCAGTATTACAAGCTAGAACCAATACAAAATTTATTCTAGCTGACACAGAAACAAATAATCAGTGATTAATAATGTGAGTTTTTGCTATAGATTTTACCACTTAGTATGTACTGGACTAAGCTTTAAGAGTTGGATGAAATTCTTAAAAACATGATAAAGATCTAAGAGCATGGTTGCTGAGGCTAGTTTATTTCATTCCAGATGTGCTACTACTAGTTCTTTTCAAGGTCCTGTAATATTAAGAGCAGAGAAAAATAGAACACTAGCCCAAATGTAAATCATTTTAGTGCTGAAGAAGTTTAATCCTCCTTAATTCATTTTCATTGCATGAAAATGACTCATACTCAGCACAGTGGCTTGTCTTTTTTTGTGACAACCAATTTTCTTTTTTTGAGTCAATTATTTCCCTTGAATAATAAATATGGACTATGGGTTAATAGCCATATTGGAACAGAGCACCTGAGACAATTGGTTCCTATGACAACCAAACTCACTTATTAATAATTTTAACTTATTTTCCACTTCTATTACAAATTAATGTATTAGATATGAGAGACACTTAAAATGCCTTACATACAATTCCTGCAGCCAAACCTTTCAGATGGGACATCATGGATTTCATACATAATCAATGATTTCTATCATCTAAAAATTAATATAGAGAACTGCCAAACTAGTGTCAGAGTCTCTTTAGGGAGCTCACTTTGATACCACACTTACTTTGGATTCTGAAGGTGCTGATAAGACAGAGAAGCCTTGCAAGACCTTGTATATTTTGGGAATCTATTATATTTGTAGGTAAGAATACAATGTTCTGGTTATTTTACTTGTGGAGATAATCTGAAAAATCTTGAAATTCTCCATTCAAGCACTTTTCCATCAACCTCTTACTTTGAGATTGCCACCAGGCACTAGATGTGCCAATTGCACTCTTTGAGATACCCAGGAGAAATTCTGAACCTACACACCAGAGCCACTCAGACCTGGAGCAGATCATACCCACACCTGATCTTCCTCCCACTTGCTTCCTCTTTCCCCAGGCAGGGCTAACATATTCAAGACCCAACATTTTTTGTTTTGGGGAACAAACTTTTTGCTGCAGTTACCTCAGATCAGGGGCAAAGACATGAGTATTTGTGCTTTTAGATTCTGTAACGATTTCAGTTTTTAGAATATGTTTCTAACTTCCATGCACAGTATTTATGCCACCCATTCAGAAAAGATAGCAAGAAATCACACTTAAAGGGGAAGAATATCCTCCTATAATAACATATGAAGGAACCAAGAGGATGAGGACACACTATTCTCAACCTGCATACTTTTCAATCCCACTCTACTTCTCCTCACTCATCTGTCTCACATGCACAAAGATAACAGTGCTGGGTCTGGAAAACAAAGTGCTACCTGATAGGCTTGAATTTCCCCCATCTTAGCATGACTTTCCATGGTGGAAGCAACTTAACTGTACACATCTGCCACTGTCCCTTTTATATGCTGCTAGAAGAGGGAATAAGACAGAAACTCTGAATTTCTCCCACATCTCTCTTCTACTACCACCCATTTCCCTGTAGCCAGAGCTAGAACGTCACTGCTCTGAGCACTGAATTACCCTGGATAGTGAATATTCAAACTAGGCCATGCTGCAGTGTATGCAGTATATGCAAATATTGCCAAAGCATCTAGCAAAATAGAGCCTCTTGGGCACTTGTCACAGGTGGGTCAAACCCACCCAGTGTAGCATTAATCTTGCCTACACCAGAGCAGCTGGCTGTAACTTCTGCCTTTGTGCCAGTGTCTTTCTCATCCTCTAGTCTGCCATGCACACTGCGAGGTTGCTGAGGCAAGAGCATGTCTCCACAGAAGCTAACAAAATAGGAACTTAACCTCAATCACATATTTTTCAGCAATGCAATAAAATACTATGGTAAGGTAAAATGCATTACCTCTTAAATAATGGGGTATAAGACTGAGTGGAACAGCAACAGCTCTGTAGGGCTCCCACTTGATGGTGTTCCACTGTGCAGAGGTTGCACTTAAGCAGTGCAAACATGAGAAACATTGGAAAAGAGGGAAAGAATCTAATATTTGCTTCAAAGTGGCAGGGAATAGGCATGACTTAATTTTGAGTGGCACTATTGGAAGCTGCATTTGACATTATTCACCCTGCTACCAGAAACACTGACTGTCAAGGTGTGGTGGTTTGACCGTATTAGGCAACTGAACACCACAACCGCTCTCTCACTCCCCCTCCTCAAATGAGGAGGGGAAGAAGTAAAGGGAAAAAAAACAACTCACGGGTTGAGATTAGGATAATTTTAATAAAGAGAGAAATATATTATCAAGGAAATATTATATTAATTAAACAATTATTAACAATATTATTATTATTAACAATATTATTATTAATTAAACAATTCAACTAAAGGGAGGAAAGGGAAAAGGGGAAGAGGAAGGGGGAAAGGGAATAACAAAACAAGTAAAGGCTATGTGGAAATGCAGAGGAGAAAAAAATTACTCTCTACTTCCCACAAATAAGCGATGCTTGACCACGTCCTTGAAGCAGGGCCTCAATGCATGTAGCCGGTGTTCAGAGAGGAGGACAGACGTTTTCGCAACGAGAGCCCACCCCACCCCTCTTCCTCCTTTTCCCACCTTTTATTGCTGAGTGTGACATCATATGGTATGGAATATCCCTTTGGTTGGTTTGGGTCAGCTGCCCTGGTGATGTTTCTCACTTTTTTTTTTTTTTTTTTTTTTGCCCACCCCCTAGGAGGGCTAGAGAAAGTCCTGATGCTGTGCCAGCACTGCTCAGCAGCAGACACAACACCAGTGTGATACCACTGCTGTTTTAGCTACAAGTGCAGAGCATAGCACTGTATGGGCTGCTGCAGGGAAAGTTACCATCCCAGCTAGACCCAGTACACAAGGGAGACCTGTAAATTCAACTTTATAGAGGTATGACTGTAATGATTCTTTCTGCTGAAAGATAATCACAAGCAATGCTTACTTTCAGAGATGGGTAGATGAGAAACACACAGCATAGCTATGCCCCTTTATTAAAGTGTTGTGGCCTTACCAAACTAGCAACTTTCTACTATGACAAAAGTTAGGGAGCAACAACACAGAAAATTCCCAACTGCACCAAAACACTTCTTGAAATACACCATGAATATGGCAGAATTTAGTAAAAAAGGAAAAACCAAACTGCATACAGCCAGCCTCATGGCTCCCTGCACCATGTAAGTAACTTTCTCTTCTGCTCCCACATCTGACTCACTCATAAATTCACTAGTGCTGTCATGAGATATAAGGCAAATATGCTTTTTTTTCTCTTTTTTAAATAAGAGGTCTGTATGCAACAGCAAAGATGTTGTTGCTGACACAATGATAGTATTAATTTCCATGAAAATATTTGCTGGTGTTTTCTATATGATAAATTATCATAATTGATTCTCCTATTTTATGCCTTCTAAATCCTTGTATTTATACCACCTGTTCTCACCAGCAGTTTATTCTGGCCCTGATCCTGAGAGGAGGGCTCCCAGGCTAACTCACTCACTTGTTTGCATATGTTTGCATAAATTAAAAAATCAATGTATGTTGAGCTTCTTATGGGACTGAAGCCATTATTTTTACTACAAAATCTGATACTCTGATATTAACATATATGCTTCATCTTTCTACTTTGTTATTTCTATGCAAGCTTTCTGAATGTCCCCCGTGAATAAAATAAATAAATAAAAATATTATTAATAATCATAAACTATATAGCTAATCAGTGCAGTTTAGCTGGACATGTTTGGTGACCCTTACCTGCTTTTGTTCAGACATCAACAGTAAAACAGTCTATCATTACTTATACTAGGCATCCATCATCAATGACTGAAAGGTGGCCTTGCAGTGTTAGCAATAAACTTTTCAGCTAAGAATTTCCTCAAACACAACTCCACGGGAACAATTCTGATGTGAATTGCCTTGAGCCATCTTTATAATGCAAATTAATATGTGGAAGAAGTGTATTATAGTCTACAGCTGAGTGATAATTATACTGCAACTCTTTGAAAGAAGGGCTTTTGGAGACCAAAACACTTATATATATTTTATTCTGAAGAGTGTTTTACAGGTTTCAAATTGCAGTGTGTTCAGTCACTTAGTTTTACTGAGTCAGATAAAGTGTTATTGTTGCTTTACATTCACATCTACAGAGAGGACTGATTTTCAGGCTTTTAGTTTCTCCCTGAATTTTTGTTTCCCTTTTGTTCATTACTACATTTAAACAGTTTGATTCGACTTTAGATTTTGGCTTCTAGAAATGTAGGAAATCTTAAAATAATCTGCCACATAAAAGAATAATGAAATGGTATACAAATATTAAGAAGTACTTGGAAAGATTTCAGAGATAAATCTTAGAAAAGGAGGTTCTAAAGTCTTCAGGAGAAAGCTTTGCCACACCTGTGAATTATATTTTGTGACTTAAACAGAACAGGGTTAGGCCTGCACTTCAGTTGGACAAGATAAGAAAAAGACTGGGGAAAATGACAGAAAAGAATGGTGTTGATAGCTCAAAATGCCACGATCTTTTGCAGTCGCTACTGATACCAGGTTGGTCTATTCAATGAGCAAACCTGTCTTTTGGAAGATGTACAAAGTTCACCTCTAGATTTCTAAATTGTATGAGCATTTCACTTCCACATTCTTCTAGTCAAATTCCACATTTCTATAATTATTTTTTTTTCTCATTTACATGACTTTCTATACTATTTTTCTACTATACTATTTTTTAGCCTTAGCTAGTACATTTTCAGCTAGAGATACAAGCACAGACTTTCACTATCTCTAAGACATCTACTATAAATCAAAGTCTTGAGGAAAACAATATAATTATATTTTTGTCATTGGGGAGATTTTTTTTTAAGGAAAGTTAATTAGTTTTAGACAATATTTTTTTCCACATTAGGCAATTAGAAAATGTTATTTTTTGAGTAAAACTGGTGATTTAATCAGAACTCAGGGAATATTCTGATTGACTGTCTTTTGGAGAGATGGTCATCACAATCAAATCAGATACTCCCTTGGAGTATTTTCTGTACTTTTTGGATTCAGCAATGTTACCCACTCAGATTCTAATCAAGCTAATTTTTTTTCCCTGACTGCTGCAATGGTCATCGGAAAGTGCAGGTAGCAATAAAGTATCACGTTCTTTATATAGTTTTAAAAAAGTAAATTTGAAAATTTTGACATCTACATCAACACATGACATTTTTTTCAGTGCACTTCCAATTAGATAAAAGAATCATTTAAGGGCAGAGAATTTTTCATTGGATAAAGTTGCTCAGGAAAGAAACTCTACAGAAAACCTAAACCAATACTAACATGTATTACCCATTATGGAGAAGAGTACTGCACTTAGAAGTATGCTTGGTGAGCAAAGGAATAGAAAGTACTCTATTGGATATCTGCACATCTGCTACATGATATGTAAAAGCATGTGGAGAAAAGACAGTGAGCTAAGGGTTGATCTGTATTATCAAAACTGGTGAAAGACAAATCTGACTTTCAAATACCGTATTTCAGGGTATATTACAGAATAAACTTACAAGGTGTTGGAAGACTTGTATGGTATCTGTCTTCTGCTGGATGATCTCACAACAATTAACCTCATACAGATTTATAGCAAAAGCAAACAAAACAAAACAAAACACAAACACATAAATAAATAAATAAACTGCAAAGCAAAACAACCCAAAACTTACCTAAAATACCATCTCTGGTAGACAAGAAGATCTTAACAGAGTAATGGTTTCAAGTGATAAAATTTCCCCCCAGCATTTTAATTTTCCAATATGAAACCAAGTATCTTACATGGAAATAGGAAGAAAAGGAAGTTTGGTTATTTCAGATTAAATTTATTTTCCTGTCTCTACTGGCACATAAAATAGAGAGCAGGGAGTAGTATTTTTCCTAACTATCCTTAGTCTGTGAAACACTAACCTGTTAGCCATGTAACTTAGCATAAATGGATTGCAAAACTGTCTGTTTTTTGAATTATAGCAGTCTTTCAAGTAGTAAGAAGTGAAGTTGTAGCAATTTTCCATGTCTTTAATTTTACTGTCAAAAGTTACATAAGGGCTATGTTCTGGAACTGATGGATTTCAAGCAGAAAAACTTAATTTCTTGTATTAATAGGTAAAAAGACAGGCTTTGCTAGTATAATTTTAATCTAATCATTAGCTCAAGGAAAAGTTTTTGTGAACTCAAATTTAACATATACTGCACAATGCTGTTAATAATCTACATGCTGTCTAGATTGTAGTACAGATAGAATTGTATGTCTTTTAGAAAGTAGATTTGAGTTCTTAAAATAAGAAAAAAAACAGAGTGAGAGGAGGAGAACAGTTATTTTTAAGCATAGCAGCATTTTAGATTCTATGCCAGGGGACAATTTAATTCAGCTTTTTCATCTTTCTTTGCTACTATTCTTACAATGAATGAGTGAACTTAATTAGCACTGCAAGGAAGGGGCTATGTTCCCAAAGCTCTATAAATGGGAAAAATATTTAAAGAACATAAACCAGGGAAGGATAAAAATGTTTTGGAAAGAAAAGGACTACACAACCTTGTACACAGTTGCATATGCTATCTCTACAGAGTAGTTTCAGAAGCGTCTTTGATATTTTCCTAAAACAAATCAAATGGCTGCTTTCTGCATACATGGCAGTCATAAAAAGGTGTCTAGAGAAACAAATAAAGTGAGCGCTTCATCTCGAGTCCAAAAAATAAAATTCACACATGATGACACAAACAGATGATATTGGACCTTCTTATTCTGTTCATTAAAATTCACATGTAAGCAGGAATACAACATAGGCTCCTGACTACTACAAAGGAAATAAAGGGTCAAGATAAGGCAACTTGTGAAGAAAGCAGGAAATCTGAGGTCTTTCCTTGGATGTATTTTCATTGTAGTTTTGGGCAACAGGTTCTGAAGATCCACAGAGTTCTTTCTGATTATTTTAACTGAGAGTTTTATCAGACTATTCAATTATCGGTGTTTCATGTCCCCATCTATAAAAGAGAAATATCATTATTATTCTTCCTCTGAAACATGTCTGTTCTTTAGGTTTATATTTGAAACTGTGTCACAGGAATAAATACCACCTCTGTTGAAGGGATCATATTTCTTGGTTGGAGCCTCATGGAGTCTCCTAAGAACTACTCCTATCAGTGAAAAGGATCCACCTCTTCCAATAAGCAGTAAATATGGAAAGCCTTACAGAGATGGATGCATGCTTTAGCATACCATGTGATCATGCATGAAGGCTAAAAGTGAACTTATGGCCAAATACACAAGTATTCCTTATTTGTGCTCATACTATTGTGGTTCTGCGCTATTCAAGTCAAAACCACACAATTCTAGACATATCCTTAAATATCAAACTTATCATGCTATAAAATTTTCTGCTTTAATTGTTTACAGTGTCCAGGCCATAGACTGTAGGCTATTCAAAAGCTTTTATCTGTATACTGCTTCTTACACTGGGGACTCAAACCTGCTTGGGATCACAGATTTCTACAGCAGTACACATATTAAAGAAGAAAGGGAAAGGGAGATGGATTTTGAAACAACAGGATTCACATTGCTCTCAAGTGTAATTAAAAAAAAAAAGAGAGAGAGAAAAGAAGCTGTGAAGCCTTCATCCACCTTCTTGTAAATGTGAAAGATTCAGCTGGTATATTTTGACAATCTGCTAACTCTGTGTATGAATAAGTAAAATATTTACCTGACAGTAGCAACTATAACAAAAAACCCTCCATGAATTCTCTTGGAAGCCTTCCAGAATCACGCAGTAGACATTTTGTTGTGGTTTTGTTTTTATATTCTGCTCACCTCATGCCATAACATCTCCTGAAGAGAAATTTTGAGGGTTATCTTTAACTAAGTGACTTTATTTTTAAATATTTTTGGTACACAAGATGGAGCTCATTTTCCACACCTGATCATGGCTTTTCCTAAGGCAGCTGACTTGAAGGCAAGGAATCATCACAGTGCTGGTAATATAAACAAGCAGCAAATTCTAATTATAAAATTCTGCTTACGACCAGTCAAAAACATAGACTAGGAAAAATGTAATACTACAAGAAGTATATGTGAACTTTTAACGTGGAAGAAAAATGTCACAAACTGACGTGCACAAGTTCTGGTCATGTCCATACTAAGAGCAGCTGACCATGACTAAATGATGTGATATTAGAATAATCATGCTGATAGTTGTAATGAGGGAAGTCATTAGCAGCAAAGTGAAGTTGCAGAAAACTAATGCAGTGTAACTTCCTTGTACATTCTGTAATCTTCGCTAAATAGTATGATAATGCCATGTCCAATTCATATCTCTCTCCTTGCATATTTAAACAGGGTAGACAGTGACACGCTGTTCTCTTTTCAAATAAAGCAGCTCAGTGACCTGTCCTAATTTGCGTACAAAAGTAAATGTCCAGTTCTTTATGAAAACATTATTCTCAGTCACCAATATATTTCCTTATTGGGAAAAGGAACTCAGCTGAACTCTTTGTATATGCTCTCTGCTTACATCTCTTCTGACATTAGTGTAATTTTCATTCTGTTACAGTATAGGTAAGTGACGAAGTTAGGTAATCAATATTCACCAGAACATTCCATCATACCTCCAAACCTGTCTTCCTCATTCAGGCTAATCAGGAGGTGGTAGCTCATTTAGGACCATGCCCTGCATTTTGCCTGCCTGTATTGGGCCTTCAGGACATTCATGTTTGGTGGAGAGCCGCAGTAAAGTTATCACTAAAATCAAACACTGGTTTGAGAGATGAAATAGATCCAGGTCAATAAGTAATTAAAACAATACATAGGTTTTTACCCTTTGCTCCTGTAATGAAGTGCTGAAGCATTAATTTCCTGACTGTCTTGTAATTTGATTTCTCATAAGCTGTAATGTCAGTGCCATTAATACCTACACAGAAGCATGACAATTTGCCAGGAGAACTTGTGCAAGGATGCTTTAATAGTCATGCATTACTCTCCAAAAACTATGAGATTAACATTTCTGTTGCAGATACAGGAATGACTAGCTAAGAATGGATTGTCTGTTTTTTCTGCTATTGCTCTATAAATCCTATAGAAGGCATCTTTTTACAGCTTAACCAAATATTCACATTTTAAAACTCAAGAGTGCAAAAGAGTAATTACCACTGTCACCCATCTGTGTTTATGGTTAAACATTCTTCAGCTGTTGAAGGTGGAAATCCAGAAACAGTGCACTTCCTCTTCAGCTGTACTGTGCTTATGAGAGAGTGGCACTGTGAGGGTTTCCAGGGATGGTGGTAGCTCCTCTCCAACTTCCCCAACATCTGGTGTTAGTGTGCCAGTCTGTCACAGCAGAGGCACAAACCCAATGTCCCCACAGCATGTAATGGTGATAGCCATGGCAGGATTCCCACAGCACTGGTCTCAGCTGGGACACAGGACTCTCATACACTGTCCTGTATCCCATCTATCTCAGATGGGATAAATATATAAATCCAAATGCTAGACTTCAATATGACAAGCCTTCAATAACAAAAGCAACTTTGTAAATGGAAATGGAAGTGCTGGCACAAGACATACTTTCTATGATCAATGGTTTGCAAGACTTAACCATGCACCTTAGGTGCATCAAGAACAAGGCTCTTCGCTTGGAATATTTAGCATGTTACAAGTGCTAATGAATTTTGAATCAATGTATTTTAAACCATGTTCAAAACTGAAAGTTGCCAGCTACATGGCTTGCATGTCTAATTGAAAAAGTAAGATTCTCACCATGTCTTACAAGGGTCCAGTAGTGTCTCTTACTGTTACAGTTCCGTGATCATTATACTCTATGGAGTAATTTTCACATTTTAAGGGCTGAATTTTCTATGTAGAACTCATGCAAATAGTATATTACCCCTTAATGAAACAGGTCACAACCAATCACAGCTCCAGCTAATGGAAAGGAGAAGCTAAAAATAAAGAGCTGACAATTAAAGTAACAGTTTAATTTCCCTCTTACATAAAGAATGAACTCAGTCTATGGGAAAAAAGAAAAAGAAAAGCCTTTCTAATACAATACAGAAAGCAATGGTTTATTTTGTATAAACATTGGGAAAAAAAAAAAAAAAAAAAAAAAAAAAACCTTTGATTACTGTCACTCAGGATTTTAGCTGGCTCATAACTGTATTCTAGTTTAGGCATGTGACCTCCAATTAAAGGATGTTAAAATATGCACAGTTTGGGGAAAGTCTCTTAAGTCAGCCCCAAAGAGTCTTTGTTCTACTTGTCAAAGCAATTTAGTAATAATAAATCAGCTTTGTGTGCAGAGATCAACATTTTAATAAAAATGTAAAAAAAGCATACAGCAAAATGTGCAAAGATGGTGCCTTTTGGGACCCAAGCAGTGTGTGTGTGTATGTGTAAGCATATGTATGTGTGTTTCTATGCATCTGGTTATGTGTGCCTAATTGATAGAAACAGTGAGCCATTTGCCAACAATTACATTTTCCACAGAGGCCTTGGTGTTGTTCTTGTATTTATAAACTATTCAAAACGTATAAGGGGGAGGGGAAGGGGGAGAGGGAAAGGGGAACGGTGACAAAGCAAAGCAAAAACTTGGAAATGAAAAGAATGACTGCAGCTCTCTGTATGGATTTCCAGCAGGCAGGGACATGTCAGATAGTATTTAAACCATCTGCTGGAAACATTTGGATTATTCTTATCATCACATTATCTCCCAGGTAGCATTTCCTCCAATAAATAAAAGAATTCTGTGTTTAAAGATAAAAGTCAGATGAATTATTAACTTGTTTAAAGGATCCATTTATGGACACTTTTGTGGTACTTCTCTACTTGTTTATTCTTCCACTTTTTTAATCTCACCTGTAATTTCCTTGCTGAAATTCTTTGTTTATTTTAGGATGATTATGGTCTCTTATGCTCACAATAGCTTCCAACCCAGATAATTTCCCATTCATCTGAGCAATAACAAATGGATTTATATTTCCCCAAGTTTTCTCAGTAATAAATGAAGATGACATACAGTATCTCAATGTTTTCAATCCATAGAGTTTTTCTAAGATATGTATTTGCCTAACTCTCTGAAAACAGGTGAAGGGAATTAGAGGGGAAGATGAAAGCAGCTTTCATTTTTGGCCTCCATTCAAGGAGGATGGAGGCTCATCCTTTTCCTTGTACTTATGGCAAGAGAAGGCTGGAGCACTTGTGCTGGCACAAGACTGAGTGAGCTAGGCACATGACTAAGTTAAGGTTGAAGCCATATATCACTTATTGCTGCTAACACTTTTTAGACCTTTACAAGGATAGCACTTTATGTATCTGCTTTATATACAAGATCTACAAGCAGTGGGTAGCCAGTGTGGCTTATTTTATATATTTTCTGTAGCAATGTATTAATCAAAAATGAAACCTATATCCAATGTTAGAGATTTACAATAAAATTCACTATGGATTTACTGAAGATTGTAATTAAAGATTTTTATTATTCTTTTTTTGTTTGTTTTGTTTTACCCACAGAGTTTTTGAGTAACT
Organism: Heteronetta atricapilla; assembly: GCA_011075105.1. Lineage (NCBI taxonomy): Eukaryota > Metazoa > Chordata > Aves > Anseriformes > Anatidae > Heteronetta > Heteronetta atricapilla. The sequence goes on from CM021735.1 coordinate 45,603,210, forward strand.
CTGGACTATTTATTATTATTCCTCATTTTACAAAAAAAAAAAAAAAAAAAAAAAACAGACTTGTAAAGAGATCATGTCTGTAGCATAGTACTGTCATCTTTGTGATAAGATAGTATCATAATATCTGGATCTTACAAGATGAAAAATATACCATATTACTAGTGAAGCGCACAGTGACTACATAACATCCTATATCTTGGGAGGCATTTTGTATTTTGTAAAATTGGACCAGGTCATCACTGTATTGAGAGACCTATGATGAATAAGCTGCAGAAAATATTGTTCACTAGTGGATGTAGTTCACAGTTTTCTCTTATGGTATTTTTGAAAAATGAAATTGCCTATGAGTATAAAAGCTAATTCTTCCTCATCTCTATGCCTCTGGTAATGTAATTCTCACAATAGGTATGCACTCTTCATTTCTAAACTTCATCTCTTAATCCGTTCTGCTCATTAAAAAATCCATGGTGCTCTCCTTCAAATCTTGGTATTAACCCTGGCCAAAGTCCACCTAATATAATTGTTGTCTACATCGAATTTCTTTATTTTGAGGTTTGGGTAATTATTGTCCCAATTTTTTGTTCCTGAAGTAATTAATTATATAAAGTATTTCTGTGTTCCTCTGTAGACATGACTGTTTCTAAGCATACAATTTGATTTAGTTTAATATATTCTTCATCTACTTCAGCAGGAGATATGAAGAATAAATCAGTTCCTTAATGAACTTTTAGATGCTGGAATCAAGCTGTCTCTCTAATTATGTATTTATTTTGTCAATTATGCCACTAATATTAAAAGCTAATTAATCAGTTTATTAAAATTGCTGGAATCATCCTAGCTAACATGGATGATTCCGTGTCCTGGAAATGATGAAATTGTTTTTTATATGACAGCAGTAATTAGATGTCTTAATTTAGACTGGACCTTACTATACTATGTAACTTGGGAGATAACCTTTATGTATAGAAAGCTGACAATACACACACACACACACACACTGGGACAAAGATTTTTATTATTGTTTTTGTATTGTTCTTGCTATTGCTCCCTCTTTACCTCTCTTCAAATAAACATGCAATACCACTCCCGTCTAAATACCCAGAGAGCATCTGGAGCTAGAGTGGGATCTGAAAAAGACATACTTCCTAAAACATTCACCTAAATAAACTACCTTAAAACTCATAGGGCAAACCTCTTGCTCTGCAAGTACCTACTGATATCTAATATTTAACATAAAGATTTGGAACAACCAGTCAGACTAGTTTTAATGGTTTACATGAAACACCACGTTAAGTGAACTGTTGAAGGGCGCAGAGGAAGTCTCTAAAAATATACACAAATGCCTGAGTCTTCTTTGAATGCTGTAGCTACGAGGTCAATTTCTTCACATGGCCCTTAAAAGTGTGGGAAAAAAGGCTTTCTATTTATTTCAGTGAATGGCACAGAACATGTATATTCACTGAGGAAGATAAAATGAATGAAAGCAGTCACTGGTGTTGATTTTTCAATTGGTCTTTTCATTTGAAGAATTTGTCAAACAAATATATATCAGCACTTTAATCCCTGCAATCCTTGCAGAACAACACTAGTAACTGCTAGTTCCCTTATACACTTACAGCACTTAATACAATGTGTTCTCAGGTTCCTTTTCTTTGGAGGGATTTCTCCCCCTTTTTATACATAGTGAATTAAATCTTTAAAGTACACAAATATAAACACACTTTCATCTGTCTTTGACATTTCTGAGTCACCCTTCATTTTTTATATGCTAATTCATGCAGAGCTGCCCTTGGCTTTATCCACTTCTTTTAGCGATGTGCCTGTAGTGTGGGATTCTGGTATTATATGATACTTGTTATACATAACTGCTAACTGTGTTATGCCTGCCCAGAGGGAACTCATCAGCTACAATCCATCTGCTTATTCACAGCTCCTTCATTGATTATTCATGAAGCAGCTGCCTTAGAGAGCAGGTATTGGTCATATTAGTGATGATAACCTGCATGCATCAAAAACTTAAGTGTTATCATCTCTGCTTTTGCCATATGTGACCTTGAGAGCAGCTGGGCTCTGTGGGAGAGCCTTGGGTTCAATATGCAGAATTGGGAGTTGGTTTTCTGTATTGCATCAGTAACTTTACTCTTTAGTATGTGTTTCTGCACATGTGGAATATGTTCAGCCTAGCTTTCATTCAACAAGAATAAAAAATAAAAATAAAAATAAAAAAATCTTCTGTTGCCGGGGGAGGGCGGGGGGGGTAAATCCATAGACCTCAGATCCATTTAAAGATTGAATTAAAAGAAAAATATAGGAGAAATATACAAAGCAAAGCAAAGAACCCTCTAGCCCCCAGATGCATAGATTTTCTCAAAGATAAAACTGGTGAATTAACCTGTGGATTTTTGCTCCAGACATTTGCCTAGACCCGTACCCCAGGTTTTCCCAGTACACTATATCTCTGTCTCATGTTACATGCCCATTCTTCTTACTACAGAATTTTCTTACCTAGAACAAAAATATATGTCACCAGTCCTATTCTGATTTCCTGCCCAGTAAACATAGCTATTTCAGTAGTGGCAATGACACTGCTTTTTCAATACCAAAATGCTAAATCTCTTTCAGATTACCAATATGTAAAATAAATGTTTCTGTTATGGGTTTAAAGGAAAATACAATTCATTAAAGAAAAATGGTTTATTTTGCTTGTATTTTCATTTGGTAATCTTTAATTTCTTTCCTTTTTCTGGGGGAAAATTATGTTCCATCAAACCCCTTTTTACAGTCCTGTCTAGAAATTGATTTTACTAACAAATAAAAGGATGAATTCAGGATATGGAATACAGCTAGCTTTTCTTGGCACAAATTATTTTTTCATGAGTCATCACTGATTTCTGGCATTTTCTAATACAGATGTGATACACTAGCATTTCACTAGTAGTGTCCTTCCTACCATCATAGAGCACTATATTTCTTTGCCTTATTTACATTTCAATAAATATATATAAGAGATTCACCTGTTCTGCCATGTTTTGTCTTACCTTAGACTGTATTCTGAGATATCATCTGAACATCAACAGTGTTCACCAAACTATTATATTTACCAGTGGTTGAAATATAAAGAGAAAAGTCTTATCATAAACCCAAAATTGAAATGTAGGTATTACGCTAAACCTAACCAGTATACTGAAAAGCTCTAGTCTACTTTGAAAAATGATCACCTTGTTTCAGTCAATGGGCAGTTTTTTCCTGAAAAACCGTGCTGATTTTAGACCCAAAAGTCCTGACTAAGTTCAGCTTGCAGTGAAAGTAGTCTTTGCTAAGCGGAACTGGTCCAAGCTAATGCTAATAGGCCAAGGCTCAGCAGATGCACAGTGACTTGTTCCATGCCTTAAAGTGCAAGCCCATGCCCCTGTGATTCAAGGAAGAGAGAAGTGATGAAGTTTAAACAAGCTCCCAGGTGAAAGAAAGAAAAAAGTGCTTATTAAAAGAGGGGTTCAGAACACAGCAGTGCTGGAGATAATAATGAATTAAACTACAGCAGAGTTATATCAGGCTTTAAAAACAGAGATAAAAACACTAAAAGTAAGCTACAAGAGCTGTGGGTATATAAAATGAAAATAAATTTGACTTGATGGTTTCTTTCACTTTGTCTACTTGGATTGTAGGACCATTGTAAGACCTGTACAAGCTGGTCGATGCAACACTGACAAATTGGGAAGAGAAAGGGAAGGAAGGCATGAAATTGTTATTATTTTGTTGTTGTTTGTTTGTTTTTCCACACTGAGCTGAGGTTATCATACCTGATGTGTTGTCAGAGACACCATAGTTTAACATATGGTTCTGGAGAGACTATTATCATAAGACATGGTGAGGATCTTAAGTATGAGCTGAACAGCCTCTTTTGCTAATGAATAAAGTTGATAAAGGTGCTTGTCTGTATCAGCTCATCTCTCCTTTCAGTCATTTCTGTAGAGTGTGCTATGCATTTTTAGAGAGCAATGAAGTTTCTGCCACTTACTCCCATTTTATAAAACTTTTCATTTTCTTATCACCTCCTTTTTATCTGTTTTTAATGTCATATTAGGTCAACAATAAACAAAAGTCTACAGGCAGTAACCAGAATCTATATTTTAAAAAGAGAGACAGAATGATATTTCCTGCCCTGTTATTGATTTTCTGAATTTTTCTAAAAAAGTTTAAAATTCATTAGATATGGATTGTCTTTAGTAAGTAATCCATCAATAAAGTATACCAGTACAACAATCGCTGTTGATGAAATAAACTTTTTTTTTTAAAAAAAGGAAAAAAAAATAGATTGACTTTTTTAAAATGGGGTAGCATGTGAAATTGTTATTAATAAGCTGTAGAGATCATTTTTTGCAAATAAACAAACTATATGGGGATTTTAATATTATTTGTAATAAACAGTGTGATTCTAGCACTGCTAACAATTGCCAGGAAGCTAGTCCCATGTTTTTCTCTACAAACTACAGAAGTTGTAACTGTACAAATTTCTTCATTTTGCCCTCCAAATGCTGCTCTGGAGGGACATCATTAGAAACATATCTTATTTTTCATGCCTTTCTGAGTCCTTGAACTCTCTCTTTTGAGACTACCCTGGGTTTTGAACTGTAAGAAGGGTAGAGGATGGCCTTGTGTTTCTACTGGGGTCTGGGCTGAGATCACACTGCAACCATCAGTTGGTAAGATAATTCACCTTATTAAAAAAGCTCAGAGTGGTGAAAGTCTTTATGTTTTATTCTCATATCCTAAGTCTCTGGAGTCCAAGTCTTCCTGTTCTGAGACAAATTCTATCTTTATAACCTTGCCTCCAGACATTTAAGTCAGACTTCTTAAGATATTAGAATATATTTATGTTATTTTCAACATGAACAACAATTACAGCTGTGTACATACCACAGGCTGTGTTTGCTATGAGGTCCTGATACTCAGATGTGCCTCTTAGCTGTGTCTCCGCTGCACAATTGGAAGACACAAGGATATTCTCAATCTCCCCATTTGCTCCGATTTCTTATGAAAAGAAATGCAAGTGTCTGGAAATGAGATAACTATGCTGTCATCCAGCAATGGGGAACCAAGAATATGTGATGCTACCTGAAGTACAGCTGCCCCAGAACATAGCTGCAGTCTTTGAGGGTACACTGCAGACAGAACAACTGACAGATGCTCACTCCTTCAGGAAATCCCATCAGGGATTCAATCACAAGCTAGTGGCCTTTGTGCTTAAAAAAGAGGTGTCTCTAATTAAGTATGCCTGATTTCTGCAGTGAACTACTATATTTTTTCAAAGACAGCCTCGCATCCTTTTATTTACACTTTTTTTTTTTTTAAATCAGACACATGTAAAAGTTCTGCATTGTTTTTCTTTTTCTTCTGAATTACCTTCCTAATATATTTTGTCTTCCAGCTCATACTGATTTCTGTTATCACAAATAGAAATCCATCTTCTTCTAACTATGAATATTTAAATGCAATGAATTTTTTATACCTTATAAGATTGGATATCAATTTGTCATAAACACATGTAGATTATGTTGAAGTTTACTGACTAAACATAATCACTGCTACATGACATTAAAAAAAAAGAAAAAAGAAAAAAAAAAAAAGGAAAAAAAGAACCAAGCCAAATCCTCCTACAGAATTTCAATGCAATAAATGAATCCAAACACGAGCTGTAACATCTGTTTTAGTTATTAGGAGGGTTTTGTTCATTGTTTCATTAGGCGTTGGTTTTTCATGGTTTAAACCTTGCTATCTAGAGTCCTGACCCTGCTACTTGTACTCCACAGAGTAACAGGTGAATCATTCCATTTGAAGCATTAACCTGAATGGGAACTACAGAATTTAGATGCTGGACCTGATCCAGAAGGGGAGATTCCTCCTGGTTAGAAATGATTTTAAAACAAGTTAATAGTGAGAGATAATAGCTTATCATGCGCTGCTGCTCTTGGAGTCAAGCAACCTCCAGAGCAGCTCACCTAACATTGCATCACAGGAAATGCACAGGTGATGAAGAAGACTAAATTCAGCATAGCAAGGACCTTCACAATAGCACACTTAATATGACAGTGCTAAAGAGTGTTTCCTTTAACCTGCACAACCAAGATTATGAACTCAGAAAGGATGGAATCCCATTGCACTGTCAATATTTGTCCCGTTCGTCTAGTACTTTCCATCACTGCTGACACCAAGTATTTTGAATAATTTGAATGCACCAAATATTTTGAAACATGTCATATTTTACAGAAACAATCTTGTAAAAATTATGGGATTTCAAGAGCTGGAGTGTTATGAATATGTCAAAACCATGTGAGATTCACAGTACAATCCTACAGATTATACCAATTGGTACACCTGGCTGAAGAAGAATCTCAGTTCTCTCTCATGGATATGTTCACCTTTTGAACACCCTGTAACATTCTTTTGTATCCCTGTGGATACATGAGAGTTCAAACAGCTTATTTTAAGCAATGTGAGTTTATCTGTCAGCTTCCGTCTGCCACTCCTCATTCTTGATGAACCATATGTTATGTGTTATCACATTCTGTATCTGCTTTATGTCTGCTAATAATAGTTTAAAAAAAAAAAAAAACAAAACACTCAAACATGAGGACAAAACCAAACTAACTAAAATAAAATAAAATGCTTCAGCATTTCTTTCTTTGGTTTTCTGATTAAATCCATGAATTTGTACATCTATTCTTGTGCATATTCAAGAGATGGCATTTTTGTTCACTCACTTTTAGAGAATATAAATCTAAGTCACTTATATGTGACTATTTTCATTAGCAAAAGCAAATACCCATTCAAGTCAAGAAACAGGTGCTATATGGCACAGCTTAGTTGTCAATACAAGAGCACAGTTCAGACAGGGAATCCAACAGAACAATGTTCATGAACTTTAATGCTTTCTTGCAATAAAAGTCCAACTCCTTGAGATAATGATAACATTTCAGGAAATCACAGTCTACTTTTGCATATGCTCAGGGTAAAAAAAAAAAAAAAAAAAAAAAAAAAAAAAGAGGGGGGGGGGGGGGGTGGGCGGGGGGGATGGGATTCAAAGCATCATTGTGAGTTACTGCACACTGTAGGACAAAATTTAGTTCCTGGAAGGTATGAAATTATTCTTCTGTAACCATGCAAATGTGGAGAGTGCAACAAATTCCTCTGAGCAGTTCTGTTTTACTGCATGTCTTTCCTTATATCTTTGTTATACCTTCATTGTTGTACTTTCAAGGACAAGGCATATCAACTCAACTGGTTTTATGAAAAGATGTATGATTTTTCATGAACAAATGAGACTTCACAATAGGAGGCAGAGGAGCTGGCCAAGCCCCTATCCATCATTTATCAGCAGTCCTGGCTATCGGGGGAGGTCCCAGCTGACTGGCGGCTAGCAAATGTGACGCCCATCTACAAGAAGGGCCGGAGGGCAGACCCGGGGAACTATAGGCCTGTCAGTTTGACCTCAGTGCCAGGGAAGCTCATGGAGCAGATCCTCTTGAGAGTCATCAGGCGGCACTTGCAGGGCAAGCAGGTGATCAGGCCCAGTCAGCATGGGTTTATGGAAGGCAGATCCTGCTTGACGAACCTGATCTCCTTCTATGACAAAGTGACGCGCTGGGTGGATGAGGGAAAGGCTGTGGATGTGGTCTACCTTGACTTCAGCAAGGCTTTTGACACCGTCTCCCACAGCATTCTCCTCAAGAAACTGGCTGTGCTTGGCTTGGACTGTCGCACGCTTCGTTGGGTTAGAAACTGGCTGGATAGCCGGGCCCAAAGAGTCGTGGTAAATGGAGTCAAGTCCAGTTGGAGGCCAGTCACTAGTGGCGTTCCCCAGGGCTCGGTGCTGGGGCCAGTCCTCTTTAATATCTTCATCAATGATCTGGACGAGGGCATTGAGTGCACCCTCAGTAAGTTTGCAGATGACACCAAGTTAGGTGCGTGTGTCGATCTGCTCGAGGGTTGGAAGGCTCTGCAGGAGGATCTGGATAGGCTGCACCGATGGGCTGAGGTCAACTACATGAAGTTCAACAAGGCCAAGTGCCGGGTCCTGCACCTGGGGCGCAATAACCCCAAGCAGAGCTACAGGCTGGGAGATGAGTGGCTGGAGAGCTGCCAGGCAGAGAAGGACCTGGGAGTGATGGTGGACAGTCGGCTGAATATGAGCCAGCAGTGTGCCCAGGTGGCCAAGAAGGCCAACGGCATCCTGGCTTGTATCAGAAACAGTGTGACCAGCAGGGCTAGGGAGGTGATTGTCCCCCTGTACTCGGCTCTGGTGAGGCCGCACCTCGAGTACTGTGTTCAGTTTTGGGCCCCTCGCTACAAGAAGGACATGGAGGTGCTTGAGCGGGTCCAGAGAAGGGCGACGAAGCTGGTGAGGGGCCTGGAGAACAAGTCCTACGAGGAGCGGCTGAAGGAGCTGGGATTGTTCAGCCTGGAGAAGAGGAGGCTCAGGGGCGACCTTATAGCTCTCTACAGATACCTCAAAGGAGGCTGTAGTGAGGTGGGGGTTGGTCTGTTCTCCCACGTCCCTGGTGACAGGACGAGGGGGAATGGGCTTAAGTTGCGCCAGGGGATTTTTAGGTTAGATGTTAGGAAGAACTTCTTTACTGAAAGGGTTGTTAGGCACTGGAACAGGCTGCCCAGGGAGGTGGTGGAGTCACCATCCCTGGAGGTCTTTAAAAGACGTTTAGATGTAGAGCTTAGGGATATGGTTTAGTGGGGACTGTTAGGGTTAGGTTAGAGGTTGGACTCGATGATCTTGAGGTCTCTTCCAACCTATAAATTCTGTGATTCTGTGATTCTGTGAGAATAAAGAATCTACTAAAGACATTACTTAACGTATTTACTACATTACATTTTACCACATGATGGTTAAATAAAGCTAAGGTAATTCACTGAAATATTCTTTGTACACCTTTGTTGCCTAATGGTTATTTATTAATATTTAAAAAGAGAACTATTTGTGTTTGTTTGTTTTTAATGACTGAAATTATTATTGCTGATTCACAGACTTCTAGAAAAAAAATATATCTTTTTTTTAAAAAAGATCACAATAATGCTTTAAAAATCTAGGTAAGATTGTTTTTATTTTTTTTATTATTTTTTGAATTGTTTACTCATCTACCTTAAAGCATGGTTATATTCTAAGATTTATATTTTGCAGATATAATACCAAAAGAAGAAAAGCTGGGATCTGTATAAATTACAGGACACAGATTACTGTGGTTTTCAGAAAAGACATCAATTTATGTGACTTCTGATAACCCTTATAAAATTCAAAAAAACAGTTATGTCTTGCTCCTGAGCGCATCAGTTCCAAAAAAAACTTTGTTTCAAAACTTTTATATTAGAAGGTTTTTTCCCCTTCTTTTTGTATCTCTGAAGTTAAATAAGGAGAAAGACAGAAAATTTAATAAAAGATAGAATCAGTACTATGAAATCATTCCCTCGTACCAAGAGGAAGCAACTGTCAACGTTGTTATTGTTTCATAAAAAAAAAAAAAAAAAAAAACCAATCTGTTCCTTTTTAAAAGTTAATTGTGATACAGTAGGAAGACTTCCCTCACACAGTTTTTGTTCCTTACCTTACATGGGTACATAAGTGTATAAGTCTTGGGACTGTTTTATAGACCTAGTGAAAGTGTTGGTTTTTTCTGCCTCATAAACATATAATACATACTCAGATTTTTTTCCTGTATATTTCAATACAATTTGTGATTCATGTCACCAAATAGCCAGAGGCACATCAAAACATTCTAGAATGTGCCTGTTTTTTGAATCAATATGACAAATACATCTTTTTTTTTTCCCTCCTTTTTTATGTGTGGACTGAATGCAAGGGTTTGATTGTGAATGGTCAGCCAATTACCCAGAATAGTTTCTAAACAATAGATTAAACTTAAAAACACTTCTAGAGCAATTACTGGTGCATCCTATGTTAGGTGTACCACCCACTACCCTAGTATCTGGACATGCATACATTTAACTTTTCAAATGCATGCCTACCACTACCACACATTCAGAAACCATACCAGTGATATCATTACTATTATACTAATATTATTTATCAGAAGATCTGACAGTATTCACAAAGGGGGACAGTTTTAAAAGTTCCATTTAATAGCTTTGGAAACTGAGATGCTTGGGATTGATGGAATTTCTTCAAATAGTTAGAGATAATTCTCCCTTTCTTATCATGATAATTCAGTTTCTTCCTTTTGCAGCAACCTCCGCGGAATTTTCCTATCAAATCAATTTCTTAGTTATTATGACTTCTGTCCATTTTTATTAAGTTTCTTTTTTAAGTCTCTTCAGAAAAATTCATTGGTAATATAACAATCTCAGGAGCAGGAAGAGTCCAGTTATTAAGTCACAAAGCTGGAGAAATATAGAGTTGGGCCAAAGTTCTTGGCAACATAAAGTATCCATATTTCATTCCTGATATTAGGACCCACACTAACTATGCTACGCAAATTGAGTCTGAGTTTTAATCGTCTGTGTGTAAATCACAACAAACAATTTTAAGCACTGAAACCACATTGTGTTTATGCAATCTTCAGCTTCTCTTGGGATTGTTTCAAATATTCTTATCCTAACACAGAGTCTAGTTCAGATGAACTTTTCCCTTGAATTTAGCACTTACTAAGATTCAGAACAGTAGAATTACACCAGGCATGAATATCAGTGGAGAAAAGGTTACTCACAATCAGACTCAGAATTAATTCTGCTAAGAGCTTTTTTAGCTTAATTTAACATTCACAGGTTAATAGATCAGTTTGTTTTCCCTTCCCTACTATCATCAGTTCTTTCTTTAACTGGTTAACTCATATATCTGCATATTTCAGCTGTTGATTTACAGACATCCAGTTTAAGGGTTAAACTCATTTCTCATTCAATTCTTATGATATCTGTTAACCAGATTTGCTTGATAAGCTACTGCTTCATTATGTTATTCCTGTTCCCTGCCTCCACCCTGTACCAGTAAATTTAAACAGTTCACCCTGTCTTCAGTAGAGGGCTCATTTTTCACCTATTTGTTCATCCATCATAATTCATAACCTAAAATAGAAACATTAGGTAGCTGTATTGTGTTGGCTCCCAGTGAAGGAACAGCCTCCTAATGACAGAACTGACACTGATTTAGGAGAAGAAACTTTTCTCTGGTACATTGATTCCAGTGTCATTTGGGAAATAGAAGATGTGATCAAGTGCACAGTGTGCCGTGCCACCAGAGAGCAGAGCTCAATCCATTCAGTTTGATTTCTCTAAATGACATATAGTCACAGGAGTAAAATCTCCAAGTCAGTCTGATAAGGGAGTGATAGAACCTGTATTTCCTCTATATAACCCTGAATTTTCATGAAAAGGAAAATTAACCACAAAACACTGGAGGAAGCAAGAAACTAAAGAGGAGTCATGATGTGAATGTAGTCTCAGCTTGGCTCTTCCACTTCCTTTTTTTTTTGTGCAATACCATAATAGTCCACCCTAGCTGACACATGAACTATCTACTTTGTAAATGTCACCATTAGAGGCATTCTTTGTGCTCCAGTAAAGCAAGCTCAACAATTTTAATATTTATGTCAGGAAAAATGTATAAGCCTGGCTTTTTCCTTTCATTTCAGCACACCTGACTATTGTGAAAGGCTATTTCAAAATGGTCCAAAAGGCAAACTGTGGGACAAAAGCAAACAAGTGAAAAAAAATAAAACCTTTGCCACAAAACAGACCACACTGAGCACCAGTATTTCCTGCCACACAGAAAAGGGGAAAAAAATAATAATAATAATAACCTGCAGATTAGTGGCATGATATTAATAGCAATACATCATTCTCTTAAAGGATTTTTAATATGCATTCATTGTATTTTTGTTGTTGTTGTTGTTTTTTCCCTTACAGAAAATAAAGGAGTAAATCAATGATCCCATCAAAGAAAACAGTTGTTTTTTTTAAGTGGTGAGCATTTTTCTGAAACTGCTAATACTGATGACATCACCAGAAGAGGGATTGTTTAACTACAGGAGATCATTAGATTTTCTCAGCACTTAGAAGGTGATTTGTCTGCAACACAAGCACCAATTGAGAAAAAATATCTGTAAAACACATTGACAGGAATGGATTTCAAAAAGCAAAAATGCTTTACTCTCATAGGAGTGAAAATTTACTGGCTTAGGCTTCATAGTACTAAAGGGAAAAGGTCTTTGAAGTATCTCTTGGATACATAAACTTTTCTGCACTTCCTCTCATTCATCCATGACTTCCTTCTTGCCTGTTGGGTTTGTTTGTTTGTTATCCTTATTCTTTCACAGGATCACAGAATGGCCGAGGTTGGAAGAGACCTCTGAAGACCATCTAGTCCAACCCCCCTAACAAGCAGGATCACCTAGAGCACATTGCACAGAATGGCATCCAGGCCAGTTTTTTTTTCATTGTCATTTTCATGTCTTTTCATTTCATTTTCATGTCTTGCATAATCTGTATATACATTTCCCTGATATTTAATGGATATTCTAATTTAGCCCAAGAAGATGACTACATATTTTCTAAGTTGCAGGACATTTCTCTCTTCTGAACTGCATCACTGAGACTCTCTTGTAGCCCACGGGGTGAGAAAACACTCTCAGAAATTATATCTGGAATACATCTTCTAGTTCTTAGACATCTATACTGTCAACTATTGCTGTTTATAGATGTTTTAAATCATTATCAACCATTTATTCAATAGTTTCATAATTTAGTTTATTCTCTTCTTATCTAACTTGTATAACTGCCACTGTGTTAGTACCAATAAAAGTTCGTTAGGCACTGAGGCAGAGCTATGAAACTAAGAGCTTCAGCATAAAGCCACTATCCTTGCCTATAAAAGTGTTAAATAAAATCAATGCACTGTGCTAACAAGTCCCAGTGTAATAAAAACAGGAAAAGTTCTTAAGCCTGTTTTTGAAAACATCACTGCTGATTCTGTGGTTTAAAGGAGGAAAGTGCTTCATATACTCAGACAGCCAAAGATATGGGAAATACAACTTATCCCACATTCTAAAACTTGAGTTATTCACAGGAAGTATGGGAAACTTGTAACTGCCATGCAGCACAGGAGGATACACTACTATTCAAGCAGCCAGTCTCCACAGAGGGTAACAGTATGATATAGCTTGCTTTTCATTTTCTCCCTTCTTTCTTTTTTCTGTTCCATTTTCCCAGATGTTCTAAATCAGCACTTTCCTCCACAATTTCAAACATTTAAATGAGGAAATGTTGGCAGGTGTCTTTAATTATAGTCAGCCTGTCTTTAACAGCCTGTATCAATGTCATCTGAAACACTGATGTTTTCCAGGGATAGTTTAAAGAGCTCGTAAAAATGTCAAACATATAAATTTAAGAGTTCCCTAGTAAACACCAGTTTACATATGAATTCACTCACATTAATTACTGTTCAAAGATGCTCTTTTGTATTTGTGAATGCAAAGTTGTTCAAAAAAGAAAAAAAAAAAAAAGTATATGATGGCAATTATTTTACTAAGAAAAAAAATGGCTATTAGTTTTGCTAGAATTTAAAAATGAAACTAGTGTAAATCACTTTGCATTTAACAATATCTTAATCTACCTACTGCACAAGAATATAGTCTTAATTTAATTACACAATATGCAAATTATTTGGGGAAAAAATAATAATAAAAAATGCAGTCTTTAATGCATATGTAATCTCTGTAATCTTTCAGATAATTTATATGTATTAATCAGTTTCAGATCTCTTGTGAGGTAATGAAAATGGTATTTTGTTAATTTTCTCTCTATCTCCATATATATATATTAGCAGTAGCTGCAACAATTCATTCACACCAGAATAAGTTTCCTACATCCAGACCCATAAGTGAGCATCTCTGTTGCCAGTGCAGCAGCAGCAGCAGATTCCTTGCTGTAGTTTGGGCACAAACTCATGAGTCAGCCTGGCCAGCAACATAACACTTCACCTGAATTACTCCAGTTTACACAACACTCCTAATTAAAGGGTGTATCTACCATACACTTCAGCAGCCTCAATTCTGTTGAAGCTTTCCAAACTGTGGGGGCCTGGATACACTTCTTCATTCAAATCATAAACTTAAAAACACCAGTCTCAATGGTTTAGAAAAAACATCCCACAGTGGATGAAAGTCCAGGGGTAAAATTCCTTTTGACTTCATCAAAGTCAAATTTAATACGGTTTTAGCTTTTTTTTTTTTTCCTAGTTCCACCCAAACTCCACTTCTTTTACAGCACATTATAATAATATTATTCCACCCATTGAAATAGTCTCCTGTAGATTAGAGCCTATCTACAGATTTTAGATTAAAGGGCTTTCTAAATCACTACGGAATATCTATGGAAATTTTTTCTTTCTTTCTTTCTTTTCTTTCTTTCTTTCTTTCTTTCTTTCTTTCTTTCTTTCTTTCTTT
>CM021735.1:45617681-45631572 GCA_011075105.1 Heteronetta atricapilla
TTCTTTCTTTCTTTCTTTCTTTCTTTCTTTCTTTCTTTCTTTCTTTCCTTTTTTTTTTAATATCCCATTTTGGTGTTGTTATAATGAGGCAATTCAAAGCCAATACACAATTCTGAGACTGAAGATTTATTTTAACCTGCATAATAAGAGGAAATGGGATATGGAATGCACTGTGACTAGAATGACAGCTTTCATGGACTAAGAGCAGAATTTGAAAAGAACAGAAACTATTTTATCTATAAATTTTATTCAGCTTTACAGAACAGAACTTGGTCTGAAACTCAAAGAAAAAGTTCCTCAGAGCTTGACCTACATAAAGAGTAAGGAATAACAGCACACTCAACAGATGATGTGCAATAAGCATATTATATTACCTGAAGAGGTGTTATCTGCTAGACAAAGAACCTGAGGAGAAAAAATAAACAAGCAAAAACAACAACAACAAAAAATCTTAGCAGTATGTTTGGAAATTACTCAGGGTCAGCTAGAAAAAAACAGCAGGGCACACTTAATGAACTGTGCAATACTCATCTCAGGTTGTACCTTCTGAGCCTATAAGCATTCAAAAAACATTAGCACAGCTCTTCCAACTCCAATGTTCTTCATAAAATAATCTCAGTGAAGTAATGTGAATCTTAACAATTAAATATTTTTTTAGGTACAGTGTCTAACTAAAAAACTTTTGAAAATCGGAAACTGTCTATAGGCGCCTTTCCTTTTCCACAATATTTTAAAGAAAGTGTTTGGTTCATACCTAAAAATCATCATGTGTCTATAATATAACTCCTAAGGAGAGGAAAAAAATTTAGTTCCATTCTGTGGGCAGAATTCTATTTCAGTACAGATCCTGGTAGGTTCCTAAACAGGCAAACATTAGGATCATAGTAAAATTTAAATTGGGGAAAAAAAAAAAAAAAATGCAGGGCTTTATACATTCTGTTCGTGAAAATCTCCAAGGATGGTGACTGTACAAATTCCCTGGGCAATCTGCACTACTGCTTGGCTGTACTCATGGTGAAAAAGTTTTTTCCTAAGCTCTCTTTTTTCACCTTATGACCATTACCTCTTGTCCTCCAAAAAACCACCACAAAAAAAGAACAACCTTCCTTCTTCTTCACAATAACATCTTCCTACATACTGGGAGGGTTCTGCTAGGTTCCCTTGAAGCCATCACTTCTAACTGAAGAAACTCTGGTTCCTCATCCTCTCCTCACAAGATACGTGTGGTAAGATATCTGGTCCCCAGATCTGGTCTCATAGACATCTTTGTGGCCCTCTGTTCAACATGACCCAGTTTATCATGCATGTCATATTTTGGGAGGCCAAAACATGCACACATTGTCTGCATGCTGTTTAATGACTGCTGAGCAGAGAGGAATAATCTCTTCTCTCAATTTACTGCTAGATCCTGTACATCCCAGTAAACTGCTGTTCTTTGCTTCTCATATTCAGGTCACTGACCCATGACCTCAGAGGCCTTTTCAGGAAAACTGACCTGCAGCCTATATAGCTGCAAGGATTTCTTCCTTCTCATGTGCACAAGTTAGAATTTGTCCTTGTTGAATGTCATAATATTCCTGTTCACCTAGTCCACCTAAAGGCTCTCTAGATGACAGCTCTGCCTCCCAATTCGGTGTAATTTGAAAACTTTTTGGGCAAATATTCCTTTGCTTTGTCCACATCACTGATAAAGTTGTTGAATGGAATAGGCCCCAAGATAATTCCTTACTTTTGGTACTCCACTTGTCACATATATCTAGGTAGAATACAACCCATTAACTCTCTAAGACAAATCAGTCAAACACTTTTTTACTCATCTAGTTGTCCACTCTGCCAAACCATAACATCTCAGTTTGGATGCAAGAATATGGAGGGAGACAGTACCAAAAGCTTTGCAGACATCAAGGCAAATGACACCTTCTACTCTCTGATCATCCACCAATTACTTTGCTGCACCATAACTTGCATGTGATGAGGTTTCTTAAGCATCATTTAGCTTTGATAAATACATGCTGACAGTTCCCAATGACTTCTTCTTCATGTGCCTAAAAATGTTATTCCATAAGGACTCACTCTGGAGGGATTTCTTGGATGCTTTCTACATTGCTTTCTGACAATTTTTAACACACGTCATTCATTTCAAGGAAAAAGTGACTTTTCTAAATAGTTCACATGGTTATTTGATAGGCATTTTTATATATAGTTGATAAATCTTCTTGGATTCTTCTTTCCCTTTTTATTTATTTTCTTTCCTATAGCATATCATTAGCAAATGGTCAAATATTTTATGGAAATTAGAGCAAAAATAGAAAGCCAGGTCTATGGATATTCATATTTCATTAAGGCTACATGTAATTAAGTGTGGCAATCTGGTGATAAAATCTTTAAGTAATGACTCATAAAGAGATAAAAATGAAGTATGTGTTTAATCAGTTTGCAGCCTTCCACAGAAGCTGGCATAGCTCAGGTGCTAATGAGACATCTGCTGTTTAGGTCACCAGAGAAAACATGCAATTCACTTATGATTAAAAAAAAAAAAAAAAAAAAAAAAAAAAAACAGTATGTTATACAAGGCAGTAATACTGACCAAAAAAATCTAGCTTTATTCTTAAACTTTGATAAGATTTTAGAGTAGCAATGTTCAAAAAATTATGTATTTTCTCTTACAACTTTATTTTGCACTAGAGACAGGTAACCCAACACTAATTTTACCAAATAACATGAATAATAGTACTAACTTGCCGAAGGATACTTAAGCACTATCCTCTACCTCTGTTAATGAAAACCTAGCCACCTTTTGAGTACTCTTAGGTTGATCAGTTCCCCAGAACAAATCAGAACATTTTCGATAAGAAAAAGGGAACATCACATCTACCAGTTGTGATAATGGCCATGTTAGTGAGGAACGTATAAGGAGGTTCAGAGAAGCCTCTTTTGGTCCTGGACCTCCAACTGGAATATGAAAATCAAAAAAAAAATCCAAAAAAAAAATCCAAAAAATAAAACAAAATAAAAGTCCAAAATTTTATTTCTATCTTTGATACTAATGCCATACACTTGTCTGAACTATTGCCTTAGGAACCATGGAATTTCCTCACCTCAAGCACAGGTTTTGTGCATTTTGATAGTTTAATTTAAGTTCTCCAATACAAATAGAGGAAAAAAACGCTTATTAAAATGAAACTATCATGTGCTATAAGGCTTTCAAAAGACACTGAGTATTTGATATGCTTCTTTCCAGCTTTTATGGGTCACTAGGATCTTACTAGGTCATTAGATCTCAGACTTCCAGGGACCTTAATGTATTACAACTTTTTTTTCAGTTCAGTCTTTCCATATGCAATATTCACATTCTCTGTATTTATCTTGGCTTAAAACATGTTCTTCACTTTTAAATGTAACCATCCTACACCTTCCCAAAGGAAGAAAACCTCCACCATATGGACAAGAACTGAACAGGGGACTACTCGTACCCTTCAGGGGTGATAGGCTTAGGTATTATTGAATATTTACAAACATACACTCGTGTATTGTGCATGAGGAATTTTGTTGTTTATACTTGGAGACTACTGTCCCTTCATGGCTGCAGACTGAACATTTCTTTTTAATTTATTTTTCGGTAATGGGTTGTAAATGGAAAACATCATTTAGCAATGTAGTTCTAATATGATTAAGTTCTCCTTCCAGAATTAAGCTTCACAACACTTAAGTACTTAATCAATGAGTGTTTTGACTCCTTTAAATTGGAATTGAAGGATGGAGGCCTGATTTATAATTTAAAATTGCATCTGAATGGGTATCCTTTCTCTGAACTGTGAAAGACAATCATCTTTCTTAATGATTGTTACACCAAGAAATGGTAACATGCCAACCTTTCACATCTCCCTTGTGAGTTTATTAGATTTATTCTTGTCTTCCTTTAACAATACTAATGTGTCGTTTACATATTTATACAAAACTGTTCATTTACTTTTTGCTAATTTTAAAGCCTTTTTTTGCATATCTTCCATAATTATGTGTATTAAATTTAAGAATGAATTGCTCTCTTTTATTTATAAATTGAAGAGACTGATTGTTTACTACTTCTGCAAAGTTTCAGAATCTGCTAATGGAAGTCTATCTTGAGGCTTACGTAAAGAGACAGTTAATGTTACAACTTCACATAACATTTGTATTTGGGGTTATTAGTTTGTTTTTAAAAGTCGTTGCTGCTTTACAACAATGTGACACATATAGGAGGAAACATTTATGATATATAAAGGATTGGTTTTATTTTCACTTCCAGTTGCAAGAATTCATAGTAGCAACACCAACACTAATGTTATGTAAAGACCAGACTCCTGCCACAGGCTTTTTAAAAGAAGGTAACCTTGGCACTGGTGGAAGATATCAGAATGGAAGAGGATGGTAACAGCAATATGTCTGCTACTAAAAAAATAAAATTAAAAAAAAAAAAAGGTAAAAAGGTATGTGAGAAATTTCTATTGTCAGTTCCTCCTCCCATCAATATGCTTCCATCCTATTTGATGCAAGGGTCAATTCAGTTCAGAGAAGTACTGTGCTCATAACAGATGCTACTACTTACAATAAAGCCCATTGATGGAAACAGTAGACTTTCTAAGTCTCACTGTTGAAGGGATAGGAATAAAAAAGCTAATCAAGACTATGAGAAAAGTAGCAGCCTTCAGAGTAGCCTCTCCTTTAGAGACCTGAGTACTTAATACACCAATATAAGAGAACTACTGAATAATTCCCGCTAATGAGGAACCTAGACTTTCCTTCTCTTTTCTTCAGGACTATCTGGATTTAGATACTCACATTCATCTCTGACTTTAGTAACACTGAATCATCCCAAAAATCTGTAAGCTGAGGGGCAATATAATGCAACAATAGTAATGGGAGTAATGATGCAAGTAAAATAATAATCATCATCATCATCACATTTGCCATAACCCTGCAAGGTTTCTTTTTATTTTGCCCTGGATGCAAAAGTTAAAAAAAAAAAAAAAAAAAAAGTTATTTTCTCAGAATATCAGACTTAATGGCTTCTCCCCAATTTATATATTATGATGAACATTGCTCTTTTTCCAAAGACAGATGAGCTCAATGGTAAAGAATTAAAGTATTGACACCTTATAAGTTAATAAAAGACCTGAAGATGTTAAGGGCCAATAAGGTGATCAAGGGACTGGAGCACCTCTCCTATGGGTAAAGCCTGAGAGAGCTGGTACTGTTCAGCCTGTAGAAGAGAAGTCCCAGGACAAATCTGACCAATGTTTAAAAATACATGAAGAGAGATTGCAAAGAAGATAGAGCCAGGTTCTTTTCAGTGGTGTCCAGTGACAAGACAAGAAGCAATGAGCACAAATTGGAAAACAGGATGTTCTGTCTGAATGTCAGGAAATACTTTTTTACTATGCAGGTGACAGAGTACTGGATTAGGTTGCCCAGAGACACTGTAGAATCTTCCACATTGGAAATATTCAAAAAACATCTAGACATCTAGGCAAGCATCTCTAGCTGGACCTGCTTGAGCAAAGTGGTTGCACAAGATGACCTTCAGAGGTCTCTTCCTACCTCAGCCTTTTTATGATTCTGCTAAGTGTGATGGGATTTTCATTTTGTTTTCCCTCACACTGGGTTTCCATGAAGTGGGGGAGAAAACCATTTGTTTTCATAAGAAACACAATCATATGATTCAGAATTTCCCTTTTGTAGAGAAAGCATAAAATGGATGTTACAAATACACTTACAAATCAGAACACTAATGCTAAGAGGTACTGAACATCAGGTGGTAGTTTTCATCTCACTTCTACTGATTTTATATTAGCATAAATTTGGTAAATTCAGGGAAGTTTAAATAGATTTATCAGTTGCAAGCAAGATCAGAATCAGTAAAACTGATATAATTTATTTTTCCTTTTATATCCCAAAAGTACTGCGTTCAGTTTTTGGCCCTTCGCTACAAGAAGGACATCGAGGTGCTTGAGCGAGTCCAGAGAAGGCCGACGAAGCTGGTGAGGGGTCTGGAGAACAAGTCCTATGAGGAGCAGCTGAGGGAGCTGGGCTTGTTCAGCCTGGAGAAAAGGAGGCTCAGGGGAGACCTTATTGCACTCTACAGGTACCTCAAAGGAGGCTGTAGCGAGGTGGGGGTTGGTCTGTTCTCCCACTTGCCTGGTGACAGGATGAGGGGGAATGGGCTAAAGTTACGCCAAGGGAGTTTTAGGTTGGATGTTGTCGGAATGGGAGTGACCTGGAGTAACGACGCAACCTCAATGCGAGTATAATCATTCTCCTTTAATGAATGTTCTAGCAAGGTATATATATGCTACACCTACAGCATGCGTAGACAACTTATAATTGGTCTAGCTTCTCTATGCACACGTCTCTAGCACTAATATAATTGGTACAACGGTGTAGTCTCTCCTCCTGAACATAGTTCCGCACATTTTAGCTATAACATCACTCAAGATTATCAGCCCTGGGCCTACATTATCTTCACCGTCCTTCAAGGCCTGAGTTGCTCACTGTAATTAAATCATGCCCCTTCTCATTTAAACATAGCTCCACAGGATGTTAGGAAGAACTTCTTTACCGAAAGGGTTGTTAGACATTGGAACGGGCTGCCCAGGGAAGTGGTGGAGTCACCATCCCTGAAGGTCTTTAAAAGATGTCTAGATGTAGAGCTTAGTGATATGGTTTAGTGGAGGACTGTTAGTGTTAGGTCAGAGGTTGGACTCGATGATCTTGAGGTCTCTTCCAACCTAGAAATTCTGTGATTCTGTGATTCTGTGAAATAGGTTTGTGTTTAAGTAGTTCTGAAAGTCTGTGAAATAAATATTGCAACATGGTTTGCTTCAACCACTAGGCAGGAAGTACCTGGTCAGTCAATTCAGAGAGAGCTCTGAGCAGTGTGGAAACAGCCCATATACTGCTGTTGCTAGGGACCAGGCTTCGTTCCCTAGATCAAGTCTCAGAGATGCTATGAGAAAAACAGCTACATAATTCTGTTTTAAATTATCAGTATGAAAAAAGATTCTATAAAACTTCAAAACAACATGTCAATACGATTACATTCCTTTCACTTTCAAAAAATTGTACATTTCAAGAATATTTAAATAATTTAGAAAAGTATTTGATATATATGTAATTATAAGCCTCTTAAGTAGAAAAGGATCTAACCACCAACAGACATAAGATCTAAAAAATATGACTGAGTGACAGTATTATTAGGAAATCATTTGACTGATTGTTCACAAGATAACTTGTGAGCAAATTAATGTTCATTCTGCTTTCCTTTTGGTAATGTATTCTTATTAGGAACGGACTCTCTCACGTCTGTATTTGCGTGTGTAAGCGTGTATCAACAAATATTGCAAGACACATTTAGTGAATAAAGAAATCCAAGCACCTGATGCAAAAAGATTGGTTGTGGTTGAAGAAAAAACAAAACAAAACAAAACAAAAAACAACAAAACAAACAAAACTCAAAAGCAGCTTATATTTCTGTCCCATTTTCACAGAAAATAACACAATATGTTCCAGTTGCTCCTGGGTGTCATTGAAATTCAAATAGTGAAGATGACTGGAAGAAGGTAATAAAACAAAGAAGCAATCATATAGTCCTGGTTTCAGTTAGGACAGAGTTATTTTTTCCTCCTAGTAGCTAGTAGGGTGCTATGTTTTAGATTAGGATGAGAAAAGTGCTGATAACATGCTGATGTTTTAATTGCTGCAGAGCAATGCTTACACTAAGCCAAGGACTTTTCAGCTCCTCAGTCTGTCCTGCCAGCGGGTGGGCTGGGGGGCAGCAAGAGCTGGGAGGGGACAGACCCAGGACAGCTGACCCAAACTGGCCAAAGGGGTATTCCATACCATCTGACATCATGCTGAACAATATATAGGGGTGGCTATCCGGGGTGGGGGGCCGGCTGTTCAGGGTTGGGCTGGGCATCGGTCAGCGGGTGGGGTGGTGAGCATTGTGCATCACTTGTTTGTACATATTATTATTATTATTATTATTATTATTATTTTCCTATCTTAATAAACTGTCTTTATCTCAACCCACAGGCTTCACTTTTGCGTTTCTCTCCCCCATCCCAGAGAGGGAGGGGGGAGGGTGAGCGAACGGCTGTGTGGTGTTTAGCTGTCAGCCGGGTTAAACGGAACAGCACATATATTTAATATTAATAAAATTATTAAATATTAATATAAAATATTAATAAATTGGCAAATAACTTTATAAAGTTAAATATGTTGTGTACAATTATCAGCAAACTGTAGTTACATCTAGAAAAGTTTTGAAATGTTTGCATGAAATAATCTTTTTATCAGGAAAAAGCCAACTGCAAGAAACCAAAAGTTTTTCACAGTCATACCAATTTTGACAAGTCTTTCATCATGAAGGTGACCCAAATACAGGATGGAATTACTGTCCAGCACCAGAGAGAAAAATACCCAGTACCCTGATAGCCAAAGGTCATGGAAGGTATCAGTGTGGGAAATCAAGCCAGAATTTGAATTTGCCAAAATATTGATTTTCAGCACCAGCCAAAATGAATGCTCAGATCATGAGTTTGGTATTCAGAAGATCTCAGTTTCAGCTCAATGTGGAATGGGAAACATTTGGAAATATTAAGTGTCTTATTAAGATTACAATATCCTGAGGAAATGTGGCCCTTTCCCAAGGAAATCTGCTAAAGAGATAGAAATGGATTTCAAGTGTCCTAAGTTATACATCCAGTTCCTTAAAAAAGCCATTATCTTTCACAGCCTTCATTGACTGTGAGACTTTTTACCCTTTTTCATTTTTAGCTATCAGTTTCAATGTATTATGCTTGGTTCTATTGCTTTTTTCAGTCAAGACATTGCTCTTCATTTCTGGTATTTATGACTGTCTACTATCTCCAAATGTGGCTCAGTCTGGTTCAACAGTCCTGGAAGGTAAGAGAAGCAACTCCCTACTGGGACTATCCAGCATACCTCCCCACCATGTGCCCACGTCATGTGAAGGAAGCACAGCCAATGCCAAAGGAAACCATGGCTGATGCAGGTCCAGGTACTATTCCCTGCCATATGCTCTTATTCTTATCAGCGCAAAAGAAACAAAAAGGGTGTTTCTTTGTTCTTCTTTTCCCTGTTCCCTGTAGTGGTGTCAGTTTAAACTCCCAAACCCCTACCCATTCATTCTTTTTTCCATGCATATTAAAAAATTGGGGGGGGGGGGGGGAGAAGAAGGTAAGAAGGTATCACACTAGGCATGATGCTAGGCATCACACTAATGACTGGCATACTTCAAGGTTAAAGGAATAAAACTGAAGAAGTTATCTTTATCACTGTGACCTTTGAACTACAACACACTCCAGGCAGAATGAGTATGAAGAGACTAAGGTACATGGGATACTGTCTTACAGAAAAAAAAAATATTCATTAAACTAATCATTCCCCTCTCCTAATATATCCTTAGGCAAATACCTTAATCTCTTTACATTTCCCATCAATAAAACTCCGTATACTTTCAGCCTCCCTTGTTCTGTTCTGTTTATTTAGATTGCAAACTTCTGATAGCAGTCATTATGTTTTTCCACTAAATGTCCAAGAAAACAAAGTACTGGTCTTCATTAAATTAGACTTGTTATGTTCACACTGAAAATAGAATGGAAGCACTTAGTACCAAAAATGCATGCTTGCAGAATTTCTTGTGATAACTTCTCCAATTGTATAAGTGAACTTTAAAAGAGCATCCTGTTATGAATAAATCTAATTATTCTCTCAGACATTAACTAACCTAAATTTGTTCTTCCAGACAGGTGTTGGTGTGGGTATCCTACTGCTCTGAAGATTCTGAAGAGAGTTCAGTTTATTAACTCTGATTTATCTATCTATCCTTGACTAAAAGAATTAAAAGCTCCAGATTCAAAAACTTCCATGCTCAACCAAAACCTCCATTCATTTAGTCTACATTTCCACCAAAAATTAGGTGTGTGAGGGTACGTTCTACAGTCCTGGCTGCTCAGTTAAGCATCCCAGCCTTCCTGACACCATGTTGTTCTGAGGTATTATGAGACATTTCCCTGCTTAGCAAGTCATACAAAGACAAATTTTAGGCTTTTTGGCTAACATAATACATATAACTTTAAACACTAATATGCAGATTCTTTCATTAGATTAATATCCCAGACTGATATATGCCCAAAATAAATAGCTAGTTGCATAATATTTGTGGTCAATTTTGTGTTATAAATTCTTAAAAAAATATTTCTGTTATTATATTAGATTTGAAATTCCTAGTGTCAAGCTCTTTGGTTTTAATTTTCTTTCCTAAAACGGTTTGATGGGTGTTTTTTCTCATATATATATATTTGCCATAGTTTATTGTAAATAATACAGCCTTCAATAATACAAAAGGCTTCAAGAACGTTGATGGATTTTCTTGAAATATATGTGATTAAAAACAAGTTTTAAGCTTTTGGGTTTTCTTGTTCTTTGTTTGTTTGTTTGTTTTAAAACATATTTCAGTAAATTCCAAAATAAACATTAAAAAGTCTCAAGCAGCTGCCTTACTCCCAAGGTATAATTTTTTAAAATAAATCAACTTGAGATCACAAAGTTTAAAAGAAAAAAATATATATATGAGGTCCACAGATGTGACATATGTGGAGGAGAGAACATCCCAGCATTTTGGACCATTGACAAAGCAAGTCATTACATCTAGGTGACGGTTTTGCCTTTGATACATCATGTTTTTAAACATGAAGACTGTTTATATTGCAAGCTGCAGATGGAGACAGAGGGATCAAAGCTGTTCAGAAACTGATCATTATTTCCAGGTATTTTTTCCTTTCTTATTCTGTTTGCTTAAGTTGTGTGTTATTAGCATTTCCTTTCTTGGTTTGTTGTTTCTTTATTCTGAGTCAAAGGCTGTTTGATACCAATTCAAATCTCTTTGGATTCCTCGTTTAAAAGTTTGTTTCTTTTTACTTTCCCTGGGCATGTTTCAAGTCTGAGACTAAAGATGAATATGGCCTAGTGCATGAGGCAGACCTTGTGTTAAAAAGAGAAAGGAAGAACCCAAGAATAGCCGTGGACTTCATATGTACAATATTGCTACAAAAACAATGTCCCAGAGACAGAAAAGACCGACAGTAATCAGCCAAAAGAATATGATTCAAATAAAGAAGAGAGAAGGAGGCAGGGAAAGAAAAAAAAAAAAAAAAAAAAAAAAAAAAGAAGAGAGAGAGATGCTGAAAAGCAGGAGATTCCAAGCAAGGAACACAGAGAAACAGTACTGCAACTTTACATCAAGTTCTATATTTTAGCTTTTTAGCAAAAATATATAAATGTTTTCATAAACTGTTTTCATATTAAGATGGATATGGTAGTCTCCTTTTCTTTTCTATTCCTTTTTTTTTCTGAAAAGTAATTTATTTTTTTATGCAAAAGAAATGTTTCGCTTACAGGCAGAAAGCAATGAAAAATGAGGACTGAAGGATATGTGTCTTATCATCGCTTTGATTTGGTGGGTGAATTTCAGTTATCCATTCTGCCCAGACACTGGCTTACATACTTGTTGATTCTTTCATTGATAGAAAGTTCTCTATGAGAAATAGCAATCTACCTTTTTATTTATTGCTTTCTATTTTCCTCATACAGAATTATTTCCAGTGACTAATCCTGTTTGTCACAAGTCCCTAGATTCCTGCAATTTCTTTTGCCAGGTAGAATAAAACATGGGCACAACACATAGTGCCAATGAAAAGTTGCTAACAGAGTGAGGGCATGTACTATACTCAGCTGCTTGTTAATAGCTACAACATCTAACTAGAAAAATAAATACATTCTGCAAATGAACATTATATTCAAACCTGGGGATGGAAGAAATTTGATTATGATTATTAACTACAGAGATTGTAGCATGTTAATTCTGAGCAAGTTAACCTCTGCCAGTTGTCTGAACCAACTACATAAAATACCATTCATATGGTCTTGAAGAAAGAAGTAGAGCTAAACAGTCAACATATGTTTTTGTGAAGAGAGGTAACAGGATTTAATGAATTTTTTAATGGAATGAAATCTCTTTACACCGTAATTTACTGCAGTTTTAATATCCTGTCATGACATTGACTTATATAGACCTATGCCTTGGGAAGCTTGTAAGCCTTTTGTAACCCTCAAGACATTTCATTCCCCAGCAAGGATCCAATTTATGAAATATATTTCTACCTCAACCTTCTGAGAAGGATGGTATAGACACTAAGACACTAAGAAAGACACTGGATTTGCCATGTATCCATAGTACCCTAAGGTTATTACCATACATGCACATTATTAGAATGAATATCCCATTAACAAAAGTTAGAGATATCTAAGTCACCAAACCAGCAATATTTATTTTTATATCTAAGTGTTTTGGTTTTAGGTATTATTTTTCCTTTTGGCCAATACCACTGCACAAAACATTCCTTTCCCACCAGCCATTTGAAAATATGTTGCCTTTTGTGTAATCATGTATTTTTATCTAATTTCTGTAAACTTTCTCAGAAAAAAATAAAAGAGGAAAAAAACCATGATTTTATGCAAATATTTTTTAGTGAACGAAGAGGTGTTTTACATTAATTTGAGAATGTTAGGAAATGCATTTTGTGATTGGAACATGCAGGACTGCCACTGCCCTGACACACAGAATGTATTTTGCAGGCAGAAGCCATATAATATTGGCCATGTAAATCTTTGGTTTGTGCCTGTACTAACTGTTTTTGCATCTCATTACCATATGAAACATGTTATGGAAAATTGCATAAACAATATAACTTGTGGTCCCAGAGAAATTACTCAAGCAGGCTCACAAACAATGATAAACACTGGGGACAAATATAATTATCCAGCATTCTGATCCCAAATGAAGCTTATAGATCTCGAAGTGGCAGTTTTTTTACTGTATAAGTTAAGAATCACATGACAGAAGAAGGCATCAGGAGCATAAAACATTAATTGCTGACTCTGTGCATTTGTAAATGAAACACAGCAAGCAATATTCCCACTTAAAATCCTTATGGCTTGTACTGACAAGTTTGGCAAGTTCTTTTTGCAGTTATGTGCAGTGACCTTACATATATTTATACACACAAGAAGCATGTTGATCTGTTAGAACATGTCCAGAGGGCCATGAAGATGATCAGAGGGCTGGAGCATCTCTCCTATGAAGAAAGGCTGAGAGAGCTGGGGCTGTACAGCCTAAGGAAGAGAAGGCTCTGGGGTGACCTTATTGCAACTTTTCAGTACTTAAAGGGGGCTTATAAAAAAGATGGAGAGCAACTTTTTGCTCAGACAGATAATGACAGGACAAGGGGTTTTAGTTTAATTTTAAACTAAAAGAGGGGAGATTTAGATTAGGCATTAGGTGGAAATTCTTCCCTCACAGGGTGATGAGCTTACTGGAATAAGTTTCCCAGAGAGGTTGTGGATGCTCCATCCTTGGAGGTGTTCAAGACTAGACTGGAAGAGGCCTTGGGCAACCTAATCTAGTGGGTGGCATCCCTGCCCATGGCAGGGAGATTGTAGTTAGATGATCTTTAAGGTCCCTTCCAAACCAAGCCGTTCTATGATTCTATGATATAATTACTGTATGTTACAGGTACATGCATGTAGCAACTACATGTTTCCAAATGTAAAATGTATTGTATATACTGTCAGTCCTTGCCACCCTGGAGCAAGGGTATTTATTTTCCAAACTCTGAGCTGTGTTGAAAAGAGTTACTACTTTATTTCTGCAGCAGCTTTATTATTATTATTATTAATATTAATAATAATAATAATAATCTATCTATCTATCTATCTATCTACTTACTTATCTATTTATTATTATTATTAATAATAATAATAAATAGATAAG
>CM021735.1:45631972-45694812 GCA_011075105.1 Heteronetta atricapilla
CTTATCTATTTATTATTATTATTAATAATAATAATAAATAGATAAGTAAGTAGATAGATAGATAGATAGATAGAAGGAGATGGACTATGGACTTCCTCTTCTACACTTCTATACCTCCTGATAAAAGATAAAAACGTGTTAAAATAATTGCCACATCTTCCTGGCAGCCAGCTCGCATAAACAAATAATGGGCATTTGGCAATCCCTGAATTGCACGACAAATGAGCTATATTGGATGACTGAATGTTGACAGTACTGTCTGTTAAATGTGATCACAACTCCAAGCCAAATATCAGCATCTTCATTTGGCCACACTGGAAATGTCTACTGCCAAATTTCCAGCTCTTGCAAGACAATGACCTAGCTAGCAATTTAACCAGAAATTTAATCAGACATCAGGGAACTAAAGATTTGATTTAGAAGTCAAGTAGAGATGAGTATACTGAAACACGATGATCATGGCCTTTGACTTTTATTGACTATCCCTAGGTTGTTTGAACTTAAAAGTAACCAAGCAGATCCTGGGATGAAGTTCACTTGAGTCATATCACAGCCTTCTACAGGTGTCTACTGAAAAGAGAACATATTCTGAAAAAGACATCTAAATCACCATCACTGTCCTACTGATAAATACGTGCACTTCCCATATGTTGAACAAAAAGAAAAACTTTGAGTCATATTGAAACCTTCACTGGCCTTCCCTTTCTTAATGTTTTAATCCACTCTTTCATGAATAGTATAGCTTATCTTTCTGAAACAAGCCACTTCTGCTATCTAATAGGATTGACCTTCACTACCTTCAAACCACATATACTCTAAAACATGTCAAGTTAACTTTGGACAAAAATGAACTTTAATTGAACGGAAATCTATTTTAATGCTTTGCATCCGATGCTAGTAAAAGCACTTGATATCTTAAGAGGCTGAAACACTGACCCTTTGAAACTAAATGTACGGTGAATCATTACATAAATATAAGAAACTTATGTGAGAGCTAAAACTCCAGACTATAGTATTGCACCTGGAATCTTGATCTTTACACTCAGTGAGCTTCTTGTGTCATTTACACAGTGGTTTCTCAGTAGTATTCTTCAGCAAGAGAAAAGAAAAAAGGTGAAAAGAACTGAAGCCAGTCTGTCCCTTAAGCAATGTCAGGCACATACTTCAGATTAAAACAATAACCAAACGCGTGGCATAAAACTTTACTTCCATAGAATGAATGCTAAGAACCAAATCCCTAGTGAAGTGGTATTAGTCTAGCTCAACAAACATTAAGAAATAAATACCAGTTTACCACAGCAAGGGATCAAGGCAGTTTAAAACCCAGAGGATAAAATTTCTTTATAAAGATGCCATTCATGCCTCTCTACTTTGTGGTTCAATGGTCCAAGAACAGAAAAAAGAACTGTTTTGGGTTCCTGTTTTTGTTGTTGTTGTTGTTTGTTTGTTTGTTTTTCATTATAAATTCAGGACTGAAGGTTAAACAGAATTAAGTTGTAGAAAAGTTGTAAAATATATGTCCATATCCTACAGGTCCCTAAAATCCATGCCATTTGTGTGACTCTGCACCTTAGCAGTCAGAGAACATCTTGGTGTATTACAGAATGGTGTGCTGAACTTGGCCTATATGTTTATGTCTGGTTTTCCCATGAAAGCACAGTTCATATCCCAAAATCTGGATTTTGGGGGATGACTTGTATTTCATCTGAACTAACCATCAATCTACTGAAGGATGACAAAGCATTTCACATGAAGGTCATGTTGCCTACTAGGCTGATTGTAATCACAGTGCAATTCCCCAAATAAATGTGACTGAAATGTTCTTGCCACTTATTTTAAGAGTAACTCTTAGGATATTAACAGTGTGACACTCTA
This sequence comes from Heteronetta atricapilla, assembly GCA_011075105.1. Taxonomy (NCBI): domain Eukaryota; kingdom Metazoa; phylum Chordata; class Aves; order Anseriformes; family Anatidae; genus Heteronetta; species Heteronetta atricapilla. The sequence continues at coordinate 45,633,848 of CM021735.1, forward strand.
CAAGCAATGCGTTATCTGCACTTAATTCCATCAGATGTGATTGATGGAATTCTCATGTGGGCTGGATGAGAAACTTGGCCAAGGTAGTTTTTACACTCCGGGGCATACAGGCTCATTGTAAAACCCTCTTCTAGACTAACAAATACCTTATTGACACATAGAACATTCAGGGCAATAAAAATATATCTTGTTTATCACTGTTTTCACAGCATGCATAGATATGACAAAAGGGTATTCAACCATAGTAATATTAGACAACCATTTATGTCAGCCTAAGCTACTGGTAATAATGCAGGATCCAGCTGATAACCTCTACACAGACACAGAAGATTGCATTTAAAATAAGGTGTTGCATGTTCTGATTATTTTTAATGAGTGCGAGGGGAGACCAGTTATTGTTTTATATTTTATTTTTGGGGAACTTGATTTTCATTTAAATGTGTTCCTGGTAAAGGTGGCATTTAGTATTATTTATTACTGAAGTTTCTTACCACTTTCTCTTTAAAAGCACCAGTTCTTAGCTGCTTGTAGTTTTTCTAGCTTGTGAGGTTATGGGCTGAGGTTTTGAAGTTTTAATACTGAGATTATACCTAAGATTGGAATTAATGCTCTCTCTCCCCCTCTTTTCCCCTGCATCCCTCACCCCTCCACCCCCACACCAGCTTTGTAATTTCAAACACAGCAGATTGGCCCATTTTGAAATAGTCTTTAAAAAACAAACATACAAACAAAACCACAGTAGTTTCTCCTTGGTCTAAAGGCACAAATACTCATGAGAAAAATCTTCTTTAGAAGACTTCCATCTATCCAAAGTTCCTCCATACCTCACCCATCTGACTATGGTAGGAAACTATGGTAGACTACACAGAAGGCCTTACTAGAGTAAATTTAAACACTACCAATAATAGTTCTCCCCTCATCCACAGAAGGGATGAGACATATCATAGAATGCTATCTGGTTGGTCAGGCACAAACTGAAGTCCATTTCTGTAGTTCAAAAGGTTGTAAAGTACACTGCATGAGTATGGAAGATGCTCTGAACACTAGAGATCATTTTTACCCAAAGTGATGGTCATTTATGGTCATCAGATGGGCATATCCTTTCTAACTTTTCTCATCTACCGAGATGAACAAGAATGTGACTAGGTGGATACACCTAGCTGTCATTCAACTTGTGCATTTATTCTATGATGAGCATAGGAAATGTAAGAAAAAAAATAAAAAGGGAATGAAATTAAAAGTTTCCCAAACTGTAACTGTTGTTTTGCTGCTTTGGAAAGTCATGTGAGACAATTACTTTTTATGACAGATGGGATGGAACATAAATAGACTGTGGATTATTTACAACAAGGCAAGAAATGGTAAGCTTAAATTGAAAAAAAAAAAAAAGGGGGGGGGGGGGAGTCACTAGCATTAAAGACTCAAACACTGGAAAAACTCCCTAAGGTACATTGCAAAATATCCATTTGGAAAGGGGGAGAGCACGTTAGGAAGAGGTTAGACAAATACCTATCCATAATCGTGATTAATTATCTTTCCCAACCCTATTTTCTTTAAGAAATAATTGTTAAGACTGTTCTGTACTATTTACAGTTTGGTAGAGGAACATATTTCAAATATTCTGTCAAAAAATTTTCTGTCCTCATGGACATCATTAGGGGCTCTCAGAAATGAAATAAATTATGGCCTGGTTGATTTACAGACTGAAAAATTCAGGAAAACAGACCACCTAATGGAGCTCAAATCACTGTTACAATATTAGTTTCAGGTTTTAAGTGAAGAAAATCATTTAATTGGGAAGGGATTGTAGGTAGTATAGATGGCAGTTGGAAGAGAAAAATTGCAATTATAAGGGTCACTTGAAAAACTCTTTAAAGATTTTGCCCTTTAGAATGAGGATGAAAGAGACAGTAAGGACTGTAACATATATCATCCAAGATCAATGCCTCAAGGCAAAAGAGGCAGAACCAGTTAGAGGAAATGATGGCGTATCTGTTCATTTCGATAGATAGGTGTGTGGCTAGACAACGCCACTACTTAAAATAGCAAGAGAAATATCCAAGCACATAAAAAAAGAGAAGCTGTTTGTTCTGTAATATGTTTCCTCTTGAAAAATGCAGTACCTGTTTGCTACATAATGACCTCCACAACTGCAGTACTTTTTAATAACTTAGAGAAGGCATATTGATTTTTATGCTTTCTACTCTAAGGGGAGTTGCTGGAAAGCAGTAGCTCAGCTGCTCAGCACATTGGAATCATTTACCTGTTCAGGATGAATTGCTGGACTACTATAAAGAATTGCATGCCTTCTCTCTCTCATACTCCTTGTTTCCTCCTCTCTCACTGTGTCCCACATTTTTAGCCCTTCATCTATCTGAAGCAATTGCTTAAGCATGGTTGCACATTTGTATGTGACTGAAATCCTTCTTACATGAGAAATAATCATGATAATAATTTTTAAAAATGACATTCAAATTAGTTGATATATTAAGAGGACAGTGTTGCCTCAGGATTACCTTCTGTGATCTGTGTGTTTTTTTGTGTTACCAAGAGTTTGTATAGGCAGAAAGACCTGAACTGTACTGTGACAAGTAAGCGGTAGATGGCCTATGTCATTCCCTTCACAATAAATGAGTAGGGTGTGCCACAGGAGCAGCAATTCAGAGCTGATGGACTTAAGACAGAATACTTCATGAAGGCACACGCAGAAGTGAAAAGTCATCTTAACAGAGAGTCATAACAGTCCCTAAGTCACCTGTGTTAAGCCTTTGTGTGGATGGATAGATGATCTCAATAAAGCATGTTGTGGTTTAATGCCAGTAGGCAGCTAAGAACCACACAGCCACTTGCTCACTTCCTACCCCAAGTAGGATGGGGGGAAGAGAGTAAGAGGAGCATCACATCACTCTTTTTTTTCCTTTCCTTTTTTTTCCTTTTTTTTTTTTTTTATATTATTAAACTGTCTTTATGTTGACCCAAAAACTATTTCTCACTCTTGCTCTTCTGACTTTCTCCTCCATCCTTCTGTGACAGCAAGTGAACAAGCAGCTGGGTAGGTGCTTAGTTGCTAGCCGGGGTCAACCCACCACAAATGAGATACACAGAAGCTCAGTGGGATCGACATAGCATGGATTATTCCTGTAATACAGAGATCAGCATACAGCATTACAGGTTTCTCTTTTATCCCTCATCCATTGGTGGCAATAGTAGGTAAGTAAAACTGTTTTCTTGCTTCTACAGGACTGCACATAACACTATTTGAAGTTACAACTAAACAAATAATAGACAAAATAATTGGCATTAAACAAACTACACTCTAGCAGGCTGCTTGCCTCAGCAGAATTGTTATAAGCTATAAATCTTTGTTTCATCCTTCATGACACTGGATATCTTCAAGTGGCTCTCACAGATATCAGTTACTGACAAAGCACAGCTTTCAAATTTGTCACCTCCAGAAACAAACTGAACATAATGTGGCTTCTGACAAGTGTGTGAGAGAATGAGATAATGTGATCACTTTTAATGTACAAATCACTCTCCCTAGAACAACTGGGTCTATATAAAGTGATCCAGGATATGCCCAAAAGCACTGCTATGAAAGCTTTTACCTGAATATAGCTTAAGATGTGAGAATGAGAATCTGAAAGCTACAGTGAACGGAATTCAAACAGCAACAAAATTATGGTAAATATATGGGAACAGCTGCTACTATTCAAAACTCTAACAGCACATTTACAAGAAACAAGATCACTTTTTAAAACTCTCAATTTTAGAAGGGTAGAAAGTAATGTTTGTTCTAGTTCATTTCAGAGTCTTTCATAACTAACAAATGTCTTGGCCATAAAAATAACTATTGAAACCTAACAGCTAACAGCCTGAATATTGGACAATAAAGCTACTTAAAAAGTTATTTATCAACATAAATGATTTTGTATAACCGACACATTTTTATGCAGAAAATGATGAAGTAATATGCCGCTGCTTTTTATAATGTAATACCCTGTAACTAATGATTTTTTTTTGAAAAATCATTTCACATTTCTAACAATTTTATGAGGGAGCTAATGATTTTATATGACAAATGGTTATGCAAGAAAGAATGATTTTGTGCAGTTAATGGCTTCATACAACTAACGAGTGAATACCACTCCTACAATTTTAGTGCACATTACTTTCAGAGTGATCATCCATCCTAAAGATATTTTATGCCTTTTGTAAAATTTATTGTGTGCTAGATTTTTGTAAGATGTATTTCCATATGGTTCCTATGGTTTTCTGCATACTAATGAATTTCCAATAGGGTTATCACATATTAAAAAGTATACCATAAAAGGCATTATAAATCCAATTTCTTTTTATGTTGATTTGATATTGATAGTCTTTCTCATTCTTCTTATTGAATTATTTTTAGTTAATTTAAGGTTCTGATCTGGAATAGTCCTTTGTTTGTAATCTCTTTAGTATGCTATTTTTGATTGATTTCAGTTTTGCTCAGTTAATTTCCATTTGGAATGTAAATCATAAAATATCTTTCCCTAGCTTCAAAGAATGCTAATAGAATGCTTCACAGCATTCAAGTACTACTCCATGCTGAAATCACATTTCTGTAACCTGTGAGATTGGTTTAGCATTCCTTTAATATTTGGATAATCAGGAAACATCCTCTGAAGTCTCGTGGCCAATGACTGAAAGAAACCTAGTAAGAAAACTCAATGACTAGAAGAAACTTAGTAGGATAAGTCCCAGTTAAACACATAAGAAACAAACTTGCATTTTATTCTATCACCACAGAGAAGAAAGAGATGTGTGATTCTACCTGCAATTGCTTTCGAGGCTGCCTTATTTAACCAGCCAGCCAGTAAGAGATGTAATAATATCTTTTTATAATCATATCCTGTTGTCAGGAATGAGCTGAAAAGAACTAGTTTCTTTATGACAGCTGTCATCAAATTTATTCTGAGACCCCACAATCCACTGCATTATAATTGGCTTTTATCATCTTCATAGTGATGGCCTGAGCAGACAAGACACAAGAGCTAGATTTAAATGACCTCACTACCAGTTCAGATTTTGACTCTGTACCACCAAGCAAATACAGCCTGAGCCTTTTCTACCCATCTCTGGCTTTCTGACTGTCTTTCCTTTCCTTGCATTCTAGTCTAAGTCTTTCTTTTTTCCCTGCACTTTTATAATAGTTTGATAGAACTGACCAGTAATACATCTTCTGCATCTTTTCTTTAAGCCTGTCAGAATGTCAAAAAATGAGGCAAATGAAGAAATGAAGACAATTGCTTAAGTAACTCTTTGCTGAGCATTAAAAGACTATGCTTTGTACCTGTAATAACAGCATTAAGAGTCACTGTGAAAGACAGAAGCACTTTTTTTTTTTGGCTATAGTGTTATATTAAACATCTTTTCATCTTTTTACATTTCCCATCCTTCGTTAGGAGAACAGAGTCCTGTTAAAGTCAGTCAATTTTAAAACCGAGAGTTTCTTCCAGTCCCCTATAATAAAATTTTCCTTTTTCCTTAAAGATAGATAGTTATCAATATGATAATAAACAAAAGAAACAAAACAACAACAACAAAAAAAAACTAAAACAATGAAATGGAAATGAGAGGATTCCCTGAAAAAAAAAAAAAAAAAATGTTACTGCAGAGAATTATTGATTTTATTAAAATAAAGGGATTTTAAGATTTTTTTGTTACCTCACCTCTTCTGCCTTCTATTTTCTGTATCTTCAATAAATAATTAAAATATTTTAATGGTGGCAGTCGCCATTGCCCTTACATCTCAGCCCTCTGTGTTCAAACCCTCTATAACTCTTTCACGCTGAGCAGGGACAAATACACATTATACATTTTTGCTTTATCACAGGGATGTTACAATGATTGCCATGTTGTCCTCATAACATGACTATCTAGCATAGAAGAACCTGTTTTTGATTATCACAACCTCCACCTATCATTGAAATATCTGCAGTACTTTTTTCATATATATATATATTTTAATGTAAAGATGCATTTCATTCAAGGCTCGGAAAATGTTCATACAACTGACTTTTTGTGATTTGAATATTTTCACCAAACATTGAGCTCTTATGGCTAGCAGATTTCCAGCATTGGTCTAATTAGACCCAGGCAAGCTTAGGCATCACCCTCTACACTGCATCATCAAGTATAGAAATAACCTTCCTTACAAAGTTCTAGTCAATATCATAGCTGTAATTTATGGGGGTAGACAGTGTTTTGCACTAAACACATATCCTAATTTAAATGGATCAGCTCTTATTTCAAATTGAAAACGTGAATGCCAAAGTAAAAACAATAAAACATTATTATTGTTAATAATAATTAACAATTATACATTATAATTAACAATAATAATAATAATAATAAAACAGAGAAGCTGTTTATTAATTTGCTGCATTTCTCCCTGACCCACTTGAGTTAAGCTGCCCTTGAATCAACTCTGTGCAACTATAAGTATTCACCTGGGCACATCTTAACTCATTTAACAAAGTAAAAACAAAAATCATTCAGTGTTGAATAGCAAGTCCTTTTGTAAACAACATTCCCCTGTGAAGGTCTCACTTGGTACTATTGCACAAGATATGCCATGTAAGAGTGGCATACACTACCCAGAGGAGATGCACAGGCCACCACAAAATCAAGGGATTTATGTGTGAGATTGCTTCTCTCCATTCACTCATGTTACATCCTTTTGCACATTTATGTACATTTATTTATGAACCCTGAAGTGAAGTAAATCGGCAGACATGGAAATATAAATGTGTATTGATCTACTCTCTTGAAAAGTCATCAGCAAATTTTAATAATTATAATTTATGTATGACTCTATCTAGTACCTGTATGACTCTATCTAGTACCTGTGGAAATTTGAGGGAAAACATTGATGCATCTGGCCAAATCTGTCAATCATATTTTATTGTAAAATACATTTAGCAGCCCAAGTATGGTTTTAAACAATTTACACATTCCATTTAAGTTGAGGACATGCTTTTGGAAAAGTACAGACATCACATACCATACTGTCTACTAGGTCCCTGTGGTAACAGGTGGCTCAGAATAGGCCTCAAAGTTTTGCTTGACTTCTCTAGACTGATGCTCCTGGCTTTTGGAAATCAAGACTTTGTTTTAGAGATGAGTTATGTTCATTAATTAGGTTTTACACATTTTATTTTTTCTTTGGATCTAACAAATATCTCAGGCAAAGAAACATGAATAAACTTTTTTGCTTAATTTAAGAGTGTCTTGCATGCAACAAGTCTGTTCTGCTGGTAAGGAGAATCCAGACATCTTGTTGGCTGGACAGGTCAGAGATATGCTAAACAATGTAACAGACTTTTGGGATTTACCAAAACAGAAGATAAATGTTGCTTTATTACATGAAATTATGGGATCTCCATAATGTTTTTCAGTGCTTGATAAATCACAGACATAGATCTTCCTATAAATATTAACTGCCATTTAATTTCAGCTGATATGATTGAAATGGATCAAGGATTGGCTGGATGTGTGGAAATTTGGCTCCATGCAGAGAAGAGAAAATAAGTAAGTGAGATGAAGTAATGTTATAAGTATGGGTTTAAATTCTCCCTCCTTCTGTTTTACTGTACCTGTCAAGATAGCACTGACTTCATTTTTAAAAGCCTTTTGATGGGACCACAGGTGGTTACCTTCAAGAAGAAATGTATGGGAGAAAGGAAATGGTGAATTCAGAAATGATGGTTTTCACCCAGACAACATCACAAGCATGTTTCAGATTAAAGTCATCCAACTATATCTTTCCCACTGCTAAGGAAAGGCATACTGTCTGCTCTATCTACAGAACCTGATCTGCTTACAGCAAGCTCTAACTTCATTTCACAGGCATCACCTCTGCTTCCTCATATATGACTGGAACAGACAGGCAGAACCCAAAGCAAAGAGACCAAAGATACATATGCGTTGACCCTAGACCAAATTTATAACATGCAAGAAAATTAGGACTTTAATGAACTACCTCAGAAAACAAAATATTTTTGTTTTGCTCTTTCAGAGCTGAGCAACACAAATGATTTTGGATGAAATTATAATGCTCTAGAAAATCATGTTTTGTTCAGCTGGATCATGCATTGCCATATAGTAAACGCTACCCTTATCTATTTGGTTGTTCTGTTAAATTCTTCAGTTTTGGCTACTTTGTTGCTTTCACCCCAAATTGTCATTCACAAGATAACATAAGGATAGTCCATCATCATTGTTTAATTTGCAAACCTTACTTGCAGATTTCTGCATTTTTGTCTGGATAGCATGTAGCTTGCTAGAAGTTTTCACTATTTGATTGGAAATTTATAAGCACGGTAATTCTTAGTCATAATTTTTCATGCCATATATTGAATGCTGCTGTTGCCTCATCTTGTATAAGATGCTTTAAAGATCCAACAAATCTGTGATTTACCACAAGATGAACGCCATAAAGGATAATGCTTCTAATTTGAATCTTGGAATCTTAACCTGATAGCACTTGTATATGATACACATATATTTATAACACATTTACAGGTTGCAATTTTCTTGGCCTTTAAAATTTCAGCAGTTTTGTCATTATAGGAGACTGAAGTCAACATTCTTATTAGAAAAATATGCCACTGACATCAATCTCCAGTGATTAATTCTTGTGAGTTACCCTGAATTTATTATTGACAGAATTTATCTGTTTAGACCCACAACCCAGTTACTGGTTGTAACTTACTGGTGTAAGTAAGTTAAAGACAAACCTAGAGATGCTGTTAAGAAAATAGCAAAGGGCATATCAAGCATAGTGAGACATGGAAGTGGAGGGAAATGAAGATGCCCTTTTATTTGTGTGTGAGCAAGTAGCCTAAACACAGAACAAGTAGTACGGCAGGTCACAGAGCAATGAAGCTCTGAGCGCAGTCGCCACTGGACAAGTTGACCTTGAGTGCAATCAAAGTGAGCACATGTATGTCAAATATCAAAGACTAATATTGAAAATGTCTTTAATGCTTTTAAGGCTTGTAATTGCATTAGCATATATACTGTTTTTCAAACAGGACATTACTGCGTCTGATAATACATTTCTTCACCAATTTTAAAAATCCTACCTTAACTGCAGCAGGACAAACCAATTGCTGAATCCTCTTTTCTCTTAGATTTTAGTATTGCAAATACAGATAAGCCTGACTCAGAACATCAAGCAAATGTAACTCTGAACAGCTGAAATGGCAATGAGTGTCGGTCCTCAGTTCCAGCAGTAGGTATGTAGCTCTGATTACACTGCTGTATTATTGGAAGAACTCATCTTCCACACTGAATGCTCCACTCCATTCTGTTCACTTTGAGCCAGCAGATCAAAGACCCTAAATACCATCATAAAGTGGAAAAGGGAAAGACTGCTGATGTGCTGAAGGAAGAGAATGAGAGGAAGACTGTATGATCATTGAAACCCTTTTCCCATTAATCCCATTCCTGTAAAACAGTCAGAGATTAACCAGCTTTCAGTCAGCTCCTCAGACTGCCACCAAAGAATCTCTGTATTTCCCAGAAGCCCAATTATATGCAAATATTGTTGTCAGAACTGCTGGAGAAAAAGATATGCAGCAAGATCCTTTATAGGCTTTATTTTTGTTCTTTCTGGCAGTTTTTGTTAGCCTACAAGTCTTTTATTACTGTCAAAACATAAGGAAAAACAATAATTAGAATGGAAAATGTTAAAATTAATTGTCAAATATCTCTTATAACAAACACTGTATAAATGTTTCTTTATAAACAAATTTACACAAAATTGTATTCTTGCTTTCACAAATGCATCTTCCCTTATAAATCAGGCTAAGTTAATTAAATTCCAATATCAGGGTCTATACTCCACACAGTCTTTTATTATCAATAAATATACTGTCTTTTGCATGGCAATCATTCCACACGTTTTTTAGCACTGTTAGCTGACACTTTTAATATGTTCTTTAACTAATGTGATTTCATGTATTTTGTTAATATTTATGTAGTTTCAAGGTTACTTGTAAACTTTGCCTCTTTAGTAAAGCATTGGTATGTCTTTGTTTTATTTTATTTTATTTTTTAGCTGGAAATGCTTATTTACCACAAAGTCTTACAGTTTCTTTTCATCTGTACTGCCTGAATAAATGCCAATCATTTTTGCCAATTATTATATTTTCCTATGCCCTTATTTAGTTATAGACCTGCTTTGTAGGTCTATATCATTTCAGTAACTACAATACCTCCTACATGCTTATGACATACTTTCCTGTCCTCAAGACATCCCTGCTCACAGTTCTGGAGGAGCATTCTTGGTCCATTGCCAGATGATCAAATGTTCCATCTCCATTCCATTTTTAAATATTCAATAAGAGCTGCACATGTGATATTTTTTTCTTTGAAATGTAATAATCCTGCAGCAGTTTCCTCCAACATCAGAACTAACCATTCTCCACTTTTATGCCTGAATATGTTGTGAATCTCCTGAATTCTATTCCCATATGAGTACAGATGGTTTGAGGAGTGGGCATATATTTACCAGTGGGAGCTTGCTAGATTTAGAGAGATGCAACTCCTGTTCTGAATGCTACAGACATAAAGGGACTCCAAGCATCAGTGGGTTATCACTGCTCCAGAAGGGAGGAGATATGCAAAAACAATGAAGCACCTCACAGGAACAGTTTATTCCCTGCACTATTTCCTTGGTAAGAAAACAATAGTATATATAGGCAGATTACTGCTTCTGCAATCATTCCTTTATGGACTGAGGACTACCACTTCAATAGCACAGACTGCACACTGGTCCGTGGCCACCTCTAGAGCCAACTGCAGGCAGTACCCACTGCCACTCATCACCAAGGTGTGCCTACCCAGGGAGTGCTTCTAGGCCACTCACTAGGTGGGACTCAAAACAGTTCTTCCAGCTTACCACACACCTTTAGAGCACAGTGACACGCCGCATTGCCTAAGGTGTAACTTCTTGGTCAGCTGCTATAGGATACATTATATTAACTCAGAATCTGCTAGGATAGATCACAGTGAGTGGAGCAATTTTGACCATCTTCTGTTTAATTGTAGGGAAATCCATGTTTTAATATTGCTCCCCGATGCTGTTTGATACAGATCTTTCTTTCCTTCTCCTGTTTTCTACTTTCATATAGCCTTTTGGCCACTCATTAAGTGCTCTTTGGTTCTATGTAGAAGTAATTTCTCACGCGCAATCAGAATCTTCATCACACCCTCTACAGACAGGTGACCCTTAATTCACTAATTACCTTCTGCTAATTTTGACCTTGAAAACTATCTCAGTCTAGTTCATTGTCACGTTAGCATTAAACAGGCTGAGGGCAAAAACACATCCTTTGTTAAAAGGTCAGCCTTCTCAGGTCAGCCTGAATCAATTTTTAACCTTTTTGGCAAGTTGGTTCTAGGGATCATGAATGATGTTAGAATAGCAATGCCTCCCACTAATTTTATAAAGCACATTTGTAAGTATGCTCTTACTGCTTCTGGACTGCTACTTTTCTAGATTTTTTGCTTTGTCATGGCCATGGTGCATGCTTAAGGTTTGATATACAGGAACAGGAACAATATTCCTCCTGAAATGGCACGTCTGAACAGAAATCAAGAATGTTTTAGTTCTTTTCAATGTTTAACTGTAATTACTTTGGCATTTTTTATTATAGTTCCCCAAAATACCTTGAAAAACACATAGTGAACAGGATTGAGAATAAAAAGAGAAGAGTAAAGGTAAATAAGATGTTGTCTTTACAACAGCAATAACCAATTCATTGTGCATTTTGGAAAGTGTTCACAGATGGGAGAGAAGAATGGTTTATTTCGTCAGAAAGAGATCACGTTTACCTAGGAAATCAGCATGTGCTGATATTACTAATATATTGAAAAGAGATATAAAGAGATTTGATATTGTGTTATGGAGAACATATTTATTAGTATCACAGAAGTAAAAGTACAAGCAATAGTTATATAACTTGCTGCATGTCTTTTTGTAATGCTGTCTTGGTACATGAAATAGAAAATGGAAGAGTGCCATCGCCAATTGTGGAATACAATTTTGCCTAAACAATCACATCACATACCAAGGACTAAAACACATTAGAAGATTTTGTAACACCTAAGATTTTACTAAGTGTGCAGTGCTTCTTAGTAAAGCATTAACATATGGCAATAACTGTCCCGTATACAATATTTTTAATCCTGTAGTTTTCTAGATTTCAGTTTTAGCTGCAGATTAATACTGAAAATTCTCAGAAAACACTAGAAGCCAATGGAGGAAGCAAATTCAAAAGATATCATTTTTAACCATGGATCTTAAATCCACATTTTATACCTTTCACCCAACTAGCTAATGCAGTGGTTTGAAATAATTATCTGATCAATTGTGTCCTGCAAGTTCAAAACCCATTATCAGAAATGACGCAGCAGCAGGTGGAACAAGATATATATAGGTTGTTTCGGGTCTTGAGCAGTCTGACAGACATGAAATACACTGTGTAGTATTTGAAAGTTTCAAATACTGTCAATGAAATGTACCTGAAATCTGACAAGTAGGAACTACTCCAAGTCCAGTACTTACTGGAAAGATACGGAGTCACACTTCTAGGTGGGTTAGATATGCTGTACTTATATTTAGATTTTTTTATGAATGTGAGAAAAAAAAAAATCACTTCTTCTATATCAAAGGCTGTGCACATATAAGTGCTATAAAGATAATTGTAATAGAGTTTGCCAGAGCTGACAGCTACTTTACGTAATGGACACCTCACAAAGGAATGCTTAATAATCTAGAAATAAAATATTTTTTCTTGGTGATAGCAATTGAAGTGCTACCTGGGAGCTCCTCCCAGGACAAGCATGATTCATAGATTATTAATGATTAATAGAGTTATAATACCATCTCCTCACTTCCCTTTTCACTTTTCTTCCCCCCAATTTTCTTTCTTTCTCTTCTGCTAATAGACATTGTTATAGAATCAAGGTATCACATCCCCCCTATTCTGCATATGGAAGCAGACAAACGAATACTATACAGGATATAACTGGTCAGGAAAGTTTAAAGAAATTGTGGTTTTCATTGGAAAACATTGTTCAGTATTTTCTAATTTTTTGAAGTTCAAATCTAATCAATTGCCTTTTGGAATATACTCTCAAGGTGATTATCAAGGTCTTATTTTGTTTGAAGCAGCCAGGTAAAAAGTTTTATTTTTCAAGTTAATATGACATATTTTTTAATTTTATTTTTAGTAAAAACTGTACACTTTGCTCAACAGGAACATTATTCATCCAGGAGTTTGTTTGTTTTTTGTTTGTTTGTTTTTAATTAATAAGTGTCAACATTTTATCCTAATGCAACATAGGAATGTTTTTTTATAAATTTCATGTTTTCATAAGCCAAAAAAAAAAAAAAGGGTCAGAAAAGACACGGCAAAATGCAGAGAAAGAGGAATTATTCTCATATCCCAAATCAGATTTAAATGGATAGAAATTTATTAAAAAGTGTTACTTACGGCGCTAGTCCATTTGACAATGACCAACATCACATTTCTAAAGAGACTAAGGGTTTTTCAGTGTATGGAACATAGCAGTTCTGTGTATTTTATAACTGTAACTCTAAGAAACCAGACAGCTATAAATTAAAGGTTTATAAACCTCACAGAATATTTCCTCTTGCAACAGCATATCCCTCATGAAGGCATTGATAGGCATACCACAAACTTGTATTTAATTAACTCCCTTGAGTAAGGAGAACTATCTGCCTCTCTCAATTGCTTGGACTGAAAGTGCTTTCTGCATTACAAGATATGAATATACCTCCCAAGATAAATATCAAGGTGTGGTGGTATCAGGAGAAAAGTGCAAATGAAAGAATTTTGAATTCAGCAAGCAGACAGCTGGCTTATTATCTTACAGATAATAAATTCCTTACTTCTGCCTACTTCTCTTATAACATGATTAATTTGAGGGAAGTAGTAAGAGCAAGATGTGGTGAGAAAGAAGGACAACATGGTGTGGAAATAGCAAAAAGTAGTAATAGAATAACACAGAGATGCTGGCTTGAACATGACTGAAAAAGAAAACCATAGAAGACAGTTGAAGTTTTAGCTGGCTACATGTCCAAATCAGCAGTTGCATTGACTGATATTTTACGTAGGCTAGCTATGAAGACAATAATTACACAGCACTGTCAAACTTAGCCGTGAGAGCACCCAGATTGGACTTGATTCCTCACCTGTCAGGGTGACCTATGAATTGAGTTCTAGAAAACCTAGCTAAAGAAAATGAACACAGCTGGAAAACAAATAATCTTCCAAGTGGTAGAATCTCTCTGTGTTGCATCCGCTCTTGCTGTTGGTATAATGCAGTTCTGCTCTGTGCATGTTAACTTCAAATTTTAAAATCCTAGCCTTCATTTTGAAGTATGATCCAAGTTATCCTTAAGAAATACCATGAACTCAATAGAAATTATAGGTATCTAGTCTTTTGGTTGGTTGGTTGGTTGGTTGTTTTTTGCTTGTTTGTTTGTTTTTTGCGGGGGTTGGCTTATTCTGAAACTTGGTTTTAAGTCTTCCTTTTTGACAAAGAAAAACCTTCAACAACTTTCTATGAAGTGCTGCTGAAGACAGTTCTAAAGGAACTGAACAAGATCTGACAACACATTTGGGACATTTATATATTGTGCCTGCACAACAAACATTGTGCCCAAACTCAGCCTTTATGAATTGCTACATTTATCCATCAAATTCTGACTATTCAGCTTTTTTAGTTTACATGCTGCTTCCCTGGTTATTCAGAACTCAGAACTGCTACACAACACAGTGACTATTGAAAATTCTTTACATTTATAACATATATATAGTATGCCTATATAGTGTTATGCACTTACGTTATCCTAAAACAACATACAAAAGTGGCAAGACTATTCCTTTCAGCGCCTTTTCCTTAAAAAAAAAAAAAAAAAAAAAAAAAAATGTGTGTGTATTTATTGGCATGCAGCAAAAGAGAGAGAAAGGACTGTAAATAACTCCATAAAAACTCCATGCCAATAAATGTCTGCTTTAAGCTGTGGCTCAGCTTCTGTGTTGGGGGGCCAGATGCAAGAAATATTGGGTGAAATACATGGCTATGTTATGCAGCAATTTGGATCATCATAGCTGTCCCTTAAGATGCCTGACTCTTAGGTTCTTTCCAGTATAGCTATTGTTGTTGCCAAAAACACAGAATAGTTTGAACTAAACGCTCAGTACTTTCACCAGATATGCTTATGCAGAGTCATTTTGTGTCCAAAACATAGGTGAATTGCTATGGTTTGAGAACAAATGTGGAATGCAACAATTCCCAGGCTCAATTTTCAGCTCTGAGACTGCTTCATGTGGCTTGGCCTAGGGCAAATCACTTCAAAATCTCCGTTTGAATTTCCCATCTGTGCAAATGTGGATTGTAAAGCTAGCTTATCTCACAGAATGACAGGAGATATAATTAGCTAACATTTGCACAGTCATCTGAAGTATTTTTGTCTAAGTATTAAGAATGGTGCTTGTCAACACATTCAAAGAGATTTTTAGTGAGCATTGAAGAATACAAAAATATAAACAGAAAGATATAGAAGTTTACAAAGTTCTGAAAGTCCACATGAAAGAGGTTATCTGGAGAAAGATGTTCTAAAACATCTTTAGAGGTGTTTTAAACATCTGGAAATATATTCTACAGGTAAGGTTACATTACAAGAATAGTCAGAATACCGTCAGTCAGGGAAATCTCACAGAAGCAGTGCATTAAGAAAAGAATTACATGGGTTTCTAATACAGATGGCAATAAAGGTTTATTGCTTAAAAGTCCAAAATGATAAAAAAAAAAAAAAAAAAAAAAGTATTTCTGGATTTCTGGATGGTAATAACATTGACCATTAAATAATTCTTTTTCAAAACAAAGGACATGGTATAGCTGCATAGAAAATGCTCTACCACACCATAATAGTCATAGGCATTAAGTGTTAAATGGGAAACAATTATGAATTCCAACAGAAAGGACCAAGTGTTAAGTTAATAACAGAAATCTTACCTTTAGACAAGATGAGCTGCTGAATATCTCAGAAACTCAGCTTGCCACTTTGTGTAGTGGCAAAGAGACATGCATTAGCATCAGTTTGGAGGAATCAGCTTAATAGTGGCAATTACCAAACGACTGCACAGGATACCTATTCCTCATCTAAGTACCAGTTAGATTTGTGTGCAGAATGTCTTAAGGCTTAAGGAGATTAGTAGTGTGCATACTGGATTAGATTTATATAACAGGATGAATTCCACTCCTAATGAAGGAATATACCAGTGTTACATGCATAAAGAGCATCTTACTGACACAGAATCTCACACCTACAAAAGCATCTTGGTAAATAAATAAAAAATGAACTAAAATCTTTTGATTTGAATGAGTTCTCCAGTATCACAAGGACAGTAAGAAAGCTTGCATCATTACTTTTCTTTCACTGTCCAATTATTGATACTTTAGCATTTCTGCATCTTAGCATTGCAACAAAATCAATGTGAAACTCTATCCCTTAGCTCTTTTTGAGATAGCTGCTCATGAGCTGGGGCATACTTATTTTTCTACACTTACTTTCTTCCTTCTCCAGGTCAGTGAAGCAGTAAATAGAGAGGGAAAAAAAGTCTCTCTCCAAACAGCATCAGATCACTGGTGCAGGAAATAGCAAGTAACTCCCTGGAGGAGCATATGCATTATTAGCAAATTCTACCAGCAAATGATAATCATCCAGTTAATTGTATTTAATTGCTGTCTGCATCAAAACAATAAATAATGAGAGAGTCCAGTGCTGTTTGTTGGAGATTATAACTTGACATAAGTACAAAAAATACAAGCAAAAGAATAAAACCACATTCAGTTCTTTAAGATGGAGTAAAAAATAAAAAAGACAAAGTATAAATTGTAAATCGTATTGACACTGATACCAACGTCTAGCTCTGACACCAGAAATTTAAGAGAAAAAAACAACACTAGGTTTTCTGGGAAAATGCCATCAATTAATCTGTGTAAAGAAAACACTGCATCCAAGAACTTTAAGACATGAATACCTAATGTAGGGTGAAAATAATTTTTGGTGAGAAAGGTGAAAGAATGAGAAATTAGGAAGGGAGAACTTAAGCACAGAAAGATAACCTGTTAATGATGGCAGCTGTTAGGCTCCCAAAAGTTATGGAAGTCCCAGCAATGACTCACTTCAAATGTATTAAACAAAACATTTGAACATAAACTACAGGGGGCAACCCTAAGTAGGGAAAGTATTGGCTTAGGTGATAAAATATAATTGGTCTTTTCCAGTCTAACAGTCTGTGGAAGGCATCAACCCCCAGAAAACATGGATTATGTCATTCATTACAACAATCTCCTTGGCTGCTTTGAATAAAATTCACAAGTTCATCTCTTTTTAGTGCTTTTGTTTCAGATTCCATAATGTCAATACATCTTTGTTTTGATTGCTCTTGCAGCTGATAATCAATTCTGCAACCCTATATCTCATATTTCAAATCAGAAAATTGTTTCCATTTGCAAATTACATGTATTGCATTATAAACATACTACATATAGAAATATATTTATGCATAAATATATACACTCATATGCTTTAAAATGCATGTTATTTTTTAGTATAAAAATGCATCTTTGAATGAGAAACCTTTCAATTAAGCCAAAGCCAAGAGAAATATCAGATCACATGCCAAACATAAACAGTTAGGTTGCTAATCTTTGTGAGTATGAACTCATGGAAGCATCTGTTAGAAGTACTTTTAATGATCTTGCATATTCAAGAGTCTTTTGACAGACTGGAAAGAGAAAGAAAAGGTCATTACAATTATTTTTATTTTCCCAAAGCTGAATAAAACTTCAGCAAAAAATCTTTTTCAGAAAAAAAAAAAAATAGGCAGAAAAAAAAATAAAAATGAGAGTTATATCGGAAGTTCTATCAGAAGAATTCATTGGAAAGCCAAAAAGACATTCCAAGATTGATGGAGAAGAGTTTACAGATAAAACTCCCATCCTGGCTTAGTGACAAACAGAATACCATTTAAAAATAAATAAATAAATAAGGCTGTGGGGGAGGAATAAGGTAATGTGCAATAAAAAATATATATATGTATATGGGAGAGGAAGACAGTAAGCTAAACATTCTAAAGTACCTGTACTTTGCAGGGGATTTTGAGGGTGTTAGAAGACTCAAGGCTGGTATGATTAAATATGAAAATCTTTTTGAAAAGAATACAAACAAAAAAGACAGTCACACAGCCTCACTAGAAGATGGAAAGTGTAAGTCAATATGGTGCCAACCATATTGTATTTGGAAAACTATGTGAGGTTGTCCTGTTCTCACAGGTTTAGGTTAAACATTTTTAGCATACAAGCAACCAAAGAGAATGTTAAACATTTATATATCCAGCAGGCATACAAGTAACTTGAGTTAATGGTCTATTAAGAGTTGACAAAGGAGATCTCTGAGTCACTGATACTAAACCTGGCATTCATCTCTGTGGGTTTTTTGACTGTTCTACCACCAACACACGGATTTTGTTTACCAGTTAAATCACAAGGATTATGGCTCTGGTGCATGCAATGGGTTACAATTGTCTTCATTTAGAAAAGTACTTTGATTATAATTCAGAGGTATATTTATTTTCTTGACAAATACATAATGTAAGCCTACTAATTTACTGGAGAAATACAGGATAAATTCCAAGAGGTAGAAGTGGAAGCTGGGCAAACTCTCATTTTAAATTGGGTTTGTATTTTTAACAGCAAAGATGAATGATCTTCATAACAAATTACTAAGAGCAGGTTCTCCATCTTTTTTCTTCTAATCAAGATCAGATACCCTTTTGGAAGAGATGCTTCACTTTAGCATCATCTACTGAACTCTGTGCATATGTAACTGGGACCAATTCGGTATTCCATAATACATAGAATGCAAATTCCTCAGTCTCATGAAGACTTCTAGACTTAGAAGTTAGGAAATGATAAACTCTCTGAAAGCCAAATTTTGTTTTAAAATTTAAAGCAAATTTGAAACAATATTTGCTTGAAACCAGTTTTAAATTATAGATTGATCTTATCCCACATTAATGGTTCAGAAGAGAATAATTTTAAAGCATCAAAACAACACTAGAATTAATGCTGTAATTTTAGCTATGTATTAAAATCTCATAATATGTCTTCCCTGCAGTGAGAGTACTTGCAATCATGCCAATCCGTGCAGTGTTCTCAAAAAAGGAGGAAGAATAATCCCTCCTTATGGGTTGGGCCTGCCAGTTAAGCACTGGGCTTCCAGCTGCTGCATCTCAAACAGGCACACTTGGGGAACTGGAAAATCACAGGCAATCTCTCACTTAAGAGAAAGCAGCTGACACCACTCTGTGCTCCTGCATCTCCTTATTTCAGCTGAATAAAAAGATAGTGTGGAACTATTACTGGTACTGACTGTATTGGCTGTGCTGTTAATGTCTATGAAATAGCAAGGTCAGAGATGATACTTCACCTTTCAGAGGCGCAAGAAGTCCTGAAGTCCAGAATTCAACTTCTGTATTGCACGGGTTGCAATTGCTTCTGTCCAACAATGTTCACTAGTAATAATCCCTAAATAATTTCCAAGGTCACTAGCTGATGTTGGAGAAAAAAAAAAAAACTTTACCCAGCTCAGCTGAGACAGTGTGTCTTGTTTTCTTCTTTGCATTTGAAGCACCTTCACAATCCATCTGTAGAAGATGCCTTGTGAACTGCCTTGTCAATCTGATCTAGAGATGTGACAGCTCAGCAGAAACAGAAGCAGCAATTCATTGCTTTCGAAAGGAGGAAAGGGGCAAGCAGGATACCCCTAAACTGAAAATTCTGGGGGGAGATGTGGTAAGAGAGATTTTCCTAATTCTGAGCACGATCTGAAAAGATACTGATGGAACAATTAATTTATTTACAATTTTCCATATACTTATTTTTAAATGGACTTATTTCACTTCAGAGCATTGTATTATCACTAAAGAAAATTGTAAATAATTGTAAATTGTACATTATGTGCTAAATTTAGTATTACCTCTTAATTTTGTTCCATTTTTGTTTGTAGCTACATGGGAACGGTCTGCTTGCTTTCCAAACTTCAAAAAGAACTTAAAAAAATATTTTTCTGAGTTTGTATGTTTCTATTAAAATTCTATTTTCTTGAGCTGTAATTTAATCTTGTTTTATGCTTGCAAGTAAACAGGGTTAGTACATTCTATGCAGAACATTTTAGCTTTCTCTAATTTAGAGATGTCATTGAGCAAAGAAAAACACTTAGAACACAAACAGCTTCAATTGTAACAATATATGCAGCATTATTCAAAAATGAAGATTTATAGTCATAAATACACTCACCATTACATTTGAATGTACTGAAAGAACATAGGAATGTATAAAAGGAAGTAACTTTTAGCCTCTATACAGAAGCAACATTAGCCAATATTGCAGTATTTCTCCAAACATTTTTAAGGTTCTTAGAAGAACTACTTTTTTCTAGACCTTCAAAAGTCTGAAAGCATGGTAAAAGTACCATCATTCAGAAGTCTTTGCTGAAGAATATTGCATTTGCTGTGAAACTAGGGTCTTGGCTGAGGACCTGGAACAGATTTTTTTTCCTTGTGTCAAACTTTTCTGTAAGTTTCTTCACTGCCTTGCTATTCACAGACTTTGCACCAAGGATTAAATAAGGAAAGTAATGCAGTGAGCTATTTGGGCATCAGTCCTGACACACCACACAGTGAAGGAAGAAGGGAAAGCAAAAGGGAAGGCTTTTTGGTTTTGTTTTTTTACTGCCACCAAATGTGTCAGACCTAATCTGCCTTTGTCAGCTCTAATCCCAAAACAAGAAGTGTGGGAAGGCAAGGAGCAGAGACACCAGAGATGGATACAAGCCATCACAGTTCTGAAAGCAAGTTGGTTGTGCTTACTGGGAGCCATGCCCCAGCTAAGATGTCCAGACAAGAACTTGATAATCAGAGCCCTGTAGCCCTAGTAACCAGAGCAACCATTGTAGACAATGGTTGGCAAATTCAGCTACAAAATCCAGACAGCACTGCGCTACACAGTGGCTCAGAGGATCTGCTTGCCTGGCTTTATTTAGCTAGAATGGGAGATACCTGTACAGTTCCGTGCATGTCTTGCAAATCTTCATAGCTTCTTTGTATTTTTCTCAACATTCAGGAATCTGTCAAATTAGGGCTTTGGATAAATTCAAGATCTATTTAATTTACAGAAGGCAAGATGTCCATAAGCAACTCAGAATCACAGAACAGTCTAGGTTGGAAGAGACCTCCAAGATCACCAAGTCCAACCTCTGACCTAATGCTAACAAGTCCTCCAATAAACCATATCCCTAAGCTCTACATCTAAACGTCTTTCAAAGACCTCCAGGGATGGTGACTCCACCATTTCCCTGGGCAGCCTATTCCAGTGACAAACAACTCTTTCAGTAAAGAAGTTTTTCCTAATATCCAACCTAAACCTCCCCTGGCACAATTTTAGCCCATTCCCTCTCATCCTCTCACCAGGCACGTGGGAGAATAGACCATCCCACACCTCGCTACAGCCTCCTTTAAGGTACCTGTAGAGTGTGATAAGGTCACCCCTGAGCCTCCTCTTCTCCAGGCTAAATAGTCCCAGCTCCCTCAGCCGCTCCTCGTAAGACTTGTTCTCCAGATCCCTCACCAGCTTCCTCACCCTTCTCTGGACTCGCTCAAGCACCTCGATGTCCTTCTTGTAGCGAGGGGCCCAAAACTGAACACAGTACTTGAGGTGCGGCCTCACCAGAGCTGAGTACAAGGAGACAATCACTTCCCTGGACCTGCTGGCCACACTGTTTCTTATACAAGCCAGGATGCCGTTGGCCTTCTTGGCCACCTGAGCACACTGCTGGCTCATATTCAGCCGACTATCAACCAATACTCCCAGGTCCTTCTCTGCCAGGCAGCTCTATAAACACATATCTCCCAGCCTGTAGCTCTGCTTGGGGTTGTTGTGCCCCAGGTGGAGGACCCGGCACTTGGCCTTGTTGAACTTCATACAGTTGTCTTTGGCCCATCGCTCCAGCCTATCCAGATCTTCCTGCAGAGCCTTCCTACCCTTGAGCAGATCAACACACGATCAACACCAAGTTAGGTGTCGTCTGCAAACTTACTGAGGGTGCACTCGATCCCCTCATCCAGATCATCAATGAAGATATTGAAGAGGACTGGCCCCAGTATGGAGCCCTGGGGGACTCCACTAGTGACCAGCCTCCACCTGGATTTGACTCCATTCACCACAACTCTCTAGGCCCAGCCATCTAGCCAGCTCTTAACCCAATGAAGCGTATGCCAGTCCAAGCCATGAGCTGCCAGTTTCCTGAGGAGAATGCTGTGGGGAACAGTGTCAAAAGCCTTACTGAAGTCAAGGTAGACCACATCCACAGCCTTTCCCTCATCCACTAAGCATGTCACCTTGTCATAGAAGGAGATGAGGTTCGTCAAGCAGGTTTGTCTAGATGAAAAAACACTACTTCAACCCTATCTACACTTAACAGTTATTATAGTTCATGTTCGGTGGTTTCATAAAGCTGTTGAAATCATTAGTATCCTACCTTAGCACCACTTTTATACATGTAGCTGTTCATTAACAAAAGCAGTTAATCAATGCAGTTGCATAACAGAACTCAGTTTGCTGCATGTTATAGGCACCTAGTGTTTAAAACTAATTTTCCAAGTCACAATGATGAATGAATTTCCCAGCATAGTGACCTTTATAAAATCAGCGTGGTGAAAGCTGCACTCTAAAAGCATTCAGTGGTGCAAATTTTAACATATAAAGGACTTAAAATGAGTCCCAGCAGTGTATAAAACAAGTGCTCCTGTCAGAATGGATGCTAAGCTAATGGAGTAAGTCCACTAAATAAATTAGGTGTGATTCCACAACTGATGGGCAGATGTTCAAAAATGCCACCTGCTGTTTTGCCAAAAAAAAAAAAAAAAAAAAAAAAAAGTGAAATACTGATGTAATAAGTTTTAATATAAAACTCAGTAATGGACAGTGAAGCCAAGACTTTGGGGCAGAAAACAGTTGTCCAAAACCCATGGTTTCAGGGTATTAAACATTCAAGAGTCAGAGAAAAATGATTTCTTGTTCAATTGTTAGTTTTAAATAAAAGCATTAAAAAAAAAAAAGAAGAAGAAAGAAAGGCTCTCCTCACACACAAAGCACAGGCTCATATTCTTAAATTTTTACTTCTTTTTACTGCAAGTCTAAGACCACTTTCTGTTCTTTTGTACACAAAGATATTTATCCACACATAAATCTGAAAGCAAAGCTTGAGAACTTTTACTCAAATAAATGAATCAAGAATTCACAAAGTTAAAAGATCAGTTTAGGTAAGCTGGAAAATTGTGCAGAAAATTATGAAAAAATGCATTATGATACTTTCTATAAAACAATTTATATTAAACCTGGAATCATACAATTCTTGAAACAAAGAGTAATTGAGAACAAAATATATATATACTGTCTAGTAGGTACTGTATTTCACCTATGATGTCTAAGCCCATCAACATACAGGAAAACAAGCAACCAAACATAATGATTTGAAAAGACTGGACCTTATTCTCTAAGTAAAATGGACAGCGTATTGCTGAGGTTAAGAGAGTCAAAGTCTGAGATGTAAGACAGATTTGAGTCTGCATGCAGATGTGGATGATGTTCCAGGAAATGAGTGACAGTTTTGAGACAGGTGCTCATCATCAGTGAGATAAAAGTAATCCAAAGCAGCAGATCAGTGGGTCTAACCCATCAAGGGATAGGTATCAGGCACCTAATGCCCACTAGTTTTCACAGTTTGAAAATCAGTGAACACCTTTGAACACCTTGAGTGACTTCTGGGCCTCAATAAAAATAGACTGAAACTTACCAAGGTTTTCAAAACATCAGAATGTCTAACACCCACTAAAATCAGTCCTAGAATATTGCATAATAGTATATCAGACTTCAAAATAGAGTCATTCATATAGCATCTAGCTGAACAGCTTACATATTGTTGCTTCGAGTATTGTGTGTCACTGGAATGAATGAAGTAGAGGGTAGTGATGAAATACCATGATTTGCCTTTTAACCAAACTATTCTTCCCCTCTGTGTTGGATTGCCCTATTTAAGTTCATAGGAAACACTTGCAAACTGTGAAAGCAGCTGTAGTAGCTGAATGGCATCAAAGTCAGTGGCAGACCATAAGCAAATTACAGCAACCTGAGTCTTTGGAGACAGAGAGAGAGCGCCTTTGGAAATAACCCAGCTGAACCTCTTCAGCAGAACTTTCATTGTACACTGTCTGCTGTTTTCCTTCTTTTTTTGTATTCAGGGTTCATTTGCATTCTTCTTTATTTCACATTGTGGGCAACTATCTGTTTTTCATAGCAGTTTACATGATTATATAAAAGTCATGAAAGAAAGAGTAAATCCCTAACAGACATATTCTCTTAAGGCTTGTAAGAATCATACACCAATAATCCTAGTGATTATTGGAAACTGGAGCAGAACATTAGAAACATCAAAAGGAATTTATCTTTAGTTTATTGGAGGTTTTTCCACTTCTTTTTAGCCTTTAGTGTGTTCAGCCTCTTCATCTTTATTGTTATTCTAGATCACAGTCTTTCAAAATGACATAAATAGCTTTCTTTCTTTCTTTTCTTTTCTTTCTATTAGAATAATTTCCACTCTCTGTGGTCCGAATGCTTATTATTAACTCTGCACAGCATTCATGTCAAGGCTGAGTTTTTCTATAGGCATTTTTTTATCCCTTCTATACTCCCTGACAACTTATTGCAGGTTAACTTTGAAGGTGTAGCCAGCCACTAGAAAAAAGTAGACTGGAAATTAGGAGTTTGCTAAGCCTCAGAGGCAACCATCATAGCAGGCAAGTAACAGAACAAAGAGCTTTAGCCCTTGTCTGTCAGTCTCTCTTATCTACTCTCCCTCTCTTTCCCTCTGCCTGTTCATTTTAGTCTTGCTTTCAGCAGGAATCAAACCAACACTGTGAAGTCTCATTGTCTAGAGACACATTAGAGCAATGGCAGTTTCTGAATGTAGCAGGGAGGGGTTTCTTAATAACAGTTATGGTTGCAATATGCTTCAGATGTTCATTTCTTTTGCCTGTTACTTCTACATTCAAACAGCAGTTGTCAAATTCTTAATTAAAGGTACCTGTAATGTTGCCAGAGACAGCAACCTGACTCCATGGTAATCTGAGGTACATTTCTACCAGTGTTACCAGCCATCACACAAAAGCCAGACGTAGGACAGGGTCAGTGCTCTAACCTAAGTATCAAAGTCCTATAATTTCATGCAGAAAGCACCTTAAAGGTGGCCAACCTATTAATCTTGTTACAGCTGCATTATTTTTTGATGTGCCAGTTTAATGAGAGAATGAGATAAATATGGCAGTGCTACCAATGCAAAGACAAATACACACATATATATGCATTCCTGTGAAGAAACACTTTCCACTGAATTGTGAAATACAGATGTAAGAAGAGGACATCAGTTTTGAGATAAAGAGAATCAGAGTGGAACTTGTATATTCGCCATGGAGATGTAATTCTGCGGTAAACTGCAAAATTAGAGATTTGATTAGATACTGCTGAGACCTACATTAGTATTAAGCAATTAACAGAATAAGGCTCCTGCTTTCTGGCTTCGAAGCCATTTAGATTCTTTGTGCAGTTACGAAAGGAGGTCATTAGGATGCACACCTAACAAGCAGGAGAAGAGTTTCTTATGCTCAAGACATATGGCCAACTCATCAGGCTATTTGCTATTTGAAGGTTCCTCTTGTGTGTGATTTTGGTAAAAAAATAAAATTCCAAGATTTTGATTTTCACTACAATACAAAACAATGCCGTATTATATAACCTCACCAATAATTTCCAGATCAGGAGTAGCTGGAAAGCTACAGCATGACAATATTGTAGCTACAAGGCTATAATGATTTCCATCTGGAAATACAATCACAATCAAGATGAAAGTTTAACTGGTGTGGATCAAATAAAACACAATCCTTCCTCAAAACATGGCTCAGAGTCAAGCTAGATCCATTTTAAATCTATCTGTTCAAGTTCACAAACACTATCGCTGTGCTAGTGCTCCAGTTCAGAACAAGAATTAAAAACACAGAGCATTTTACTGGGGATCCATCAATGTAGAATTAAAATTCTACTGTCTGAGTCCTACTCCAAGACAAACTAGATTATAAAATGGTTACTTGCATTCTTAACTACATCTATATATTTAAGACAAATTGCAAAACTCAAAAAAATCTTTTCACCCCCTGCAAGCTGAGAACATTAGCTGCTGTAAACTGGCATCAGCTTTAGCAAAATTGTGCCAGCTTTTATGGTTGAAGATAGATTTGCAGTGTCCATGATTCCAAGTTACAGTGCTTTTTGGTATTGCTTTACAGGAATAACAGAACCTTCAGAAATTGGTGAAGTCAGGCACTATATTACATGTGGAAGATGCAATCCAGTGGTGTTTGTGCAATAGGAAATGTGAAAGAGGAGGTCAAAGTTTCCAGCATGCTTATCAGGACAAAATAAATAAATAAATAATAATTTGTCTGAAGGAAACGGTAGTTATTGAACTCCACATTGTCAGGCTTTTCTCCTAAACATGTCCTGTGAGGGAAAGGAGCAAGAAACAACTGTACCTGCCAACAGGGACAGCAACAATAGTAGCAGGTTTTCCTGTATGGAGCATATAAGACTGTGAGGAACATAAGAGGTCAAAACACGTTTTTAAAATGTTGCATATCTTCTCTATGCTGTAGGATACACGTTTCCATTTACACTGGATTTGACCTTACCTGAATGTTTCCAGTTGCCTGAGAGCAATAAAAGAGACATGTTTACTTGAGCAAAGAAACCATGAGTAAGATTATATTGAAAACAAAAATTCATCCACTAGCTGGCTCCTTGGCACTAGCAACTCTGATCTAACTTGCTGCTAGCAGTAAAGCTGAAACAATGTAAAATATCACTGATATACTTTGCTGAAATATAATTTCTGGGTTTTAAAATTTGTCACTCAAATTCTGTGCAAATGTGATCGTATATAACCTAGGCATGGGAGCAAATGTTTTCTATAGATTTTGTGGATGCTATTTGAAATAGAAAGGTTTACATTAAAATTAATTAATTAATTAAATACTCTATATCTCATCCCTTTCCAGAAACTAAATTCTAAATTCTACTCTTTGCCCAACAGAGATAAACCAGTAAGCCAAGCTAAGAAAGAGAAGCAACTTGCCAAGTTTCCTTATGAAACTGCATTAAACAGCAGAAAGATAAAACTATATGGTTGTCAAGCCTTATGGTTTTATCTTTAATCTTGGGACATATTATTGGAGCAGAACACAACTGATTCACTAACTAGACTGCTTTCAGTAAACTTGGTCACTGGACCATCAGCATTGTAGGACCTACAATATGAATCAAGTACCAGACTTACAAACATTTCCTCCAAATATCTTCTTACATTTATGATCTTCTAGTTTACAGTTCATACAGTTGATAGGCTAGAAGCAGGCTTTGCAATGTTCTTGCATATCATTTAAAAAATAAAAAAAAATAAAAAGCAGCAGAAAATATGCAAATCATATTAAAATTATTGAATTCGACACTCCACATTCTACTTCTTTCCTTTTCTTTTCAAATCAAAAATTTAGAAAAAAAAATGTGTATAAAGAAATCATTGTTAGTCTTACTGGTGGTAAGTAAGGTCAGGTCACCTGAATCTATATTCAGGTCTCCAGGTCACCTGAATCTATATTCATCTTGTTACAATACTACAATAACTGGTTTTTCTTGTTTTGAAATCTTAATGGCGCAGGAACGGTCTGTCCCCACGTGCCCAAAGACAAGCTGGCAGGGAAGAAGACCAGCCTGGCTGAACAGAGAATTGTGGCTTGAGCTTAGGAGAAAAAAGAGGGTTCATAATCTTTGGAAAAGTGGGCAGGCCACTAGGGAGGACTATAAGGATATCGCGAGGCTGTGCAGGGACAAAATTAGAAAAGCCAAAGCTCATCTGGAGCTCAATCTGGCTACTGCTGTTAAAGATAACAAAAAAGGTTTTTATAAATACATCAACACAAAAAGGAGGACTAAGGAGAATCTCCATCCTTTACTGGATGCGGAGGGAAACTTAATTACAAGAGATGAGGAAAAGGTGGAGGTGCTTAATGCCTTCTTTGCCTCAGTCTTTAGTGGCAATACCAGTTGTCCTCTGGATACCCAGTGCCCTGAACTGGTGGAAGGGGATGGGGAGAGAGATGTGGCCCTCACTATCCATGAAGAAATGGTTTGTGACCTGGTACGGCACTTGGATGTCCACATGTCGATGGGGCCGGATGGGATCCACCCAAGGGTACTGAAAGAACTGGCAGAGGTGCTGGCCAAGCCACTTTCCATCATTTATCAACAGTCCTGGCTATCGGGGGAGGTCCAGTTGACTGGCGGCTAGCAAATGTGATGCTCATCTACAAGAATGGCCGGAGGACTGACCCGGGAAATTACAGGCCTGTCAGTTTGACCTCAGTGCCAGGGAAGCTCATGGAGCAGATTATCTTGAGAATCATCATGCAGCACTTGCAGGGCAAGCAGGCGATCAGGCCCAGTCAGCATGGGTTTATGAAGGGCAGGTCCTGCTTGACGAACCTCATCTTCTTCTATGACAAAGTGACATGCTGGGTGGATGAGGGAAAGGCTGTGGATGTGGTCTACCTTGACTTCAGCAAGGCTTTTGACACTGTTCCCCACAGCATTCTCCTCAAGAAACTGGGTGCTCTTGGCTTAGACTGGAGCACGCTTCGTTGGGTTAGAAACTGGCTGGATAGCCGGGCCCAAAGAGTCATGGTAAATGGAGTCAAATCCAGTTGGAGGCTGGTCACTAGTGGCGTTCCCCAGGGCTCGGTGCTGGGGCCAGTCCTCTTCAATATCTTCATTGATGATCTGGATGAGGGCATTGAGTGCACCCTCAGTAAGTTTGCAGATGACACCAAGTTAGGTGCGTGTGTCGATCTGCTCGAGGGTTGGAAGGCTCTGCAGGAGGATCTGGATAGTCTGCACCGATGGGCTGAGGTCAACTGCATGAAGTTCAACAAGGCCAAGTGCCGGGTCCTGCACCTGGGGCGCAATAACCCCAAGCAGAGCTACAGGCTGGGAGATGAGTGGTTGGAGAGCTGCCAGGCAGAGAAAGACCTGGGAGTGATGGTTGATAGTCGGCTGAATATGAGCCAGCAGTGTGCTCAGGTGGCCAAGAAGGCCAACGGCATCCTGGCTTGTATAAGAAACAGTGTGGCCAGCAGGCCTAGGGAGGTGATTGTCCCCCTGTACTCGGCTCTGGTGAGGCCGCACCTCGAGTACTGTGTTCAGTTTTGGGCCCCTCGCTACAAGAAGGACATCAAGGTGCTTGAGCGAGTCCAGAGAAGGGTGAGGAAGCTGGTGAGGGGCCTGGAGAACAAGTCCTATGAGAAGCGGCTGAGGGAGCTGGGATTGTTCAGCCTGGAGAAAAGGAGGCTCAGGGGTGACCTTATCGCTCTCTACAGGTACCTCAAAGGAGGCTGTAGCGAGGTGGGGGTTGGTCTGTTCTCCCATGTGCCTGGTGACAGGACGAGGGGGAATGGGCTAAAGTTATGCCAGGGGAGTTTTAGGTTGGATGTTAGGAAGAACTTCTTTACCAAAAGGGTTGTTAGACATTGGAACGGGCTGCCCAGGGAAGTGGTGGAGTCACCATCCCTGGAGGTCTTTAAAAGACGTTTAGATGTAGAGCTTAGCGATATGGTTTAGTGGGGACTGTTAGTGTTAGGTCAGAGGTTGGACTCGATGATCTTGAGGTCTCTTCCAACCTCGAAATTCTGTGTGTGTCTGTGTGTGTGAAAAAAATCACCCCAACACCTTCCAAAAAAAAAAAAAAAGTAATTTCTACGTCTTTGAAGGGCAGGACTCTACCAAAAATGAACCATCGGTCAGCTTTGATATTATTTGCTCAGGGTTTTATCCAAAACTAAGAAGTAACAATCTGTTTGATATACCTGTGAAACATCGT
This sequence comes from Heteronetta atricapilla, assembly GCA_011075105.1. NCBI lineage: Eukaryota > Metazoa > Chordata > Aves > Anseriformes > Anatidae > Heteronetta > Heteronetta atricapilla. Next base: position 45,664,038 of record CM021735.1, read on the forward strand.
GGGCTAAGATGCTTTCAAATAAGTATATTTGCTCTGAACTATGAAAAAAAAAAAAAACAAGTTTCAGGAGAAAAAAATAATTTTCTGTATCGAGAATTGATTAAAAAAAAAAAAGAGAGAGAGGGAGAGAGAGAGATAGAGAGATTTAATAATAATTTTAAAAAAAGTAGCTTGAAAGACTAGTTTTTTTTTGTTGTTTTGTTTTCGTTTGTATTTTGTTGTTGCTGTTTTTTTTTGCTGTTGTGTTGTGTTTTTGTTTGTTTTTTTTTTTTCGAAGTAGCTTTAATCTCAAATTTAAAGCCTATTTTCCTGTTGTAGGTCATACTATAAATATAGGGTATTTTTGAAAATGATGTTCTCAGTGCATGGATCCCCATTTATTTCTTCTAGTTACTGTGCCCTATTGTGGTAGATTTTAGTATTGAGATAAAACACCTATCCTGTGATACATGGATACATATGCATACAAGTGCTATCCTGAAGCCAGAATGTTGACTTATGTAACTACAAACCTTACACTGCAAATAGGGAAACACTGATGTCTCAGACAGGGTCCAAAGCAGATAGCATGAGGAACTGAGAAATTCTAGTCAAATATATCCTTCTGACCATCGCCAGAAAAAGTACATCGCTTTCCCTTCAGGATCCTGGGCCTTAAGTTAGTAGGGTTTGAGTTCTCAGTTAGTAGGTAAGAGTTCTCAGAAATATATGGCTTACAATAATTTACAGAATCAAATTGAATCTCATAACTTAAGTGCCAACTCTTCAATCAGTACTATGAGACAGGGGGAAATAAAATGAAAGTGAGTATTACTGGGGAGTCTCAGAAAATCTCTCTGAAAATCAGAAATAAATTGTTCTGCTAAACATCCCCTATCGAAGATCATGATACAATTTCATACAAAATCTACAATAGTGTAGGTGACTAGTAGAAGCTATACATTAGTTGTATGTGTGCCATTTTCCACTTTCAAGAAAAATGAATTCATCTTGGACTTTGTGGTCTTATCCAACCTAGATAATTCTGTAGTCTTTTTGGTAATGCAAAATAATACCAAACTACAAAACAGAGGTCAGCATGTTCTAAACGAAGATATCATCTCACTCTGGTTGGCTGTTTTGGCTACATCCTCATGGATGGTGAGGGCCCAAAGAAGGGAATCCAGGGTTGTTATTGTTTGAATGAGACTTCCCAGCCCATTCCTCTAACTCACAAAAGAAATATCATCTAACAGGCCCCACTGTACTAATACATTAATCTGTATTTGGTTTTGTTGTTTGGATGGTCTTGAATACTTCTCACAGTAATATATAAACCTAAGAGATAATAGCTCTACTTATCTTGACAAAATTTAACTCTTTCTAATACTGGATTTTTAAGCTCTTCATTATAATTAATTGTCTGTAATTTTTTTTTACTTTATTTGAATAATTAAGAATAACAATGCCTAACAACAAAAAAAGCATGTTCAAAACCTTCATAGGTGTGTAGCATATCTTTATTCTTACATAGGAAAGATTATACAAATGAAAAAGTGTTTCAATTTGACTGATCTCAGTGCTACCAAATTCCACATTGAGATTAAGTTACCCAGCTGAGAAGAGAAACCTGGTAGAAACCCAACAGTTCCTTGAAAAAGTAAAAGATATAATGACTTTTCTCAGTCAGGCACTGCAAATGTCACTTTGAGACTGCACAGTGCACCTCAGCCATACATGTTCTTCAGCGTCACCTACCATGACAACATCCCTTACCAAGCTCTGGTCTAAATTACAGTCTCCACCACCTGTTATCGTATGGGCTGGAGGTCAGTATTAGTGAGTACACAGAAAACCTGTGCACCAGAGAAAACATATTAGGATAATCCATTTGTTTAGATGACCAAGGTCATCTCAGCCACTAAGTTAGGCACATGACTATTACAGCCATTATGCATATGTTCTGCAGGCTGGTATTCACATCACAGTCAGCTGTGTGATTCTCTGACACTTATTGATTGAATACTTCCCCCTCTGATTCATTAGAAAGGACATATCTGCTGTTCCAACCTGAGAACATGACAAATGTAAGCAACAGTGCCAGAGCAGCTATCTGCACTGTTCTTAGCCTATTTCACAAAATAAATAAATAAATAAATAAAGATATAAATAAATAAATAAATGTATAGTCTAAGACAGCCTCTATGGACAGCCTCTGAATTAAAATTGCAGCAATACAAAGAAACACAAATTAGAGAAAAACATTCCTTTACATGCTTTAAAATACACCTTTCATATGACCTGTCAACCTAAAATTTTCCTTGGTTAGCAACCTCTTACTTAATAAGTACTGCTGTATCCATTTCACAGATGTGCAATATATCTAACTTGGGGGTATGGCTACAAAGAGTACTCATGTCTTGCCTGAGCCCTTGCTGTAACCACATTCACAATGATTAAAACAACATTTATCATATTCTAGAGCCACTTAATAAAGCAAGGAGAAGTTTATAGCCTAGTTAAAAGGGAGGAAAAAAAAAAAAAAAGGAATTTATAGGCCATGTGGGAAATACTTAGAAATGGGGAAATGGGGATGGCAAATGGCAAAACAGCAGTAATAATGGGATTAGTAGAGGTTTACTAGAAACTTAACAACTATTTACATGTCCCTCTAAGACACCCAGCACTCTTTTGTGCTAGGCCCTTTAGCAACACAGAACTGAGGCACTTCTGTTCCTAGAACGTTCATAATCTAAACACGAGACAAGAACCAACAGACAAATACAGACAGGCAAGCAGGAACAAAAGGACATGATAAGAAAATGAGCATTGAGGGCTACTTTTGTACATATCCAACTTGCTGGATTCTAGGAAAACCTTGAAATTCTGACAATTTTCATAAGCATCTTTGTTTATATAAACTCCAGCTGTCCTTGCAGACAGTCTGTACACATTGATTTCATGACATTCTCAGAGAGGAACAAAGACAGCTGTATTATCATTTTCAAACCTGTCTGGCAGCTGAAATGAAGAATGTGTTAACTAGGTCTGCCTACAAATGCCAGATATGTGCAACACTGATGAAGATGGCGAAAAGCCTCTCTGTCACTGAAGTGTATATGTAGCAACAGCAACTACTGGTACAGTTTTGATGGAAGACTGCCAAATAAAAAGTGTAGGTTGGTGTACAGCCAAGGAAATGCTGATCATAACTTCAAAAGTTATCGACCCCTATAAAAGGCTTGCTACTTTCTGCAAGAACAACAAAGAGCTATCTTTCACAATTGGAAAAGGATTTATTGTGGTGGATTTAACATAAAAGGGAAGCTTTTGTTAACCTACAATAGAAAATGTAGCTCTAATGATAATTTTGAAATACCTGTGCAGTTTGTCTTTTATCTAATAACACACTTTGATCTTTTAATGAAAGAGTGAGTAGAAAAAATAAGGTATAAAAAGCCCCTGGTTTTAAGGTTTAGGTAAGTAGGCAAGACTAACAGATTTGTTCAATATTCATGCCCCCTAGGAGACCATTACCTTGAAATCATTACCCTTATTTATTCTCCATTCTCATGGATCCTGTAAACTTTTAATGAAATAATACATAAAAGTGAGTTCCATTCAGCTACAAATGCTCATTAATTGTTTGCTAATGTAACACTTTTTTTTTCTATTTGCTCTCCTAGTATTATTATAATGAAGAACAATTGCTTTATAAAGAAAGTTGTGCAAATACTATAAATCATGACTTCTTTTCCATTCTGCTAACTTACCCTGCAGTGAGCTTTTTTAGCTAATTAACTTTCTACTGTTTGTCATTCCAGTCAAATAGAGTAGGGCAATTATTTAGTGTTACATGAAGAGCTGTGAAAGTTAAAACACACACACACATTAAAAAAAAAATAAAAAAAAAAATAACAAAACACCTGATGAGATGAAGAAAAAGCCTGAATGCATTTGAAAACAGTGAAAGCTGAGTGGACGCTACCAAAGTGAGTAGACAAAAATAAAATAATAATAATAAAAAAAGATATCAACACTGACAGTGTAGCAGTAAATTTAAAACAAACAAGCAAGTCATCTGTTTTGTGTTCAGATCAGTCAGAAGGAAGTGAATAAATTTCACAGAGGAAGTGCATAGGATTTGCTCACCTACTCCCCTACATTCATTTGTAATTGCAGTATTGATAAAGACAAGCAGAAAAAAATTGTATTTGTCAGAAGTTTATTGACCTCTTTCTCTGTGATATCTGGACTGAACACTTCACACTCAGCCACAAAACTCATTTTGTATGTTCTTCCACTTGTACTCATCCAATCCCATTCAGACATCAGAAACTTTTATGTAAGACCAATAGTAAAGCAGATTGCCTTCAATAAATCCTGTCAAAAATGGGCACATACCTAAATTCAAATGTTTTTAGGAGAATGTAATATATATTAAAAGGATAGCATGTGTTTACTTGTGGTCATAAGTAACAGCTACATTATTGTGGACCTTTAAGTACTTATCTAATTGCTAGCTATCTTGCCTCAATATTATGAAAGTACAGCTCATTAACTCATGATTCAAAAGAGCATAGTTTTATCATGCTAACTAGCAACAAAAGATGTATTTAAAATTTTGCAAAAAAAAAAAAAAAAAATCACTTTTCACCTCCAGAGATACACCAATATTGCAAATGGCTGAATAAACTCTATATTCACAGTAGCTAATTTCATTCAGAATAGGGAAAATATTTTATAGCACTTTGGTGGTGCATTTTTGAAGAAATCCCATCACAGACAAGTTAGGAATTATAGTGCGTATGAGTAAAACAAATATTCACAGCCATCAAATTTATTATACAGTTGCCACACTGGCACCAGAGACACGCACACAGTAAAGGCATTTGAAAAGCTGTCCTGGATCAGTTCGAAGGATTTTGAGGTTCCTTGCTCTACTCAACTAAGCAATTCAGGAACTTTAGGGTGGAAAAGGACAGCATATTTTTAAGAATTTATTTTGAGTACAGAGCATCAGCAAAACGGAAAAAGCAGAGCATGTCTACAAGAAAACTAAATATGATCAATTTCACTAAAAAATGCAAAGAATTTTGATGAAATAAGTTTGGATATTTTCACACAAAATATTTACTCTGAAAATTAACTTCAAAAGCAATTAGTATGTTTTCATATTAATTAATTAATGTTTATTAGGAGTCACAGTACTTTTGTTATTAAATAAAACTGAGACAATTCCAAGCCATATGTGTTTATTAAAGGAATTTATTAAATGGGTGTAATTTTTGCAGTCTCTTTTCGATCAGGAAGCATTATCCAGATTCTTGGGAAACAGACAAAGTTCAATAGCATGATTTTTGGGGAAAATCCCTGATGTTTAACTTCACAAAGCATTATCTCTGCACAACCATTCACTAACGTTACAGAGGAGAATGAGTAAGTCACTTGTAGATACAACAGCTTTTGAATAATGGTGTTTCTAATCATTGACTTCAATAAGAAGAAAGGGAAGGGAAGTGGAAAGAAACAAATCTGGAAACTAATAGTGGTGGATCTCTAATTACTGATGTATCAAGTGAGAAAGAAAAAAAAAAAAAAAAAAAAAGTTGTAAAGGAACAGTTCAACCTTACACAAGGCAGGGAAACCCCTTGGGTCCAAACAAAGTTTTGTGCATAGGCTTGGCTGCTTTAATAGTAATATGGATAGGAATATTGTCATGCTAGATCAAGCATGAGTAATAATAATAATAATAAAGAATCATTCTACAAAATGAATTTCCTTGACAAGTGTTTTTTGAATTTTATTTGGTTTTGTGCATTTTGTACAGCACCTGTTCTCTAATACAGGTCTACTCTGAAAAATAATTCTCCTCTTTCTACACTAGATCCTAAGCCTATATCACTCTTCCCTTCTCCAGAAGTCAATGAAATATCATGAATGGTATTCTTCCTCAAAATCACTGGGTAAGGAACATCTTTGGCTGGCCTCTATCAAAGTCAGTGTGTCACACAGCTGTGTCTTCTGCAACCTGATTTCTTCAATATTCCCTCAGAAATCCCACTTTGGAACTAAAGGAATTGCAGGACTAAACACCTCCAGATGGACTTATATACGTTATTATTGCTTCTGACATAAAGAGAAGGGAAAAAGCAAACAAACAAACAAAATCTACCTTCATTAAGTGTACCAAGTTAATAAAACCTATAATATCTTCAAATGACAAAGAATGCTGATCATTGGTCTGTGTAGGTTTGCTATAAGAATCGCTTTTTGAAGTGCATTATTAAATATGAAAAGAGAGAGCCATAGTGTAATTTTCCCTTCCATAATATGACTGAAGATCCCAGAAATAATACCTATAAAAGCGCTTACATGGGAAGATGAATTAGTTATTGTTCGGTCAGGTTCAGGTGGTAAGGCTGAAATTTCTGTAAAGAGCAGCATCAAGGAAAGATTGGGGAACATTTCAAAACTGACAGCATGAAGGAGCAGCTGAGGCCCAATTAAAATAAAAGATAAGTAGGAAAACGAACATGAAGTTTGGGAAAGTGAAAAGAAGAGGATGTGATAAATGTGATGTGCAGCCTGAAACTAAGACAGAAACGTCAAAATTATTAACCAAAACCTCAGATTTTGGGAAAGCATAGGTTCAAATTATTAGTACAGAAGAATCAGTTTTCATCAATGCAGCTACCACATGAAGTCCTTCCTACCTAAACATCATTTAATATGAATACAAGTCCTTTTCCACTAACAAGATAAGAAAGACCAAACTACTCTGTTCCAAGGAGAAGCAAGGTTCTGAAGCTATTTCCAGCACAGAACTGAGAGAAAAAAACTTGCTCAACAGAAACAAATCAAGTAGAGTCTTTTTGCTGTTGTGATACTGTATAAATAGGGAAAAGTGAAAGACTTCAATCAAATAATTGTTAGCGGTATACACAATACAATGAATTATTCCCATACCTCAAGGTTCCTTTAATAGCCCAAGAGGAATAAAAAGGCATTTTCATTTTTAACACATAAATTGTCGTTGAGCTGAGTTTGTTTTGCTTAGTGTTTCACTTTCCACCAATGAATGGACAGTTGCCACAGGTCAGAATGCTTACTGGTTTACCCAGCAATTTTAAATTGTTGAAAATGCAGTTGAGATTTTCTGCTCACATATATGATTTTTAAAAAACATCACTCAACATCCAGCAGAAATACTTCACTCATGTGATGTTATTAAATACTATTAAATAATGAATAGCCTGATTCCTGGAATCATCTGGGAGTTTTTATAAAAAGAGCTTCCAGGAATCTGAAATACTTACTGTGTTTTCTTCCTGACCTGCAAATTGTTGTGGCTTTGGCCAGGGTGATGATGCAAGTCAAAAGTTTATTGGAAGGTCTTCCTCAAGTCCATTCTAGCTAGATACAATTGCACATGCCCTACTCTAGCAGAGGACTAGATTCAGTAGTGAAGATCTTTCTAGGCCTTCAAGATTCTTAGTCCAACCTTTCATTAAAACAAGGATTGCAATTCAAGAAAAGCTGATACAAGGATTTTATTAAAATCAGAATGAGTTATTAGGAATCAAAAGAAGCAAAAATATATCTCATTCAACATTTGTCTATTCCATAGTCACAGATTAGTAGAGAGTTCTTTAAGTCAATGTTCCTTACAGTTATTTCCTCCTGTACTGTGGAAATAATTAAAGATATTAAATATGTTTTAAAACCTAATGATTCATTTTAGCAGTCACATGCTAATTTCTTCCTCTGAGATCCTCAAACCAAATCACTTGAAATGGCTTCAATGTAAGATTCCCTGGCACCCAGTAGGTATATTCAGAATGTTAAAGAAACTTAGTTTTCAGAACTTGAAGGTCTGGTTGATGTTGGAAACCTCTTAAACCTAAAAGCTTGCAAATAAATAAATAAATAAATATCTGATAAGTCAATAAAAAGACCTACTGCTGACTCAGTTAGGTAAAACTCTCAATGTGTGTATATATATATACATATAATGTATATATATATATATGATCTAAAAAGCAATGAGAAAAAAGCAATGTTGTATAACAAGGTAGAATACCATTTATCATTTATTCCAGCATTATTATAGAAACTCTTCCTGAAAGTAGAATCAGTTATCAGGGAGTTGATAGATGTCAATCTATTAAAGATAATTCATGTAGTACCAGAAAAGCACTGAACATTGTTGTGGTTTTTGTTTGATTGATTGATTTGTTTTGCTTTATTTTCCTTTAAAGATTAACCCTACACAAATAGTATAAATGAGACCACACAATCTTTAAGCAGACTGCCTGATCTTCAGGCAGTGTTTCAACAACTTTTTGGTTCTCCAGAAGAAATTATGTTAGAGCAATACTTGATCGCCATTTTTACTTTTTCCCAATGGAGTCACATTCAGCACAAAACTAAAGCAAAGGGACTTTAGTACTGCAATATTATTTCCAGAACTCGATTTGTAGGCCATATAAGAACTGATTTTCAAATGTGATTTCTATTAAGAACAATTTTCTGTCATTTTCTTATAGCTTTGTACATCATTTTGTAAATGAATTCACACTTATCTCAAACTTATTTAAACCTTTACTACTAAAGCAAAAAGCTTTTTCAAAAAAGAACTCATATGTTCTGCCCATGAGAATCCAATGCCTTTGGACTACTGGAAACATTTTTTGGCCCATATTCACAATATGCATATACAATCAGAGCCTCAGGCTATTCCTTTCCTCTGAACTCTGTACCAAAGTATGAAATGAAAACAAATGAGTGCAAAGGAGGAGTGCTGTAAAAAGAAAAGGCAACATAAAAGAGCAGACTGTGGAAAATAATTCTCCTTATTTGAAATCTGTGTGTAAATGCTGGGTTTCAGAAGAGATCAGTTTTCTGTTTTATTCTACTCATTTTAAATGACATCTTGCAAGTCATGCTTTTTTACTTCTATTTTTCACAATGTGAAACACATCCATAAAATCTGGCAACAGCTTATATAAAACAGGCAACAAAACCTCAGCTTCAGGTCTTCAAGAAAATTGAAACACATCTAAGTTCTTAAAATAGCCATGAAAGGTATAGAGTTTTAACAATTTATTTTATTCTTCTTGCAGGTAAGAGTATAGAAAGATTTTTAAAATTATTCAAATTACTTAAGGTCCTCCGCATTGAGATTTTGGTCATTGCCTATATTGAGTAACTGGTAGATGCTTGACATAACTTTATAATAGTTTTGTTTACTGTAATACATTTTCTCTAACAGAACAAAGAACTAATAACAAAATTGGAAACAAAGGGTACATTACCTAATGCATTAGCATCCAGGAACTTATTGATATTTAAAACAGGATCATAGTGATAATTCAGCTTGGAAGGGCCCCCTGGAAGTCTCAAGTCCAACTTCCTGCTCAGAGCATAGTCAGCTGGCTGTTCAGATTAGACTGGCTTGTTCAAGGCTCTATCCAGACTGATCCTGAAAATATCCAGGCCCTTTTCAGCTGCTTTTCAGACAGCCATTCAGCCACCAGCATGTATTGCTGAAAGGGATTATATCTTCCCAGATACACAACTTTACATTTGTCCTTGATGAATTTCTTAAGGTTTCTAATAGCCCTCTATTCCAGCCTGTCTAGCTCCCTAGACATCCCAGGGATGGCAGCCCTGCCCTCTAGAATGTAGAATGCAATCACTGGAAACAAGTACAGAAGGCATATATTCCATATTTATCATTCAAGTGCTATACAAAACATGCGGCAGTCCTCTCCAGTAGAGACAAAAAAGATGGATGACATGGTGCTAGCAATCCATTTGTTCTGTGGAATGCTCCTTCCCGGATCACAAAGAGACATTGCTCCATTTGTCTTTCACTTCATTAGAAGAGGATTTGCAAAACTTTTGCCTTCAGCCTTCCTATTTGTAGATTCTGATAATGTTCTGGAAGCCCACATGGCATGTGGGCTAACATATTGTAATGCTTTCATACAAAACAGATACCTTATACAACATAAAGCTTTCCTCTTCTCCAATAGTCATGTTCTATGACAAAAAGTCATGAGTTAAAGAGAAAAGCTAACAGTAAAAATCTTGCTTTACCTTGACTATTTTTTGCATTGTAAAAATGAAATATTTTTTTATAAACTGATCAGAATTTTAAAGAAATGCCTATAAACACATTGGTTCACACAGTCTGCTGGTCATGCACAAACCTACAATAACAACTTGGTATCAGTAATTTGTATGATGTTGAAAGTAATGAAGTCTTAAAAAGAAATAAAAATATGCCCTTCCCTCTTTTTTTTTTTCCATCAAATTTTAATTTTTAACCTTGATAGGGCTATTTTTCCGTATAAAGCAGATTGAAAAAAAAAAAAAAAAAGTTTTTTTTTTTTTTTTTTCCTTAAAATGATGAAAGATCCATTGATGGTGTTCATTTCATTGAATTTGCTGCCATCCCAGATGGATGGAAAGGCTCATGACAAAACACAAAACCTACCATTAATAAAGAAGAGAAATCTAAAGTAAGAGAACAGTGCAGCAGAGCCTGTCTTGGTAGCATGACAAATTGAGAAGATTGATTTAAGAAAGAGTGTACATCATTCATGTACATCATTGTATATGTGTAATATAAATGAAGGACAGACTTTCATCCCAAGTGTTTTTGAAACGTAAGCCTTTAATTCAGTTCTTCATTTGTGCATAATTTCAGCACACACAATTGCATAATTTTCACAATTATAGTAGTGCTCACATCAGCTGGTGGCTGTCAAGGGATGATCAATAGTCAAAACACAGGGGTGGGTGCACCCATGTCAATTGGTACTCCATCTTTCCAGAGTAGAACAGGGTCAGAAGCTCAAGTAATTAGTCATTTTGCTGCCACAAGCTCTATTAAGCTCTATTTAATACCTGAAGGCAGTGAAATGTAAACAGGGGTTATACAAGAATCATGGATCACAGCACAGCTCTCTTGGGGATAAAGAAAAGTCAATCTTACTTATATTCCTCTGAAAACTGATTACTGTACTACTTAACAGTAGGTTCAGATAAACACTTTTTCTTGTATCCTCTCTTCTTCCCTTAAAGAATCGTAACTGATTAGCAAATGGTAGAAAAAGCAGTCTTTTTTATCAGCTTCTTACTTTTTAAATAAATTTATTTTTGCTGCAAATGTAAACTTACACCACAAATTTCTACACATTTTTTTGTGAGTCCTAAAGACTAATCTTTGTAAATTAAAAATAGAATCAGACAAGATTTTATTGTTGTTGTTTGTTTTTGTTTTTCTTTTTATTAATCCCAGACACAACAATGAAATGTCAGAAATTTCTAATATAGTTTTGACTAAAAGGTACAAGTCGTCACAGTACAAGATTTTATGCCTTTCATTATCTTCACCTGATGCTTACTCATATGACTACTCCAGGCAGAAGAAAGGTTCTCTCTTTCAAGATACTGCAGTTGCTGTTGCTGGGAGTGATACTACTGCCCATCTTCCGTCACCATCCTTGAGTTATCACTTACTCAAAAATTTAGTACTCAGATACCCATCCTTATCCTGACATCTGTAACTGAACTGATGTTCACAAGTAAAGTCAGCATCTGAAACTAGTCCATTATTATGAATAATCATAATGCTTTTCTTATGTTGCTTTTGGTATGGTATTTATTGTTGTCTTTCTCTGTTTTTTTCTTAGTAACTTGACAAAAAGAGGATAGAAAATGAGCTCAAGAGCTACAATTTGCTTAGGAGCTATCTCAGCTTTTTCCTCCACACAGCAAAAGTAGATTTAAGTTTAGTTAATTTAACTTTTTCATGAGAATATTAGACTTTGAAGACATGATTTTTTATTTTATTCTTCTGGGAGAAGAGGCAAGAGAATGTGAAAAGAATCATTATCACTGACCTTCCATTTCTTCGTAAAATTTCAGAATAATAGTCAGCAAGATATTATACCAATTTATTTCTCTTATTTTTTTCTTCAGTAGATTAAAAGAGGAGAACATGGGAAAAGTAATAGGATATCCTACTCTTCAGTACTCTTTCAAGAACATAAAGACAATTCCACAAGAATTATTAGGTAAGACAGAACACTAAACCAATCTAACCAAACCAGACAAATCAAATCTGAGGTTCTAATTTCATGTTTTGTCTTGGCTTCTGTTCATTTTTTTTTTTAATTGTATAGTCCCTGTTGTACAGTCATGGTCCCATTATACAAGTGCATGTTTAGAAAAAAAAGAAAAAATGAACTTCTTTCTCTCATGGCCCACACTTTACTCTTAGTATTGGAACATGGGAAATCAAACCTTTTGACATCATAATCATTATTCTGGTTATTTGATATCGGTGTCAGAAACAGAGCTTTGTGATTTTGACAGTATATTTGTCTATTTGAATTATCTAGACTTTACAAAACAAGGTCATACAGATGACCTTTATTAGTTATCTTTAGCATTCAATATATAAAATTGTTATTTGTATTAAAAAGGAGGGTGGAATAAGGTTCTGGAAATAGAATGAAGGACATGTAGGACAGTCTCTCAGAAAAGCAGATACCCAATCCCTACACTTAAAATCCTCAAAAAAAAAAAAAAAAAAAAAAAGTTAATTCCTGTATAAAGCTTTTAATCATCTAATGTCAGCCTTCATACTACAAAATACCTAGTGGTAATAATATATTATAGTTTATTATATACCCACTTAGAATTTAACAGCTTTACCTTCTGCAAACCTTTGTATTTAAGGGTAGGTTATTACTAGCCAGATTAGTTTCTAGTGGCTCAAAAGTTCCAGACAGTGTCAAGACTTAAGTTATATCTGCACATCAGTATAATTTGCTAATTTTCTGCATAGATCTGTTTATTTTTACTGGCATACTCAAAAGAACTAGTGTTAAAACCAATCAACTACCCTACTGGCCCTTTCTATGAAGTGCATGGTGCCATACAGCATACCTGTTCTCAGGTAAATACCAGTAATAGAAAATGTTTTACAGCATGGCTGCCAAGTTTAAGCAGTTGTGTCAATATTTACAAGCATTGGCATAAGAATACATACCTCCGTATAAGCCATTAAACTTAAAGACTACATAATTTTTGAACAAATTCCTTGGAAAAGAATGTGATCTGTCTTTCAAGGTGGTATAATAACTTGCTGAAAGTACATTCAGACATAAAAGACTGAGTCATAAGGGTTTATCAAAAGTCGAGTTAAAAGAGTCAACAGCTAAGGATAAATTATGTCTTTTTGGAATTCAGTACTAAGACTACTACTAATAAACTGTTATGTTTACAGTATGATTCAAACCAATATGCCTCTCCAAATAAAAATCCATCCCTGGTAAATGCATCATAAGTACACAAAATATGCTTGTAAAAATAAAAAAAAATAAAATAAAAACAATAAAATAAAAACAATAAAATAAAATAAAATAAAATAAAATAAAATAAAATAAAATAAAATAAAGAAAAATATTGTAATTCCATACCAGGGTATTTCATTTCTGACACCTCATATTTATAACAGTGTTCCCTACTTCAGACTTTCATAAATAAACTCCTTTGTAGTAAGGAAGATTTTAGGATATTCCGACAGCTGTGGAAACACTTAAGATCAGTACACTGGAAATCTATGAATGGATGGCATCCCAATCCACTTATGTTAAGTTTCCAAGAAATTATAGGATGCATCTTCATAGAGGATGATATAATTGACTACTGTGAGCCAGACAAACTCTCCTGCAGCAGCTAATTGCTGCACATAACTGAAGCGCATTTAAAACATCTAGAGCCATAAGGATGTTTGCAGTAATTGTTATCTTAGGTGCCTCTCTCCATGCAACATATGGAGAGCAAGGCCCCACATCAAGCTCTGGATCCCATTAGGCACCAAGGCATCTAAAAGTTAGATGCTGCAATCTTTACTCCACATTTTAGTTTTTACTGTTTTTCAGAAATCTCAGACTGACTTTTCACAAGCCCCAAGATTAAAAGTATTTCTGTTTACCTTAGAAGACAAATTTCTTCATTAAAGGTCTCTATGTTTTGCTTCTGACAATATGGTATCATAGCAATACTGTAGTCTTGAGAATACAGATCCCACCACCTACAAAACACCTGTGTATTACAGAAAAGTACCATCTAAGTTTATATTACCTGAAGTTAATAACTCAAGTCTTAGGAATGTTTCCTATGGGTTTCAAGTATAAGTTCCACTAGGAGATGCCTATGAAACATCGAGATAGCTCAGTACAAGACCAGAGAACTTCACAGCTCTGCAGGTCTGTTCTGGAAAACATAACGCATTCACCCACTGAATGAGAGAACATATTGATTCATAAAGCTCAAGTGGCAACACATGAGTGGTAGCAATGCTCATTCAATGAACTGAATTAGTCATAGAAGTATAGGAATTACTGTTCTAATGAAGGATACCATGGCACAGTTTAAGTTCAGGTCATCATTGTGTAAGAATCAGCTGTTTCAGGATATGGAAATACACATTCAGCAACACAGAGTGCTTAGAATTTCAGATGAAGGGCTTTAACTAACTAGATATACAAAGCAACAGGAAGAGATCCATTTCTGTTATGATGTAGCTGAAAGTTAAACATAGGTGAAGACTGTGATAAAGACAAAAATGGTTATGACAGTTTATGGAAAGTCTTTTCAGAAGTATGGAAGAGGTTAAGGAATTTCAGAGCCTGAGGAAAGGCATACTCCTGAGTGACTTGCCCAATATCACAGCTCTCAGCAGCTCTGAAAAGTGAACCCAGATCTCCCAAGTCCCCTCTTTGGTGCTTTAACAACAATATTCTTTCTCCTCAATACTGCTCCATACTGCTGGCATTTTTTCTACCTGAGTTACCACATGCTTTCAGAAAGGTATGTCTCAAAGTATGTTTAGATTAGAATCACAGAATCATAGAATCATAGCTGGCATCAAGTATTGTCTTATAAGTACTGTATGTGTAAGTATATGAAAATAGAGAAAAGGGGAAAGAACATGTAGTAAATAGATAAAGACAAATATTGCACTTTCCCTTCCCTCCCACACAGGCATTCTTTCATTTCCATACTGAACTGATGCACATATCCACAGGTCCATCAGTTCCTAAGCAATTTTAAGATAGTTCATTATTCATCTTATTCACCTGACTGACCTCTTAAAAACTATGTAGTTAGTATTCCAGTATTAACTCTATTTCAAAGAGTTCCACTTTTGTTTTCTTCCTCCTTGTGTCTACTTGTGCAGACCATTAATTAACAAATGACTACGGATAACCGTTTTATATTTAAGTATTCAGTGGTGCAGTTGTCTGAATCTATTTGCTAGTAAAGCCTACTTTTTCATTTACTGATTATGCACAAAATTGATCAGTACCGATTTTATTCTTTTTAATTTATTTTCGTTTAGTCTAAAGAAGTATGAGGCATCTGGTTAGATGGCAGGCAGATGGAATGCTGAGAAAGAGAATTCAGAATATGATATATTTCAGCTTACTTAACCATATTTTAGGAAATCTGATTCTCCTCAAATAACATGGATCATTTCCCTACCGGTGGTGTATCTTGTGGTCCTTCTCCTACAACTGGACAGCATTTCAAACTGTTCATTTAAATCCTAACATCAGGGTATCATTCTGAAGATAGGACTAGTGGATGCAGTATTAAGTTGGTAAGATCTGTAAGCATTATCAGATAACGATATCTATTTCTGACCACAATACACAAGGATACCAATTTTTGGCTCAGGAATTTCATTGAGTTTCGTCCCTGTCAAGGCAGGTGAAGTATAACTGAGGACGCATCATTATAGCCTCCTGTGTTTTCCTTGGATGTACATTATTGCCTACAGACAGAACCAGAAAAAGCAGGTAAGGAAAGTTTTGGCCTGACTCAGAATGCCTATTCTTATACTTTACTGACATTTCCAGTTTCTCCTTTTTCTCCTTTATTGGCATTTTCATCAGGTCTGAGTTGCAAATTATTTGCCTATAGTTATTTATGCAGAATTTAACAATTAGAAACAGGAATGACAAGGTATTTGAAAAAGACTTTCTTTTCAATCTAAGACTCTGATTCCACACTGTCTGATGCTGAAAATAAACATCAAACATCTTGTATTAAATAGAAAAAGTTATCCTAAAATACTTACAAAATACTAGTTTTTTGAGTATTGTTACCTATTGTCAGTTGTGAAGTTTTGTGATTTTATCTTTATCTTTGCATATTTTCTGCTACAAGGACCAGAATATATATTTTTTTACATTTAAATGCATAATTTACAATTGCTAAACATGGTTTAAAGCAAAACAGAAAATACTTTAGCAGAAGGAACACTGTCCGTGTCTACCACTGGAATGTAATTGACTTTAACATAATGAGCAGAATCAGGCCCTAGATCTCAGAAGTACACCAGCTAAGTCAAAACTCTATTTGTGTCTTAGTGCATCTTATTTTAAAAATGCTAAACAGCATTTTCCCTCAAAATATCCATTATTCAGAACTTCAAAGGAAGTGAAATACTGAAAGTTTCAGATTATTGATATCATCTCACTGAAAATGACAGGAGCAGCAAAGCTGAAAAGTAAGCTGGAACACTCAATGTGAATGCAAAATAAATAAATAAATAAATAAAGATTAAGGCATGTTTGGAATTCTGTGAAGAGCTCCAAAGCAGCAAAATCTTATACCAGTTAGAGGTTATAGAAGACACCGATTAGATAATCAAACCTCAGATTGGATATTGAAAAACAGAACAATTAATACTTCATTTTCTCTTTACTAAATACAGTCATGGTTTGCCAATCTTAATTTCAAGCCCAAATAATTTTAGAACCATAACAAGAGAGTCTGTAATGTGTTTGATTTGTTTATACATTAACAGTTAAATATTTTTATTATTTTCAACAGATTACTTAAAATTATTTTGCTGGTACTCTGGCAAGGGTGAAAAAATATTTAGAATATCAAACTGTTCTGGCAAAAAAAACAAATAGGGCCAATTCCATTTCTTCATACTATACGTAAAGAAATTGACATGAATAAACTATGGGGGTTTTGGCTTTTGTTTGACAATGGAACCAATGGATTAGCAATACATGATATTAAAAATTGTCAAAACACACTGATCAGTGATCTAGAGAGTGTAGAAAATCTCTTTGTTATTTTACTGCTTAAAACAGATTTAATCCAGATGCTGGGTTGCAACTAGAGCCGCATACTGATGCAGGGGTTCCTGAGGTAGCTTTAAATCCTCTAGGTTCCCATACAGTACTCTGCTGTGTTCTGAAGTCCCAGTGCAGCTCGAGGTTGCATTACAGAAATATGTCCTGGCCACATCTCCTTGGCTGTGAACAGAGTTCCTGCAGCAACAGTTAGGATGGGTGAGAAAGGAGAGAGAGCAAGAGTCCCTCAAGACATCACCACAGTTATTACCAAAGCACAGCAAACAGAAGTATTCAGGAGACTCACTGCAAAAACATAGCTTTGACCCTAATCAACATGCTAAGGTAAGCGTATCACATTTTCAAGCTTCTTATCCTGTAGCAGTACAAAGATTTTGCTTTTTGTTAGTAACTCTCAGTCATCTAAGGCATAGTCTGCTTTCAGAAGAATATATAATGTAGAATGGTGTGAAGGTGGTTGCCTTCTCCTGAGCATGAGGAGAAAGATGTTCTCTATGAAAAAGTTAAAAGAAATTATCCAGCTCGTCTTCTGTCAAAAATACAGTTTTCATAAATCTGTCTGTCCAATAGCATTTTTCTAACCAATAAACAAGATACAAACACACACAAAAGAATTGTTATTGTTTGATTTTTTTTTTCTTTTTCTCTCCCCTCAAAGACAAACATTGCTATATGTGAGATTTACTACAGTTAATGTAAGTTAATTTTATCATTGCTTTCATCATATCTCCCTGGACACTCTATTCTACAGTGTGTGAAAAAAAAATAGATGTAATTCTAGAACACAAAATAATATATATATATATATTAATCAAATCTTCATTCCACCTGTACTCATGTGAATCATCCAGAGATGAGAAATTTTGCTTAACTAAAAGCCAACAACAGGTTTTAGTATTTTATATTGGATGACAGAAATAATCTATGAGGGGCATCCTATAATTCAAGTCCATCTTCAAAAATATGTAAAAAAATAAAACATAACATACATAACAAATGTCAAATTCTACATAAAAATAAGTCAAATCCTTCTGCATACTTCACAAGCAGATAGAATGCATGGGCCCTGATCCACATACCTTGCAATCAAACTAAAGACAACATAAATGTTGTCTTTACAACATACAAAAGCCTATGGAAGGAGAGAAGTAGTTATTACAGAAGTAAAAATTTGCTATAAGTTGTTGATTTTTCTCCCTCAAACGATATCTATGCACTGCACAGTATTTTAACTGTTGCTATATTCTTTTAATTTTTTTCTTTATCTCCCCCTTCATTTTCTGTTGTTTGTTTGTTTTGTTTTGTTTTCATCTTGGTTAAATGTTTATGGACATTTGCTTGTTGATAGCAAGAAGGATTCGTGCTTTTGTGCCCACACCAAATTTCAGCAAAAATCCTCTTCTAAATATGAGCTTTTAACAAATTTTGCTAATGACTCTTGTAATCAGAAAATCTTGACTAATGTGACTGCAAGTAGCTCCATTTCCTGAAAATAAAAATGAGCTGGGTCAAGTTGACATTTCATTTTCTCTTTAGTGTCACCTTTTTTTTTTTTTTTTGAAACACTACCATCGAGATCATCAGATCATGCCTGCTTATCATTCTGTTTCAGACACTGAAAATGATTAAGTACAAATCTGCAAAAAGGGAAACCTTACAACTCGAGGAAGGGATGTGTGCCCTAGACACTGTTTTTAATGAGCAGTCATGATATTGAACTTCTAAAAGAAACATGATAAACATGTCACTAATGGAGAAAAAAGTCTTTACTTCTTTTGATTTTTGTTTTCAAAAGATGAAAGTGATCTGACACTGTGTTTATATTTTAAGAATAATTTCTGTTACAGAGACCAGGCATATTAGGGACTGATTTTCAAAGAAGGGAATTAGGATACACATACCATTCTAAAATCCAGCACTTAGAAAACCTGACTTTTGCAAATCCACCACCTCTTTCCCTTTTAAAGTCCCCAGATTACCAATATTTCAGCCATAGAATAATACTTAGTAATACCTCAGGCACAATAGAATGCACAACGTAGACTTTTCTAGACTCTTGACACAATTTGATAGCATGGTATCCTGGCTGAAATTGCAATCCCACATAAAGTGGGATTGCAATTTCAAGACATGAGAGAAAGACATGCTTCCTTTCACATCTAGAAATCTAATGGTGTGTCTTCACCTGTCATGCAGGCAACCGAAGTACTAATTTCTCTTTGTGCTTGATCTGTGGCAGAAGTCTGAATTTAAGTCTGTGCTTAATCATGAGTCTGTGTGGCATTCTGAGGAAAAGTTCTACCTGTTAACCTGTTCTATTTTGTAAGAAATAGCAACTCAGAGAGCAATAGAGAAAACGGAAGGATTCTGCAGACTGGTTGTTAGGGCATTCACCAGAGAGACCCAAGCCTGAATCCCAATCCTGATGAATATTTAAGAATCTTTTCTCTCTTGCTAAGGTTTGTCTACTTTGTATAAAATCCTTAAATATTCATTCATACAGGGATGGCTACCTAAGTATTCTGAATGCCTTTATCACCAACTGCAGAACTATTCTCTCTTTAAACCAGAAATAGCTCACTGCTTACCCAAATCAGAATACCCCTAATAAGAAGGGCTGAACAACCCTGCTCCTAAAGCCCTCATGGCCCAAGAGCTAAAATAGTCTAAGAAATCATCTGTTTTATCCCTCTGTTAAAAACTAGACAAAAATATTAATTATGGTATCCTACAACATAAATGAATGTTCTGGTTAGATATGATAAAGGTGTTTTATCCTTTTAATTTTTTTGCAAGAAAGGACTATCTTGATCTAAATGTTAATACCTCCAATAAAGTATTTATGGCTATTATTATGGGGGAAATGATACTCATTTCACTTAACTTTATTCAAAGACTGGAGGCCCTATGTCACATCTTGTCTCAGCTTTTTATCAGAGTTCCCCAAGACTATTCTCATACATCCTGCTGATCATTCTGCCTTCTGGGAATGCAGTTGCCTAGGCAATAATACCTATTCATGCTAGACAAACTTGATAACCTTATGTGGTTCAATTAGTGGCTGCAGATGAGGAGAGAGCATTTGATATTGTCTACTGCAACTTCTGTAAGGCTTCTGACACCATCTCCCATTGCACCCTCGTAGAAAAGCTGATAAAGTAAAAGATGGATGAGTAGTAGACAGTGAGGTGGCCTGAAAATTGTCTAACACCTGGGTCCAGAAGGTGGTGATTCATGGTGTAAAGTCTAGTTTGAGGTCAGTAACTAGTGTTGTTCCCCAGGAGTCAAAACTAACTTTGATCCTATTCAACATCTTCATTGATGGTCTGTATGATGGGGCAGTGTGCAGAATCAGCAAGCTTGCTGATTATGGAAAACTGGGGGGAGTGGATGATAAGCCAAAGGGTCATGATGCCATCCAGAGGGACCTCAAAAGACTGGAAAAATGGGCTGACAGGAACGTCATGAAGTTCAACACAGACTTGGAAGTGCAAAGTCCTGCACATGGGGAGGAACAACCCCAGGCACCAGTACTTGCTGGGGGCCAACAGGCTAGACACAACTGAAAAGCGCCTGTTACCATTTTCTTTGCACCTCCCCTCAGGTGCACAATACACATTGATATGAACTGGTCTGCAGTTTGGCAGAAAAGGACCTTGTCATTCCGACAGACACCAAGTTGAACATGAGCCAGCAATGGGCCTCTGCCATAAGGAAGGCTAATGGTATCCCAGGCTGCATTAGCAGGAGTGTTACCAGCAGGAGGAGTAAGGAGGAGATCCTTATTGTCTACTCCTCACTTGTGAGGCCACACCTTGAATACTGTGTCCAGTTCTGGGTCACCCGGTATAAGACTGACAGGGACATAGTGGGGAAAGACCACAGAATGGAGACCAAAATGATAATGGGACTGGAGCATCACTCCTATGAGAAAGTCTGAGACAGCTGGGACTGTTCAGCCTAGAGAAGAATAAACTCAGGGGGATCTCATCAATGTGTACAAAATCCTGAAGGAAGACTACAAAGACTACAAAGCCAGGCTTTACCCAGTGGTGCTCAGTGACAGGACAAGAGGCAATGGGCACAAACTGAAACAAAAGAGGTTCTATCTGAACATCAGGAAATACATTACTACAAGGGTGACTGAGCACTGGCACAGGTTGTCCAATGAGATCATGGAGTTTCTCTCCTTGGAGATCTTCAAAAATCCATCTGGACATGGTCCTGGACACATACTACTTACATTCTACCAAAACAAGAAAACTCACAGGGGTTCAAAGTCCTTTGTGCTATTTTTATTTTAGTTTATGAGACTCCATTGTATTTACAGATATGGGAACCAAAATTAAAATGACACAAAAAAGTCTATTTTGCTGGCAGAGAAGTCATTATTGTTGTGAGGGAAAGCAATATCTGGTGAGTATCTAGTTCAGTGTCAACAACCACAGACTGTGATTATCTGATCCAAGAATATCTGAAATAAAATTCCACTTTAGAATGTATGAAATGCATGCTTTCCTCATTGGAAGCTTGTTTCTCCCTCAGATTCAGAAATGGCAACAAATTGCTATGTCTACCTTTTCTGTTAAAAGAATTAGAAGTGTTAAAAGAATTAGTGTGTAACCTTAAATGCAGGTGTCTGCTTGGATTGACTGTAATTGAAACACCTAGGAGAGCACTTCTATTTCCCTCAGCAAATCATGTATTCACCAAGCTGGTCTCACACTGTGAGTTGCAGAAGACTGGTCTTTCTTCACAAAGAACTGCAGAGGGAGGGACTTGAACAGATTCAAGCAGAGTTTTAGTATTGTTTCTTAAAGAGCGAGAAATAATTGACATGATGGGTGAAGAATGCTCACCTGAAAAAAAAAAAAAAAAAAAAAAAGTACTTAAAAATGAAAGATATGGGAGAATAAGAAATATGCTAGAGTTGCTGAAATGTGCTTGCCAGATGAGATACAGAGCCAAATCAAATTTATGCTGACTCTAAAGATTTAAGTAATCAGTCTTTATCTGCATGAAGTAATGTCCTTATTCCATCAGCCTTAATGAAATGAGTATGACAAATTGGATGGTGAGGTCATAAGCAGACTGGAAGCAAGCACTCTTCACTCACAAAACTTCAAAATCATTATTCTACCATCTACATTAATTTCTGTGTATATGCACTGCTGAAGAGGTTGCAGGTATATTCTTTCATCTAATCCCTCTGCATTCAGGCATCTGTGTCTGAAGTCATACAAGGGATTGTAAGGCCATGGTTAACCCTCTGCTTTTGAAGCTAGGCTTGGTTTGAGGTTTCAGTTCCAGGAACCAACCCTGACGCATTCCCGTTCCATATGGGAAGGGCTCAGATCTGAGCTAGTACAAATCCTGCTGGAGTTTCCTGGACTGGAGAGTTGATGTACTCTGAGAACAGAGCCAGAGTTCAAGGCAACAGTTGTAGTGTGGTGGGGCTGTTAGGCAGATTGGGCTTAGGGAGCACTCCAGTCCTGTATATATAGGATACCTGTACAGTCTAAATTGGTTTGCAGCAAAGGAATTCATATTCCAATGATCCTAAAGAATAGTAAGGAAGAGCAATAAAAAAAAAAAAAAAAAAAAAAAAAAAAAAAACAGAGAAACTAAAGCAGACTCCTTCGCAGGCTAGAATATGGAAGCAGAAAGAGAATTACCTGCAATGAACTTTTATATGTCAGATTTGCAGGTTTTAAATCACAAAAGAGAAAGAACAGTTTTAAAAAGTTCCTTAATCTTCTTTGATGTTCATCAGATGAT
The DNA here is from genome assembly GCA_011075105.1 of Heteronetta atricapilla. Lineage (NCBI taxonomy): Eukaryota > Metazoa > Chordata > Aves > Anseriformes > Anatidae > Heteronetta > Heteronetta atricapilla. The sequence goes on from CM021735.1 coordinate 45,686,997, forward strand.
GTTCATCACTGTCTTTTTGCTAAGACAGTTTTTGTAATTGCAGCTGTAGTTTGCTTTCTAAGTGTAATCTCCCTGGATAGAATAATTTGGGTTGGAAAATAACTTCAGGAGAATTAAGTTCAAATTTCAACCTGACCTACTGAGTCCCACCACTAAACCAAGTCACTTAGTGACACATCCAAATATTTTTCAAATACCTACAGGGATGGGGACTCCACCACTTCCCTGGGTGGAGAATGATTAAGCAGTCCAATGCTTAATCATTCTCTCCATGAAGAAATTCTTGCTAATGTCCAATCTAAACCTCCTCTGGCACAACTTGATACTGTTAATAAAGTTTCTGTGGCAAGAGCTGAAGTCAGAAGGAGCACTGACATATTTATTGTGACAGCACTAGTGAGATCTACTCCTGCACAGAGAAGCTGCTGCCATTTAGATGTTTTCAGATGCTCGTCCAGCCCATGTTCAGACAAGATAAGTTTGCTCTCAGTTCTGTGTTGCATGTCATTCAGCATGCTACAATATTTCTCTACATTTTCCTATCTTGGTAATAATTTTGAGTAATCATTATTTCAAGCCTACAAATATGCTCTATTTGGTCTTTACATTTCAGTGCTGCGGTGAATACTACACAAATCATGCAAATGTTGAGGATTGTCAAGGACTGAGAAATAAAATAATGGCAGCCAAGCTACTTTTGTGGGAACACTAAGGTGTTGCTGTACAGGCAGAAAGAGGTAGGCAAAATCTGTAGCCATGTTAGAATGTCCATAGGAAAATAGATGAGGAGTACAATCTGGGATTGCTTATTATTATTATTATTCATTTTAAGTAAAAATTAATTACCTGCCAGCCAAAGGTTTGCATGTCCTCATGCTTCCATTTACAATTCATTGCTCATTATTGTACATTTCCTGATTTAGGAGGGATTTTACCCCTGTTAAACAGTTCACTGCATTGTTAAATTGGCAGTGAGCCACAAAAAAAAAAAAAAAAAAAAAATCAGTTTTGTGTCCCATAGCAAAATGAGTAAATAAATAAAAATCTATCCCTTTCTAATTTGTGTCACTTGTAATCAAAAGACCAAATAGGAGAAATTTATTAGGGCAAACACTATATGTGGATGGAATTAATAACGCATTCATTGGCCTTGTCTAAGAAATTCAATCATGGAAGATGTGCCTAAATTTGCAAAAGCAATTGTAATAAATGATTTAAGTTTTAATGCACCTGATCCCACCTGATCCAGGGGAAAAATAATTTATCCCTAATAGAAAAAAATAAAATAAAAGTTTCATTATAATTCTATGCAAAGTAAAGAATGAATACTCCTGAAACTAAAGTAATTATGAATCATTTGAAAATATGTTTTAAGGAACTGTAATAGAATTTCTGTAAGAAAGGAAAAAAATTGACTGAGACTTCAATTCATTAGTGGACTGCATCTAAGATTTACACATTAGAAATAAATACATTTATCTGAAACAGGATTTTTTTCTCCTGAAACAGATAAGAACCTTTAAAAGCTTTTCAAAAAACTAACAGTAAGGATTCTACCCGTCTGTTCTTTATTACCATCATGAAACTAAAAATATAATGGACTCAGTCAGATTAGGAGTCCATTGTCCCACACACTGCACAAGTGTTTCAACTCTGACACGTAGTTCAGCACCTCAGACCATATAACATTGAATTTAGCAAAGCTATGGATCCCAGCTTAATTTTGAATATGCATGCCAGTACACTCCCAATTCAGTATAGCAGAAGCCTAATTCCACTACGTCTAGTTCCACTTCTATGTCTAATTCCATTTAGTTTCCTACGTTTTCACAGAAAGCGTACATAGCTATGCCTTACAAAAAGAAATTCTTCCATTCAGGTTCAAAGATACATATTTACATTTTTCAAACAGATGTAACTATTTAAGAGCTCAAGCAATCTGCACTAAAGCATATCAGATCACTTGGAAATTAAAGTATATTCACTTTTCTTTCTGTCATAGTTATGGTATAACTACATAACTCCAAAGAGCAATATAGCTAACATTCATGATAATTATCATGATTACAATTACTAGGACCCAAAGAGACATATAGCTCTAGTCTTCTTAAATATTTCATGTTTAGTGATGACACTGCAGACTTTCATCTAATTCCTAAAACAATATTTTTAGCTCTTTCTGAAATACATATTTTCATACATATATTTACTTAACATCTCAAACAATTCAGTTTCTTATTTGTAGAATATATTCATAGATTTAAAATAAAGCACAATTCTAGAAATCTTCACATCAATTAAATTTAATGAAAATCATTCCAATTACTCACTTCAATCTAATAAAAGTGGCATTCTATTTGATAGAAACAGCAAAAAAAAAGAAATTCATTGAAGGTCCTAAACTTTTCCCAGAAGCTTTCCCAGAACCTTTCATGGTCTTTTGCAATCTGCCATTAAAGTAACCCTTTTCAAGTAAAATAAGAATAAATTCCAGATACAACAGACCCATATGGAGATGGCTCAATCCTCCTTTCCCATATTTTGAGAGCAATCCAACTCCGGCTGCTCCATTCATTTCATCCATGCCACAATTCACTGGGATTTTGAAAAGAAAATCACTTCCACATTTGAAATCTTATCCACTAAAATTATTGACCAAAAGTCTCAACTACTCCAGTATTTCAAATATTTTACTTCTTTGACTCAGATGTCACTTTATACTACATCAAGAATTCTTTGTTCTCTTTTAGACAGGACAGCTAATTCTAGGATATGAAGTCCTTTACAGCTGAACAGTCTTTTACAAAAACACCATCTATCATCCAGCCACTAACCTGTATATAAGCCAATATCCTATCTTTCTGAAATTTCCTCCCCAATTTGTAATTTTATTTCCTTCAAAGACTGTTTGTTCATATAAAAGAGAATTGACTGAGCAATGGATATTCTGCCTGGAGAAGGAAACTATTTTCCCTAATCACTCAACAGACCAAATAAAAATTTAGCTTTTCTAGTGACTAATCCAAGGAAGGGGGAAGAGACATAGCTACAAGCAAACAAAAATTCTAGCATGAAAGCACAACTTGTTGCAAATAGAAGTGACACTAAAAAAAAAAAAAAAAAAAAAAAAAAAAAAGAGCATATTTATCCCACCAGAAATATATATATACATATATGTGAGTATCAGAACAATTACCATAAAAACTTAAGGGTACATATATAAAAACATTTCAGGCTGTACATTTCAGGAAGCTTAGAGTTGTCTCTGTAGCTGATGTAGCCATTGAAGATTCACAAAATATATTTCCTAGTGTGAGGGGACTAGTTTACAGTTTGGAGAGGTTTCTGTCTCCTGCAGCATATTTATCATTTTCTTCACTCTTTCTTCATGGCTCACTTCTACTCTATCCATCCTCCAATATGGCTGATGGATCATCACTGTTCTTGTTGCTGTTCCTTATCAACTGTTAGTTAAATGTCACTGGGTCCTCACTGATTTATAGATACTTTAAATTATTGAAGCATTCTTTTACTTGCTTCTTATTAAGTCTGTTTCCTCATATTCCCGGACCCTCATTCACATTTATCTCACTTAGCTGACTTCCGTCTTCTTCTTTTTCTCTCTTTGTGTTGAAGCCTGAAACAAAGTAGATGCTAAGAATGTCATCTATCTTCATGCGATCTATTATTTAGATTCTTCATTTTAAAGAGAGTGGATGAGTCAGGACGTCTTTAATTGGATTAAACTTTCCCTTCTAGGTTGCTTGGTTGTCCATTATAGGTCAAGAGCAACTGTATGCTGCCCTCTGTATAATGAGTGAGTCAGTGATTTCAGGTGTTCACAAAAAGATGACGGAGGAATAACTTTTATTATTATGTCACCAACTTGAATTTTACTCAGCTCAATATGGTTCAAAAGCATTTTTCTGGGTCAAACTTCTCACAGAAGTTGAATTTCTGACCATACCAAGATCAGCTAAATAAAAACCTGCAACACAAATGGAGCTAATAACATTTTCAAGAGGGGAGCCTCTTGCTAAATGGAAAAGGAAATTAAGCAAAGCTGCAAAACAAAATGAGGGGTATTCATCCAGCTATGAGTGGCTGAACTGATATTTTTCATGTTGTAGTTACTTTTTGAAAGATAAGGACTTTTATTTACAACTGCTGAAAATCTGGAATCTGACCTAACCCATTTGTACTCAATTGTATTGAAAGCATAAATAGTTCAGCTTGCAACACCATACAACACTACTGAAGCTAACAATGAATGTATACACAGAAGAACTCTACAAAGACCATCAGATATCATTGGTCAGGTACTTGTACATAGACAGATGCTGTGAGACAGGAATGATCCTGTCTAACATGAGTAAAGCATTTTGCAGGAAAAAAAAATATTACTGAGCTTTCACAAGGGTAGAGTCCAGAAACCTGTTCTCAAATTTGTTTTTATGTATGCATCTATTTCTATAATAATGTTTTTCAGAAACCAGGCTGTTCTCCTGAATTTTCAGCTAGATACTGTTCCTGCCAAAATTATAGCAATGAAATTTAAATAAATTTAATTCATAACTATTACATTAAATATCTTTGTATCCCATACACACAGAAACAGTACTCTCTTACTGTTATACTCTGCAGAGTAGAAGTAGACAATCATACTTTTGATTAAAAATACAAAACCAGTTATCAAATTGATTTCTTAATCACAAACAACAACAACAAAAAAAAAAAAGATGAATTTTCTGAGATGGCTTAATCTTCACATGATCTTCATGAGTAACAATACAGCAGTTTATTGGAAAACAGTTAAAGTACTTATTTTGCAATATTAACATTTTTCTCAGCTCTCCCACTTAGCAGATTCCATTTTCTGACTTAAGATGCCAAAAGTGTTTTTTTGGAATATTTTAAAACCTTTTCATTAAAACATTAAGAAGAGATTACGAAAATGAAATCTGAGATCATAGAAAATGGCAATACAAAATTAAAATCTCCCCATCTGTCTCTTACATTGTTTGATAAATTCACAATGCAAAATAGCTCTGTTGGGTTGAAGCATGTATATATATATATATATATAAATATGTATACGTGCATACATGGATATATGTATGTATTGTGGTGTACATATATGTATAAAAAAAACTGGGATTGATGTCCATTGGCTCACATTACATGAACAGGCCCTCAGAAACAGCAGTAATACACAATCTTGTTTTCAAAGGAACTTGATGTTTGATCAACAGTTGCACATATTATTTTTTTTTCCTCAGCTTTCAGTATGAAAACCTATTTATTCATCCATGTTAAATGAGATGTTTAACACTGGATAGGAAGATGCATCTGATCTCAAGGTAGGTAGATGAAATGTAGATACATGATGCTGTAAGTGCATTCCATAACAGATAAATATAGAATAAGAAACAAATTTCATTTACTGAGAATGCACTGACTTCTGTAAGAGAAAAGCTGGACAGTATTTGGTCAATAGTTATAGCCAGATTACTAACACTAAAAATGAATGTGATATAGGCAGTGGCAGAAATAAATATTTTTATCTATTTGAAATTACTCTGACGCTTAAAAGAAAATACTGAATTTCATATAGATTAACACAACATCATATCACTTCTTGTAATAAAAGGTATATAATTTAATTTAACTTGTTCCTAGATAGTGTTTGAATATTAATGTTTTCTCAAAGTATGTCACAGACATCATTATCTTTATGACCATTCTCAAGGCAGGTAAACAGGGCACAGAAAGATTAGCTGCCAGAATCAGTCACCCAGTGGCTATATGGTAGTAAAAGCTACCTAGGTCTGCACTCTTCTTACTGAACAGTGCTCTTCCCTTAGAAGATCTCTTAGTTACATACCCATCAGTTTTAAAAATAAAAGCCTGGTACTTAAACATGTGTCTTATGGGGAAAAAAACAAAACAAAACAAAACAAAAAACCTCACATATTTTCCTAAAAATTAGAAAGGAAGTATACACAAAAGATAGGCTGGAGCAATGAATCTATCACCCAGGAAATGCAATAATGTTTCGGTGTGAATTCCTTTTTTTTTTTTTTTTTTTTTTTTGTATTAAGAAGGCAGCATTAGGCAATGCAGCTACAAGACATTTCTTTCCTAGAATGTCAGCCTACAGTATTTGTTCTGCTTCACAGGATGTTATGATAACACCAGGATGATGTCTGCCCTGTTTGTCTCAGAAAGCATTGAGGAGTGGAAGCTTTTTAATTACATCAGTCTTTGTAAAATTAGAACATTTTACAAGGTTTAAAGAAAATAAAAGGAGAAAGGAAAGAAATACAGTGGACAGGGTTTGTGTGGGATCAGAAGCAATGGCATGGATAAGATGCAAAACTAAGACTGTGACCAGTTTTGATTGTCACAGTTCCCATGACAATCTTTCTCCCGTAATACTGCCCAGAGTTCTAATTTTTTATATATATATACATATATATATATATATATATATATATATATATATATTCTTTTTAGCTAAAATTCTCCCTCCAGTTTCAGTTGGCTGGGACATTTTTCCTTCCTTCTGATGTGACCTGCATGCAGAGTTAAAATGAGAAGTGTTAAGCAGCTGCTCCATTTAATTCAAGGCAGGTTGCAATTGACAGATCATATTGTATTACACTGAGGGCTAATGAACTGAGAATCAGGGGTGAATAGCTGGAGTGAGTATCTAACCCTAGTAAATCAACAGCAAAACTTCTTTTTGTATCAGTTAGGGTGGGATTTGATAACTTTGACATTGCTATAGACTTTCAGTAAGTCACTGAACATTTCTATTTCCCTTTCTTGCCTTTTCTACTTTGGCCCTCTTTTACGAAAACTGCTCCTTACTTTATGGTAACACAGCCAAGTCAGTCCTGATCTCAAACAACCATCAGGCTACTACCAGGTGGTGCATATTATACTTAATTACCAAGCCCACAGAAACGGTTAACATCATAGGTAGTTGCATACCATGACCCAGTGCATAACTTGTCAGAACAGTAATTCCTCAGGGTTCTCAGTCCTGCTCGGGATCTGCAAAAAGGCAGACATGGTAGCAAGTTCCTATCAGTGGTTGCCTGAAGATCCCAAGAGAAGACCCCATCAGAAATAAAATGATCTAGAAAAAGAATTGATCCATAAGAGGCTTGTACTGCCAGAAGAAATGGGACAGAGCTCCATCTGTTTGGCTGCACCTGCCAAATGGAGAATGTCCTCTTTCTAAAGACTTTGCTTTTTAGCCAGAGAGCAAGCAGCATACCAAGAGGCAAAGCATGCAGGATGCAGCTGGATGATATAGCAAAATGTACAGCAGGCTGCTGAACATGAGACTGCAAGGAAAAACATGAAGACAAAGGCTAGTCCCCCAGTCATTAGGCTACAGAAAAGGGCAAGCTACACAAGCAGAAAACGGGCATATTTAGACCCTTATTCAGCTTTTAATATAGGTAGTAGAATCCTATTTCAGGGAACTGTAATCACCATTGAAATAAGCATGTAATCACAGAGGGACATGGATAACTTGAGTGCTTGCCACTCCTTAAAATAATCTTATTTTTTTCCCAAGTAAAAAATAAATTAAAATATCAGGAATGCAAAGCTGAGTTACGTGAGCTGACAATAAATGCCAAAGAGTTGTAAAACAAGACAGGCTTCAAATTATTCCTTTCACAAATGATAAGGAGTTCATTTACTGAACCTTAGGCATAAATCTCTTAATTGCTGGTATCAGCAGAACAGTTTCAGTGACCATATTAAGTTGAGAATGGGCAAATATATATATAATATATTT
>CM021735.1:45698920-45718908 GCA_011075105.1 Heteronetta atricapilla
AAATAAAATAAAATAAAATAAAATAAAATAAAATAAAATAAAATAAAAAATAAAGCAAACAAACAAAACTAACTATTGAGAAAATCTCAGTGGGAGAGTTTACCAATGTAATTGTTAATTCCAGGTGTTTGGAACAAAACAGTCTTCTCCTAGGTTTCATGGAATTAATCAAACTACCTGGAATGTCTCATCTAGTAAGGATTTTCCATTTATAACTGTCTAGAAATGACACAGTGTCCGGAAATGACAAGTATCTGAGGAGTTGTGGCATGGAGGATGTGTCATTCTTACAGTACACAATGGTATATTCCAATCCACTGCTGTTAATCACTGTATCTTTTCTTTTTTGATAGACCATCAAGTAGTAATCTATAAATATGTAAGACAGATTTTAAGAACATACTACTGTTATTCTATCTACATGATTTATTTGGGAACATTTTAATATCTGCCTGCAAAAATCTTGCAAGCCCTCCACATTAAAATTCTGCTTACAGAGTGTTAATGGACAGGTATTAAAACATTAAAATAATTAAGTCATTGATACAATTCAGTGGAGTCAAAAGGCTTCCTTAAATTGCTTTATAATTTAGAGCAGGAACTTCATTAATCACAAACGAATGTAAGTCCCATCAAAAAGAATGTTATGGTGGGAGCAGTAATTTATTGTGACAGATCTTTATTCTCTGCTAGATACTTTGCCTAAATAAAATGTTATCACTGTACCTGAGCAGCAGCAAAAGAAATAATGCAGGAATATTTGGCAGCAACCTATTTGACACAGAAATTCACAGGTCTATTCCCAGATGGTCGGGATCCCTGCACTGTGTTCAGGATTCATACATTCAACTTCAAATATAAGTACAAATTTGAAGTTAAACCAGCAGTGCAGGGACTTGTCATTATTCACAAAAGCTAGCTTTTCATCTGATACCAAAAATACTTGTATTTCGAGAGCCAAAGGTAATTGCAAAAGGCTGGTCAGGCATTTTGCATATGTGGCCAATATTCACTACATTCCTTTCACTTACTGAAATAATACATCACATTTATCAGATTTATGAACATTCAAACATCCAAAAAGAAAAGATCAAGAACATATCAGAACATATCAAATGTGAACTATGGTTAGTAACAATTGGTTAAGGAGCAACACGTAAAAATTAGATGAAGTTTCTACAGCTGCAATAGAATTTAACCCTTAATTTAATATTTTAACTAATTTAATGTGAAGAATAATTACTATTGGAATTTCATAAACAAGTCTAAAATGATGGCTGTCTCATTGGTCATAAACCTTAATGAGCACTTTGTAGCAAAGTTCAAATCAAATCTAGGAGCTGACACAGATTTTTTTTTTATTTTTTATTTTTTTGCCACAGACCAAGATAGCAGGTAGAATCTAAATCTTTGGAGAGCGATTCCTCTTAAATAAACATAAGCTCTGAATTGACATTAAATACAACTACTACCTTATAATATCTCCATTTACATCTTTCTTTCCCTTCCTTCTCAAGAAAAGAGGATATGCTGTAGGGCTTTAGTTATCTATTAACAGTACCTATGACATGTTCCAAAATCATACATTTTCAAAATCATGGAATGGTAATAATATTACTACATCAATCAAGCTGAAAGGTAGATCTCTCTGCTTGGGAAATCTGCCATTCCAGCAAATCGAACTTGTAACAACAGCATTATTTTTTTTTTTTTTGAGGGGGGAGAGATGTTCATTTTTAATTTTTTTGAACAGTTGACTTGCCTAGTATGCAAATGTGTGTTATCAATTATTTGTCTCTACAAGACTGTTTCTTATATTTCACATTCTGAATTTCTTTTTGACTTGTCCATGACTACTGCTCTATTACGTTAAATTGCTTATGTTTTTTGCATAAGATGCTTGTTTCAAAACCAGTGATCTTGTGCAGAAATAGCTGCTTTACTTCACACTTGAGTCTGGCATATATGTCACAGAATCACAGAATCAGAGAATCACACAATCACAGAACTGTAGGGGTTGGAAGGGACCTCAAAATATCATCAGGTCCAACCCCTCTGCAAAGCAGGCTCCTCAGAGCAGGCTGCCCAGGTAGGCGTCCAGACAGGCCTTGAATATCTCCAGAGAAGGAGACTCCACAACCTCTCTAGGCAGCCTGTTCCAGTGCTCCGTCACTGTCCTGGTTTCATTTAGGACAGTTATTTTTACTCCTCGTAGATGGTAGGGTGCAATGTTTTGGATTAGGATGAGAAGGGTGCTGATAACATGCTGATGTTTTACTTGTTGCAGAGCAGTGCTTACACTAAGCCAAGGACTTTTCAGCTCCTCACTCTGTCCTGCCAGTGGGCAGGCTGGGGGTGCAGCAAGAGCTGGGAGAGGACAGACCCAGGACAGCTGACCCAAACTGGCCAAAGGGGTATTCCATACCACCTGATGTCATGCTAAACAATATATAGGGGTGGCTAGCTGGGATGGGGTTGGGCTGGGCATCGGTCAGCGGGTGGTGAGCAATTGCGTTGTGCATCACTTGTTTTGTACACACCATTATTGTTATTATTATTATTATTATTTTCTATCTTAATAAACTGTGTTTATCTTAACCCACAGGCTTCACTTTCCCGTATCTCTCCCCCATCCCAGAGAGGGAGGTTGGAGGGTGAGCGAACAGCTGTGTGGTGTTTAGCTGCCAGCCAGGTTAAACCACAACAGTCACTCTCACCATGAAGAAGTTGTTTTGCATGTCGGTGCGGAACTTCCTGTGTTCTATCATGTGGCCATTGCCCCTTGTCCTATCCCCATAAGCCACTGAGAAGAGGTTAGCTATATCCTTCTGTCTCCCACCCCTCAGATATCTATAGACATTGATAAGATCCCCCCTCAGTCTCCTCTTCTCCAGGGTGAACAGACCCAGGTCTCTCAGCCTGTCCTCATAGGAAAGATGCTCCAGACCCCGTATCATCTTTGTGGCCCTCCGCTGCACTCTTCCCAGGAGATCCCTGTCTTTTTTGTACCAGGGAGCCCAGAACTGGACACAGTACTCTAGGTGAGGTCTGACCAGGGCAGAGTAGAGGGGGAGGATCACCTCCCTTGACCTGCTGGTTAATGTCAATGCTTTGCATCCCCTCATTCTCAGCATGGCACCAGAGCCTATACAGCTCATGGACAATACAATTTGCAACAGGTTGAAGAGCTTGGGCAAAAATTCTGTTCCAATGTAAGATCTTTAAATTCCCCATATTTTGAAGTATGATTAAATCTACAGAAGATAGGGGTCACAAGAGAAACTCAGTGTGTAGGTATATCTCAAATATCTCTCAAAGGTGCAAGATGGGTTAACCCAGTATTTTGTTCAGTACAATGTTTATTTATGAGAAAAAACAAAAGTAAAATGGCAGGAAGGAAAAGAAGATGAAAAGGGAAAGAAAAGGAAAAGGAAGAGGGAAAAAGAGCTAATAATGTGGTTAAAAATACCTGACTCATGCCCTCATTCTTAACTGTAGTCTAGCAATGCCAGCACTTTAGTTTTAAGAATAAATTTAGCAACAAAGCTCTTTGAAGTTTACAAAACACCAAAATAAACTGTAAGCAAACTGAGAAGATGGAATTGAAATACACACCCAAGAATAGTAAACACCCACGAATAGTAAACACAATCTGCATCATCTATTGCCCAACAACTTACAGGTGCATACAAGGAAAAGTATAGCAAATAAATATCTACCTACATAACCAGTTTATTTGGAAGAGATATTTTTTCCCCTTCTAATTTTCAAAAAGATATCACAGAATATTTTTCCCTAAGATGTTTTGGAAAATATTCTTTTTTTCTTCATCTCTGCACAGCAACAGCTACCACACTTCAGGGAAAAAACACCTCACTGGTGGCTAAAACAGTCACTTATTTCATAATGCAGTTAAACACTGCTTGTACTGAATACAGAAATAAAAGCAAGCCCTAATCCTCCAGAGATTTATTCCTTGTTTTTAAGTATAGGAATATGTGAGCCATCCTAATTAAGTCATTAGGATTATCCACTTTAAGGTAATAGAGACTATGCTGTACATTAAATATTAGAAACCTACACAAGTTTTTCCATGTGTAAGTATTATGTTATTTTGCACCTATTAAACATGATATATATATATATATATCTTAAAAGAATTCAGTATATAGCAAAAGGTAATTTTCTGTGTGTGACTGTCCATCCAGACCTGATACCACATGCAAACAGATGTAGAAACAAACATACATTTATTTATTAGCTCTTTCATGAGGATGCTAGCAGTAAAAGAGCAAAAAATGCAACCCATCCTCCACAACTTCATTTGTTAGTTTCAGCCTCTGGATGCATTTTAGAAGGCATTGTAGCTCATCTTTACCTGGGACTGCATTTGTACTTTATTTTTAAACAGCTAGCATGATAGGACTTTATTCACTGAAATGAGAACATGGGTAACAAGAATCCATAAAGAAAAAGCCATCTGATTATCCAAACTGAAGATCTGGACATTTACCTCTCTTTTGTACAACCCTCAGAAGCAGAGATCAGATTGTTCTACGGACACTGAACAGTAACTTACAGATCGGGACTCCTGATTCAGTAAAAGCCTCACCCAGAAGTGACATACAACAAAGAAATGTCAATGAGGCAAAAACTGATGCAGTCATCTCTTCTGGTGCCATGTGTTGGTTTCCTTCCTGAAGTAGCTATTAACCAGAACAAAAGTTAATGTCTGTTAGTTTTTAGGCATGAGGCATAAGAGGCATAGATAACAGATAGCATGTTCCTATAAATAAAATAGTCTGATTCAAGAGGCAATTAGATAATTCATCTTCACAATAGTAGCCTTGTGGGTTAGCTTGCTCTGTATGGCTCAAAAGCTTATTTTTCTGCCACTTCATAGGGGGGTAATTTTGACTTTAGAGTTCTCTTGTTTTTTCCTGACTAGGTACACTCCCACTTGTTAATATTGGAGTTGTTACCACACTTTGAGTGAGGAAGATGTTTTTTGGAAAGGATAAAGATTTTATTAATTCTTTGTTACTGATTCTGCTTTAAAAGTAAAACCTGGCTGCCTAATATGATGTCTCTTCCTGCGTGCCCTGAGTTCACTCACCCACAGGTGAGTGAACACAGGTGAGTGAACAAACACATACAAAAGATCAAAGACTAAAAAGTAGAGATATGTACATATAAAGGAGAACTGGTAGCCGGCCTTGGAACAGACTTGCCAGATCTTCATGATACCAAGCTGTCCTTCCTACAGAAAGGGGTCTATGAACCTGAGAAGTTACAGTACTCAGATAAAACTTTCTGATACATCTTGTTGAGCATGACACTAGTGTGCTCTTTTGAATTTTGAGACACTTTTCTCCATGTTAGCCTTTTTTGATTCTGTGCCAGGAATCAGCAGTCACTGAGCACCTGATAAAAATCTGTGAGTAGGTTATCAGGTCCTTGGGCACTGATGCATTCCACACCTCTTCTACTTTCATAGCCAGATGTATTGCAGAGTCAGAACTTCTCTGGGCAGTAAACAGGCCATTCTCAGCAAAGATAAAAAAAATCTAATCCAGATTTATACAGAGAAGGACTTAACTACCCAGGTTCACATAGCCCAGGTATCATCTGTCTGAAGTGGGGAAGGAGAGGCTGAATAGAGTTTTTGGCAGGCAAGTTCTTTTGACTAATTGTTTAGAAAAAGACACAAAATGTTACCTTTCTTATTCAATGGGTGAAGAGGAACCTCAACCAGAATCACAGCAGGTAGAGTTCTGGAAGGACTTTCTCTTCTCTAGTTTATTCCCTGGAATAATCATTAATATTATGAGTAATGAATTCCATATTTATCCTACTCTCCTACAGTGTCCCCCATTTTTGATAACTGATTTCATGAGCAATCACATTTGCTCTGGATTTGATCTATGTCCATGACACCTCTGTTTGGGAGCTGCTGCAACTTCTAAAAAGCCCCATTACACCCCCTCCATGTACACCCTCCAGCTTCGTTGCAGATGGTCCCAAAACAGAGCTGTGAACCAAAGCAACAATAGGAACATTACTGGCTTAGGGTTTTTTCAGTGAACTTATTTACAGTTAGTAGCTGTAACGCATCTGTGTGCCCAATCACCCAATCATTGACACCAAACAATTTTTATGCTAAGTAAGAATAAGCAGTAGAATAGCCAGGATGCTCCAGGGAAGGGAGAAAAAAAAAAAAAAAAAAAAAAAAACTGAAGGACTGGTCCTAGATCACACTGGTCCTAGATCACAATAGTTTGTGATCTTGTGCAGCTACTGAAGACACATCAAAAGACTTAATAACATTTTATTTTAATAGTTGCTTGTAATTCCAGATATTAACACATATAGGATAACATAGCACAAAGCATAAAACTAGTGTAAGGAGACAGAAAATGGATGGCAGCAAATCACAACTGCATGGGTAGGATGACAGCCAATATAGAATCAGAGAATGGTGTGGATTGGAAGGAACCTTAAAGATCATCTAGTTCCAACACCTTTACCATGGGCAGGGACCAGCTGCCTTCAGAAAGAGACCATCAGGGTCACCAGATCAGATGGGATCCACCAAGATGATCCCCCTGGCATGAGAGGTCTTTTTGCAGACAAAAACAGAAGCTCAGAGTGTGGTGCTGCTTTAGTGCAGGAATTCCTTTGCTCTACCAGGGTCAGCAAAGAATGGGTAAGCCCCCAAAACATGACTCAGTGCATTGTCCATAGGTAGATGCCCAGTTCTTGGCCCTGGACAGGCCACCCCAGGTATTGGTGGCTCTTTCTGCTCCTTATCGACCCGTTCCCATTTCCAGCCCCTGCATCTCCCCACACCAGCCAGCTGCATGCTGGTGAGAGGGACACCTCATTGTGAAAATCCTCTAGCTTTTTGTGAAGAGCTCCTTGACCTTGAGTCAGAAGAATGTTTTCCAGCCCCTGGAAGACTTCTGTAGCTTTTCTTCCAACCCTCTTTTGTGCTCCTACAGGCTTCATCAGAAGTGTCCCGGTAATAGCTTTTCCAATGCCGTGTGAAGGATCCAGTCTACTATTGATTTCTTGCTACTCCTCTTTCATACATACAATATCACACTGAGGCACAGAATGACTCTCAGGCTGCTCTGAATGATGCTTTGTGAGACAGGATCTCCTGTCCTGAGGAGCATGCATTCCTGGCTCTCAGGTGTGGTACTGTGGATGCCTCTTCAAACACAGCAGCTGCACTGTGACTATTTAAACTAATGATCCTGATCATTTTGCAGCAGTAACCTGTCCTGCTTGGTCCTTGCACAATCTGCAATTACTAATACAGATTTTATGGTTGTCATCCACATCTTTAATAAAATTATTGCCTTGCTCTCTGCTTCCATTTTATTGTCCCATCAGGAACCGCATTGACCTTCATCTCAACGTGCTGGAGTTGGTAAGGAGACCTCTCACAAAGCCAGAGATAGCTAATGTGGCCTGTTAACCCTTAGTTACACCACTAGTTTAGAGCATTTACTGATCTCTTTGGTAGAACTGTTTCCACATTGACTTGTACTCTGCTAAGCTGCATGGCATCAAGTCAAGGCATCAAGTTAAAACTGCATGAACCTGGCCTGGACCCATGTGGATGCTTTGACCAGCCCCAGTCTCTCATGGCAAAGACCGGGAGTTTTTCTAGCAAGACTGACTTTCCATGCTAAAAGCCATTAATTACAGAGTTTAGCCAACACAGCTGTAGAAAATCAAATTATTCTTCCCACCATTTGATATGTGTTTGTGACTTTCCTTTCTCAAGCTCTCACAGTGATTTCGTAACCCCCAGTCACTTGGGATTTTCCAAGTTTTCAAGACACTCTAAATCTCATCATTCACGACTCGGCCAGCTTTCCAGCTAATTCCCTTGGGACTCCACACGCTGAGGCTTTCCAACATGTTGATTCAAAAATATTCAGTGTTATCAGACATCCTGCCTGCACCCTCCTCAGTGCAAAGCAACAGTTTCTCCAGGAACATCCAGCCAGGCTGGAGCAATACATGGACGAACACTGCCACATTTGCAAAGAGAAGCTTCCCAGAAAGGTGCATGCAACCTTCGACACTATGTTCTATTTTTTTGATTCACTATTCTTTAAATTAATGTAAAATAATGAAAAACTCTTATATTCTGAAGGGAACATTCTATTGTGAAGAGAACAGAAAGGCACTGACACAAATGCCATGCTACTGCACTCAAAATAGGAAGGGGCTCCTGGTATAAGAACTCATAGCTTGAAAAGACCAAATTTGTGAGATAATGATCTCAAGTATAAAGATGAAACATTACAACCAGATACTAGGAGACTACTGCACCTCAGTTTACCTTGCTACAAGCATTCATACAAGGAAAGCTTTTGTTAATCCGTAATTCCTGTTCTTTTATTGCTACCTGCTGGTTAGAACAGCTCATCACACTGCTCTGTTATGCTACTTGTTACCATTTTCCCTGGGTAAACTCAAAGTCTCAATGTTCATTTTAAAGTAGAAGTAATCCCTTCACATGAAGAACTTCTGAAAAATCCTAATGCCTCAGGGAATTTTATGCTATCAGATTCAGAGACACAAGGTTTTTTTTGAGAAAAGGATGAAGCTTGAAATGCATTGCTTCATCATCTTCAAAATGGAGCATGAAATTAATTTCTGACATCAAGCATTTCTTGTATTAACTCTAAGATACAAAGAATAAGGTAGAAGCAGGAAAAGAAAAAAAAAAGTAAAGATAAAACATTGGTGATGGCAAGAAGAAAAGAAAGTGCAAGACAGCAATTTGGAAAGCTTAAATTTACAAGATAAACTTGGAAAAGACAACTAATAGAAATAAAATCAAATCATTGCCTTTTTATGATATTTTTCCCTTTTTTTATCTTCCTGAACATGACCAAAGGAGACAGGCTTTCTTGTCAGCCTGGGCAAAATCATCCATTACTAACTATATGCTGGTTCCAGCTCTACCACTACTCTGCCCTTCAGTTCTATCCTGAAAGCCATTAGGAACACAATTAATCTGCATCGCTCAACTCTGCAAACAGACAGAGCCATAACTGTCACATTTCCAAATGAAGACAATACGAGATAAAGGGAAGCAGCATGACTTGTTTTGAAACAAGTATGTATGTATTTAGAGCAAAGGATGGGAAGAAAGATGTGACTGAACACTGCCTGGGAGTGTATACAGAAAATGAGTCAACGAAGAGACGAGGTCAGGGAGTATGGATTGGCAAACATCATTTCCACCTTCTTTGAAAAGCAAACTTTTCAGAATAAAAAAGGACTAGAAATAATGATTACATTATCCACAAATATTTCAGATAGTCTTCGGACAAGTCTGTCTCTTAAGCATTGTAAAATTTCCCCTCAAGCCACAGAAAAGAGTGCCATATACACCTCTCTTCCGGTTCCATTTCTCTCCATTAGTATGGGAGAGACAACCTATAACAGAAGCAACAACATTATACTGATGATGCTTAAAGAAATAGTCATAGGACTTTCCAGTAGCAGTGTGACAAGGACCTTCTTTAAACATTTAGGTTTTCTATATTTTTAGAATATCTTTGATTTGTTTATATTCCATTTACCTGTTAATGACCTAGAAATATAATATATATATATATATATATTATATAATGCTGTACATATAGTATCCAACACTGCATTACAGTACTTTTATTTTTTTAAGCCTTTCTTTGAATTCCTTATTTTAATCTTGTGCCTAAGGACCAAGAAAACTGACGTGCTTTTCTTGGTATTAATGTACCAAGAAACTGCCTGGATCCAAAGAAATTAAAAGTATTCTTCTACAATCTAATTTAAGTAGGTGTGATAGAACATGCATGTTTTAAGGCAATAAAAAATTAGTAACAGAGATAATCAGCTGCTTTTGCCGTGACAATAGCTTCCTTATTTACAGTTTTAATAATGAACCGTGAAGGAACGATACTTTTATTTCTACAACACCAAATAAAATTCCCTGAAGAACTGATCCTATAAAACAATAATTGCTTGTTCAAGTTAGAAATTTAGATTCTCAATACTTCTGAAGAGAGTCAATCACTTGGAAGTTAAGCATGGTCATGAGACTGAATTGGGAATGAATTACGGCAGCTCCATTACTTGTTAATATACGTGCAGAATTGTGCCTCAGATTATGATGCATCTGTTTTCCTATAATATCCTGTTTTCACAGTAGAGCTTTTTTGAAAAAGAAATTCATTATATGGCAGATTTTGATATTTCATAATTCGATTTTGTCCCCATAAGCTTAAAACCACTTGTCAGCATAACTGACAGGGAAGTTATAGGAGGAATTGTTGACAAAACCTGGCTAGTTCTCTCTTGTATTTGGAGTGAAGTAGGAGGCTGTATCCAGTTCATATGATGTTGTGGACAGTACAAAACAATTGCTATTTGTAACTGGTTTTGATTGGAAGAATTTCAAGCATCAAAATGTGAATTTTTGCAATAAGCATGCAAAATTGGTTTTGGATAATTTCTCATCAACAGATGCATTGTTGTAAATGAAGAGCTTACTATACCACTAATTTTATTTTAAGAAATTCTGGAACACTGAGGCAGTTCCAAAGAACTGGAGGAGTACCACTTTAAAAGGTGTAGGAATATCAATAAGCAATGAATACCAGTTGGTGTCTCACAGAAATATGTCCAATAAGACAGTGGTGACTTCTGTTAAGTATTATTGAACAAAGAATTACAAAACAAGTCTTTCTGATTTGATTGCTAATATCCAATTTGTTGACATGCAGATTTCCACAAGCCACTTGATTTAACACAAGATAAATCTTTATTTAAAAAATAATGTTATAGATTTAACAGAATATCTATTAAAATTGATTGGATATTAACTCACTGACATATTTTAAGAACCCATTAATGGGAAGATATTGATGAATGAAAACTTTTCAAGCATGACCTTACAGGCTATATTTGCACCATGTGAACTGTATTTACACTGAAACATGCATATTGCACAGTTAACACAAGTTCATCCACCCCGATTCATTCCTCTGTATTTTTTTTTTTATTTTTACAGGATCCCACTCCATCCCTTTATCTATCTCACATAACTCTGTGCCTCAATCCCAGATCCTTTTTTGCATATATATTTCAAATCATGTTGCTTTCTCCTATTGTGTTCAGTGAAACATTTTATTGGCTCTCTACACCCCTGAGAAAGGATTAGAAGAAGGCAGAGATCGGAGCAACCCTAAATCCATCTTCAGCAATGGAGGAAGTTACAGCCATCCTCAATTCACTTTCATGTCAAATTTGTCTACAGCAGCTACGAAGTCTCCTTTTTTAGAAGGTACTATGCTGGGGAAAGTATGTTACAAGTTATTGCTGAGACTATATTTATCTTCAGATATGGGATAAGAAAAAGAGAATGAAAATGTTCTCTGCATAAAGAATATCCCTTCCAAAACATGTACTGTAATCTGATACTTTTCTTGCAGCAGGAACACTCTTGCTACGAGGCATTTGGTCGAGTGCACATCACTCCCAATTTTCATGCATCACTAGGTGATCAGTTTGATAATGAGGTAATTATCACCATAATTCTGAATGATAAATATTCCTAAATGGTATGTACCACAGATACCTCACAAGCGCTCAGCAAGTCTGCATGACACTATCTAGTTCTGTAGTCATTGTAGATTAAATTCTTATTTCCTTCAATGTCCATCTCTGAGGTTCTCTGCCTATGTCAACAACAAGAGGATTAGCCCATTATATAGAACAACTCGAATCACCGAATTTGATTTATCAATAATCCATTAGACATCTTTCTTTATCAAAACTCTAGACTATTTGAAGAGGACACATGAGCATTCTCTTCTCATCAATGACAGCAAACAATATTAGCAGAGAGCTGTGTGTACCATAATAATGACATCTATTTCCTAATAATGATTTTGAATCACTAATTAGGAATAAACCACTACAGGATTTCTTTATGGTTTGTGGATCTGGGAGATGCTACATGTTTCTCCAATTGCCTATGGTTCATGTCTCTCATTTTTCCACCCACCTTCAATCTCAACACTGTGACATATCCAACAGGTATACTGATGTACCTAGCAGGAGATATTTTGCATATCAGGAGATGCCTAGCTTATCTCCTCTCTACCTAGTTGTCTGGTTAAATCCCTCTCCTAGGAATTCACAAGGATGTGAACTTCATAGAAGTGTCTAACAGAACCTAGTTGCAACCTGGCTTGGATGAAAAAATAAAAAGAGAGACTCAAAACATGACCCAAAAACTTGAAAATAGTTTTCACAATTCAAGAGTTAAGAGATGCAAGCTAATCAGTTGAATGACTGGAGGTTGAGAGGTGTATATAGGAACTTCTGCATGGAGAAAATACTTGACAGGGAGAGGAGAGAGAAACAAAATTTGTTCTCTTGGCTAATAGCCCACTTCCACAAAATAAAGTGAAACAGAAGTTGAGCATGTCTCTCCCTGGCTTGTTCCCTACCTCCAATATTAGCAGACTTAACATCCTATCTCTGTGAGAAAGTTCTTAGCCCTCTGAAGCTTAGGGCATCAGAATGGTGAAAGCTAGGAAAAAAGGCAGTGCAAAATATGTAATGAAAAAAAAAAAAAAAAGTCATACCAGAAAACTGGAGTAGTTACCCTGGGATTTATTTATTTTTTTTCAGACATTTGCAGAGAATAAAGACACATATCTTTGGATTTGAATCATTCCTCGTATTGCTTTAGTTGCTGATAACACAAATACTAGATGAAAACAGAAACAGGCTCTAAACATTATATTTTTATTTTCTGCCTCAACTGTGTTTACTGTTAAAGGTATTATTCTAATAAGGCAACCTACAAATATTCTTTTATAATAAAAGCTTTATTAGAATGGGATCATTTTCTGATACTCAAGTTCATATTGAATTGACGTTTCTGTTAGAAATCCCACTTTTCCATGGTCCCTGCAACACTTCTAATTGTGTCAAGCCATGATACATGAGCTCCAGAAAGCTCTCAGAAAAAAAAAATCAGGGTTTCTTTTTCTTTTAATTTTATGTTGTTAGCCATAAATAACTGAAATCTGAGAAGTCATTTTTGAATGCCAAGGTTTAAGAAAATATCATTTAGAAATAGTCTCAGGGGCTTTTTTGGCAAAACAAAAAAATAAAAAAGGGGGGAAAAAAAAAAAAAAAAAAAGAAATCTAAAGAAAAGGAAAAAATAGAAGTGGGAACAAGAATGCTTATGAATAAAAAAGACTAAACATCATCCTCTAAAGTAACTCAGATGTGATTAAGACATATCCACTGAACTTGTATGAAATTCATTATATTATCTTCTTTTTGTTGCTTTATCAGATTAATATTTCTAAATTTTACCCTTTCTCTTAAGAAAAAAAAAATGTTCTCTTTAATGTTCTCTTTGCAGTAGTCAATGATAAAAGCATTGGAATAGACAAATACAATTTCTTCTAAGCTATTTTGTTACAGTTACTGAAACAAACACCCATCTGGTACTTATGAATATTTACAATTCAATCCATAGTATTGAAAGCAGTATACATCCACAGCAGCTATATAAAAGAGTTTATATCTATAAGACAAACTATCCTGATTGAACTTCATCTTCTTTATGGGTAGTTGCATTTTCTAAGGTCTAAGGTTCATTATGACTTTTAAGATCTAGGAAGAAAAAAACAGTTTACTACTTTACTTGAGAGTAGTGATAAAGATAAGAGGGATGATCCCAAAAGCTCCTTGCAAAGAGTGATGCCTTGATAAGAGTCAGGAAGAAAAGTTGTACATAATCCTAGATCCTAGAGGAAGTTTGCAAATACTTAAATGCAACAGCTTCTACAGAGCAGGTATCTACTGTTATGACACATGTTGGAGAAGAAACAGCAACAAAGAATACCCCAATTTAAGGCTGTGGGATAAGAGAGGCTCCAATACATAAAGTTTATTAACAGCATGTGTCTTCATCAAGTTTGTACATTGGAAGAATGAGGGACCCTTAACCTAGCTGGACTAAGTCTCCCAATAATCAAATACTGGCTCTGACTTGGTCTGACAACATCTAAGAGCAATTCTATAGCTCAGGGTAGATGGAGCTGGCATCTAAAACTGAAGCTGACTGAACTAATCAGGTAGAATGTATTGGCTTTTTTTTTTTTTTTTTTTTTTTTTTTTTAAGCAGAGAAGAAGAAAAAAGTAGCACACATTCCTGTTTCCTGCCTAATATCATCCTCCAGTGTATGACAGCTATCATTACCATGCTGCTGACAAATTACACTTCCTAGAACAGGAAGTGTAATTCCCTTTTTGGAGGAGCACTTGACAAAGGAAGCCAACCCCTCGGAGCCAGAATGGCCACTTCACAACAAACAGTTTTCCCATCAAACACCAGGCTGTGTCAGCTGCACTGGGGATCACCTGCAGCCTGATGGCTCTTAGTTAGCATTTGCCTTTGTGTGATTCTGTCCATCATTTGGTTGTCTTAACCAAACCTATTGTTTAATGAGCTTTTTTCAAATCCACCCTGCTGTTAAAATGTCAATGCATATCCAAAGACATTTGTGAATCATACCAGGGCTTGTTCTCTCTCCTTATGTCACAGAAAAAAAAAAAAAAAAAAAAAAAAGAAAAAAAAAAAAAAGTTTATTTTAAACACTGGGATGACAAATGTGAAAGGCTACTTTATGTTTTCCTTGTTTGCTTCTCTAAGTTTTGGGAGGTCTTCTTTAGGGTATATACAATAATAAATTCAGTAGCCATTGTGACAGAGTAATGTTGTTGTTGTTGCTGCTGTTCTAAATTTCAGTTTATCTTCAAAAGGATTATGTAAATGGTTCTTTGTTTTTTTGTTTCCAAAGTATACAAGATTTCAGTGGCAATCACTCCAGTTGAATCACTCCAGTTGAGTGAGAAGAGATTAGCTCTGACTTCAGAAACAAAAGTTTGGTGAAAACACTGCCAGAATATTACTTTTTACCATTTTTATTTCACAAGGAGACAAGAAAGGTCCTACTGTTGGGATGAAAGCCACTAAACAGAGAATAAACAAATCTCTTTTGCCTTAATGCACTTAATTGCCTCTCTATTAGGTAACAAAGGACATTTTCCAGTCACCCATACCTTCATCAGGCCAAAAGACAATATAAAAATCACTACTATTTATCATGCTAATTATGTTTGAATGCTAGACAGACCACATGGTTAATGATAAACTAAATATCCATATGAGAAGTAAAATCAAAACCCTGAGCACTTGTGGTCATTAAGAGCTGCTTTGTTGATAGACAAGAGGCTAAATTACATTTTGCTTCCCTGAAGTTTTCCTGCAGTTTCAGCTGAATTCATTTGTTAGTCAGCCAAGCACAAAGCACATGCTTAAATACAAACAGATGAGCAGACCTGTGATCACCTACATCTCTAATGCTATGTACATCTTTCCATATCAGGATACTTCTTCCTTTGGAAAAATTGCCCTATTACTTCATTAATATATTCGTTAGCATTTCCACAGTGACTGACTGATGCTGAGCAGAATACCCCTCTAAGCGTGATGCGATGTAAAGCAAGTCTCCAATCTAACAAGGAAACATCTCTCATTGAGTATCACGATAAACCTTGTCTGTGCTTATACTGAATGACAGTATTGCTCTTTTAACATCTGCTGTGAAAGAAAGACAAATGCAAAGACTGATAAAGTCTATGTTTACACACAAGAATTTCTGTCGTATCATAGAAAATAATAAATTAGATACTTGTGGTCAGCTGAGTTTATAGAAAATATACATGCATTTTGCCAGTAATGCAATATAGAAATAAAGCATAGAAAAAGAGTACTTTTAGAGCCATTTTTTATTTTCTCCCATATACACAGATGCACTTTGTTTTCCTTACCTCAATTTTTCCAGGTTGGGAGGGGAGGGAGAGAGGGAGAAGCATGATTTACAAACTGAAAAGCTAGATAAATGCCCCTAAAGGAAAAGGTCACCGGTAATAAATGCATAGGCAACACACCAGGCATTATGCAATTCTTCCTCAGAATACTTTTCAATTTTAGAGGTCTTTAGCGCAAGAATTTCTTAAGATGGAGAGGGCATCCTTGTCCTAAATAGACCTTAATTGCTTTTTCTTCCACAAATGTGCCCCGTCACTTTTAGATGTATGTCATAGTTTAGAACCCACAATGCCTGCTGGCAAATAATTACCTCTCCATGTAGTAGGAACTGCATATTACCTTATTCTAATTTTCTTTGAACCTTACTATCTGCTAGTGTCAACTGGGAATAATAGGTGCCTGTACTGGAAGAGAAAGAACAATCATTTCCCATTGTTCCAGATTTTATAAACCTTCATCATATCACTTCAATCATTTCTTTCTGAGCCTGAGGCACACCAGTTTATTTAAGTAATCCTCAAACGCAAATCATTTAACATCTTTAATCATTCTTGTTTCCCTTCTCTGTAACTTTCTAATTTATTTTTTTCTTTAAATAGGAATACTATATACAATATATACAATATATACAATGAATACTATACATGTTTATTAAAACATGGGGAATGTAGATTAATATTATAACTTCTTTTTTTAAAAAAGAATTGTTCTTAGCAATTTGTTCCTTAGTCTAAAAATTTTAGGCTAAAATTTTAGCCTAAAGATAGCATAAGAACCAGTGATGAAGGTAAGCTAGTGGAAGTATATGTTTCCACAGAAGTTGGTCACTTTACTGCACTAGGTTTGATTCTTGTCCAGAGCACCTAAGACATTTGCTAGCACTTCTAAAGGAGCCTGAGTATGAATGACATACCATACATATTGAACCAATGCAATATATGTGCTATACCATGATCATTTTAGATAATACTCCTCCTAAGTGTTTTTTAAACATTCTTTCTTCCACATTTCATTTAATCAAGACTCAAATACTCAATTACTCAAACTAAATAGAGTGGGAAAGCTGATAAAATCAAATAGATGCAACAGTTACTGAACAGGGTAATGCAAATACAAAAATCCTTTGACACACTTAAATGCATGTGCTGTGTACTTAAATTGAAGGAACAATGGAATTAATATTATGAGGAATCACAGAATCACAGAATTTCTAGGTTGGAAGAGACCTCAAGATCATCGAGTCCAACCTCTGACCTAACACTAACAGTCCCCACTAAACCATATCGCTAAGCTCTACATCTAAACGTCTTTTAAAGACTTCCAGGGATGGTGACTCCACCACTTCCCTGGGCAGCCCGTTCCAATGTCTAACAACCCTTTCGGTAAAGAAGTTCTTCCTAACATCCAACCTAAAACTCCCCTGGCGCAACTTTAGCCCATTCCCCCTCGTCCTGTCACCAGGGACGTGGGAGAACAGACCAACCCCCACCTCGCTACAGCCTCCTCTAAGGTACCTGTAGAGAGCGATAAGGTCACCCCTGAGCCTCCTTTTCTCCAGGCTGAACAATCCCAGCTCCCTCAGCCGCTTCTCATAGGACTTGTTCTCCAGGCCCCTCACCAGCTTTGTCACCCTTCTCTGGACTCGCTCAAGCACTTCGATGTCCTTCTTGTAGCGAGGGGCCCAAAACTGAACACAGTACTCGAGGTGCGGCCTCACCAGAGCCAAGTACAGGGGGACAATCACCTCCCTAGGCCTGCTGGTCACACTGTTTCTTATACAGGCCAGGATGCTGTTGGCCTTCTTGGCCACCTGAGCACACTGCTGGCTCATATTCAGCCGACTATCAACCATCACTCCCAGGTCTTTCTCTGCCTGGCAGCTCTCCAACCACTCATCTCCCAGCCTGTAGCTCTGCTTGGGGTTATTGCGCCCCAGGTGCAGGACCCGGCACTTGGCCTTGTTGAACTTCATGCAGTTGACCTCAGCCCATTGGTGCAGCCTATCCAGATCCTCCTGCAGAGCCTTCCTACCCTTGAGCAGATCGATACACACACCTAACTTGGTGTCATCTGCAAACTTACTGAGGGTGCACTCAATGCCCTCATCCAGATCATCAATGAAGATATTGAAGAGGACTGGCCCCAGCACTGAGCCCTGGGGAACGCCACTAGTGACCAGCCTCCAACTGGATTTGACTCCATTTACCACAACTCTCTAGGCCCAGCTATCTAGCCAGTTTCTAACCCAACGAAGCGTGTGCCAGTCCAAGCCAAGAGCAGCCAGTTCCTTGAGAATGCTGTGGGAAACGGTGTCAAAAGCCTTGCTGAAGTCAAGGTAGACCACATCCACAGCCTTTCCCTCATCCACCCAGCGCGTCACTTTGTCATAGAAGGAGTTCAGGTTCGTCAAGCAGGATCTACCTTTCATAAACCCATGCTGACTGGGCCTGATCGCCTGCTTGCCCTGCAAGTGCTGCGTGATGACTCTCAAGATAATCTGCTCCATGAGCTTCCCTGGCACTGAGGTCAAACTGACAGGCCTGTAGTTTCCCAGGTCAGTCCTCCGGCCCTTCTTGTAGATGGGCATCATGTTTGCTAGCCGCCAGTCAACTGGGACCTCCCCCGATAGCCAGGAGTGTTGATAAATGATGGTAAGTGGCTTGGCCAGCTCCTCTGCCAGTTCTTTCAGTACCCTCAGGTGGATCCCATCCGGCCCCATCAACTTGTGCACATCCAAGTGCCATACCAGGTCACCAACCATTTCTTCATGGATAGTGAGGGCCACATCTCTCTCCCCATCCCCTTCCACCAGTTCAGGGAACTGGGTATCCAGAGACCAACCGGCATTGCCACTAAAGACTGAGGCGAAGAAGGCATTAAGCACCTCCACCTTTTCCTCATTCTCTAGGAAAATACCCCTAGAAAAAATGCAACCATTCCCTCAAATGAAAATGGAAATACTTCTGACTGGGCCAGACTGTAAAACTGGGGGAAGACATGGTCTCACTTTGGCCTGCTGATTCCAATGAGAGAGGAAAATAATTCCTCTGGAAGCAATAAGGCCAAGTACTGACGAACAACCTGTTCCTGTGCACAACGGTCCACCTGCTCAGGTGTATACTAGAGGCCACTCAGACCTGTAACATACTTAGTGTTAGAAAGGAAGTGATCACTCCCCATTAAACAGAGAGAAGAGTCATGGAATGAAAGTAAATACCTTCAGTGATCACTGCAGCCTACTGAGTCAGCTAATGTTAGCAGAAGAACTTGGTTCAGATATATCTTGCTGAGAGGCAAAGGGATATTTTTATGTTCCTGCCTACTTTTCAGCTTTCTAGACAGAAGCAGCAGCAAAATCTGTGTTTGGCAGTCTAGTGAACCCCCAAACACTGTATGAAATGACTTTAGATACTTAATCATCATTCACAAATCTCTCTCCCAGCACAACGGCAGCAGTGAAGGTTTTTCAAAAAGCTGACAGAATATCAGCACCCAGCAACAATTCACCTGTACAGTTCAGTTTAATGGATTAACATGCAGCTGTATAAGAACATCACTTATTCCCACTAAAATTTACAACAGAACAAAACCTACATTCAGATTCTTGGCAACGGTAATGGACAAGCAAGAAATCCTTGCATAAAAGTACATGGCTAAAATATACATCAAAACAAACACCCTTAGAGATTAATAAACTACTAATTGGTTACAATATAAAGGCTATAAATGCAGAACTGGAACATTTTCCTATTCTTATGAAGAAGAAAAAGCAGTGCAAATCAGCAGCACATTTTGTTGTTTAATGTGCCAGTCATTAACACAGTGACCAGATGCATAAATAAGCATGGAAACCCAGGAATACATTTGTACATTTCAGTACAAACTGCAAACAATGACAAGGCCACCAGTTCATAACAGCTAATAACTGCCTATCTAGAGATTAAGCAGTTAAAATGGGAATTTGAAAATCTGCCTGTTAAAATGTAAACCAGAGGATAGAAGCAGATAAAGTCTTGGCCAGAAAAAAAAAAAAAAAAAAAAAAAAAAAAAAAA
>CM021735.1:45719008-45797175 GCA_011075105.1 Heteronetta atricapilla
AAAAAAAAAAAAAAAAAAAAAAAAAAAAAAAAAAAAAAACAGTTATAAAATAAAGAAACAAATAAATAATTACTTAGAATTAGGGCCAGGTTTCACCTTACTGTTATGAAAGTATTTTTTTTACAGGACAAAATCACCTCCTGGAGCAATGCAAAAATACTGCTATACAGTGGAGGAATACCAGCTAGCCTTTATCAACCCACATGGACAGCTGCCCTTTTGTGCCATGCCTACCAAAGTGGTATAACAAAATTTTTTTGTTGCCAAGATCACACTTCAGTACACTAAAACTCCTTTGGTGACAATTACTTTCTGCTGTAGAGGTTCATGCACACAGCAAGGAAAAACCTGTGCCTTGAGAACACCTAAAGGCAAGGGAACTGATGTGCAGCAGAATTCAATTCTGCTCAGGTTGTACCCTCTGTAGCAAAGTCAGGATTGAACTTCAACCTACTTCATGCCAGGGCAGTAGCAGAACCAGAACACCATCTCATTTATCAAATAATGTAATAAATAAAAGTCCAGTAGATTATCTCAGCTAAGAATTTAAATAACACATGGTTTGCCTAATGTGTTGAAGTGAAAATGGCAAAATACATAGATTCTGCTTTAAAATGCTGTTAGATGGTTAACTGTATCACAGGTTATAATTCATATCATTCGGCACAAGTAACACACTACTAACTGGTCATTTGGGACTTCTATCTTTCTTTTGTTAAATAAAGAAAGGGATTGTGGAATGTAACGAGAGACAAGAATGTAGTGAGTGTAGTGAGAGAAAGGAAAAAGAGTATTGGAAATTCTTCACTTGTTCAAAAACAAACCCACCAAACAATAAGTGATTTATGAGAGTTGCAGAAGAGAGTTCATGTTCAACATCTTTAAAACAAAAACATCCTTAGAGAGAGCTATTACTTGGACAGCTGTAACTTTTATTATTTTATTATTTTATCTTGGTTTGGAGAAAGTATTGTGGTCTATTGGTTGCTGATAGGTCGTATTTCCACAGGAAAATCTTCAATTTATTACCAACTTTTTTTCACTGATTACACCACCACCACCCTGGAAAAAATACAAAAAGACACACACACACACACACACACACACACACACACAAACAAACAAACAAAAAACTAACTAAACAGAAAAACAAAAAACAACACACTTCTAAGTTTCATCTGCAAAAATGTATATTGAGTGTCATATTATTGAAAAAGAAGTCTACTGTGAAATCACAGGCCCTGGAAAGTCTAGCAAGACTAAAAAAGACCTTTTTTACTATTATTGTCAGGCTTTCACTTAGGAATTCAGTGAACTAACGCTCAAAGGAAAATGCATTATTCCTGTGGGTAAGTTTCTTTTTCATTTGCAAGCTGCAAGGTAGAAAGTTTTTCTAAAACTTTCCCCAGCATATATCAATTTGCTTTGTTGTACACTTGTACACTGATAAGCAGTATAAACTCAGTGTAAGGTTTGCAATACTCTGGGTGTTACCACAACATCAGCAATCAACAATGGAGAGGACCCTGAGCCTTCAAACTCTAAGTCAGGACCCAAACTGTGCTCAAAATTTAGAGCCCAGACCCAGTGCCCTGCTTCAGGCCTGTGTTCCTAAAAAAGGCACAAATCTCAGCATTGAGCCCAGTCAAACCAGAGAGGACCCCTTCTTACTCAAATTCAATCAACAGTGCATCACAGCCCAAGCTATCTTTGGTCAACCAGATTCTTTCTCACATCTAATGTTTTTTCAATACCATTTTCAAAGTAGACTTGTAAAAAAAGTAACACATTCTCCATGTTTTTATTAACAGCAGCCTATAAAATGTTAACTGTTTACTTCAATGCAATTTATGGTTACTGGCACTATAAAACTCTGTAAGTCTCACAGAAAAACAAACCTACTTATCATATACGTGCATCCAGTATGGTATTCTGCAGATAACATCTTGGAACAGTAAAGTGTAAACATAGACATATAATAAAAATATGGGTTTGTACAGGAACTGCTTAAAATTTCAAACCACATGACTCAGTAGAAATTGTTTCTATAACAAGTGTTCTTAAATTAGTGTAAGTTTATTAAACCACAGTTACACCAGGTTTTGTTGTTGTTGTTATTGTTGTTGTTTTCCAGAATTATTTTGACTTGCCTTAGCGTTAATCTCAAAACTGTCACATTGAATTCTCTGGCTTTTTTCAATTTAGTCAAAAATGTTATTACCGTATTTACATTACTCTGAGTTAAATAATCTGAAATTAGGTTCTGGTTTCTGAGAGAGAAAAAAAAAAAAAATCATCCCACATATTTAAGAGCCAGCATACCATCCTTTTCAAAGTCAGTGTCGGGTATCAAAACTGCAAAGAAATACCAAAAGGCTTAAAAGCTACTGATAGTGTAAACTGTAGTTTCAGAAGCCCATAAAGCTGTCTACTAGTTAGCAAACAGAAAACAACCTTTAGCCCTGGCCCTAACATGGGAGCAGTATTTGGTATTCACTGATTATGTTAGATTAAAGTAGAGCATGGCAAAAAAAGGTAGCATATATATTTCCAATCCACCAAAAGAACTATTCTTTCCAACCATCTGTTAAATTATTATCTAACATTAGTGATTTGCAATTGTATTAGCCATAGAACACTATGTCCAATGAACAGGTTGCAATTACTTTTCATGTAAGGTTTAAGATTAGTTTCTGAGGGAAAAAATATATTTCAAAGCTTTTATGCCATAATTCTCTTCCCAATTCTGCCAAGGGGAAAGTACTTACAAACCTTTTAATACATTTTTAATAAATTTCTTTTCCATGTGTAAAAATATTTCATTGGGAATTGGAAACTTTTAGGAGCTAATTACAGAGAGCAAAGATGGCATATTTTTCAGCCCAGTGGTTTTCAGATGATCAACAAAAGAGCAAAATAAGAGTTTCAATAAAACTCAGCAAGGCAAGAAACTGTAAATAACGTGGGTGAAAAAGGCTTGAAATGTCAATCTGTTTTGTTATGAGTTTTCCAGTCCAGCCCTTCTGTGGTAAGTGGATTATAATGAGAATCAAGACTATGCCAAGTCTTTGAAAAACTTGTTGAATATGTGATTTACCTTCTGAGGCAGTCCCAACCATTATATGAAAGAGAAGCCTCTGGGGAACGGGCACTGCACAGTCACATAAGCATCTCACTAAATCCTTTATATGCCTATATACATACACATTTATAAATATGGTAGTCAGTGCTTTCCAAAACAAAGTTATTAAATTTGTACCTAATCAGTGCTCTGTGTCCCTTTGGACCATACAGGGGAGAGGTAGTCTATGTCTGTTCACACTATCCAAATCACAGCAAAAAGAGAATGCTGGCTGGATGCCATCTGGTGTGAACTGGCTCATGTCCAGCTGTTCAGGACTTATGCTCTCTGAAGTAGAGCAACTGCATCTACTCTGCACAATATTAGCTCCACAGCCTTTGAGACAATCACTTTTTTTGTTGTTTTCCACTTCAAAATGCCCAAAAGAATGAAACAGTACTTCACAAACTGACAGAGTAATGTTGGGGTGGGTGAGTGGTGTGTTCCCCCCAAACTCCCCTTCTTCTGTTTTTAAATAATAATTGTATATCCAGGGTGCTTGTTTTGTGACCCAGGGCAAGGCAAGCAATGCACACTCATTTATTCAGCTTATTAATCCTTCTTTGCATAATTAATTAGGTTGTGCTTATTTAAAGCTAGTTCAGATACAGATTTTCAGTCATAACATCCCATCATGTTTGCAGAAACTAAAACAAGAGAGGACAGTACTTCCCTTCCTACCCTGAGCACACATTTTGTATTGAAGGGCCAGGCAGTTGCATATACAGACCAGATGAAGCCCGAGACAAAAACCTTTTATTCCTGTACAATACTTCTTCAGGAGAATGGCTGCTTCTCAAAAAGAGCAGTCAGGCATTGGAATGGGTTGCCCAGAGAGGTTGTGGAGTCACTGTCCCTGGGTGTGTTTAAAGAAAAGCTGGACATGATGCTTAGGGACATTGTTAACTGGGTGATACTGGTGGTATGGGGATGTTTGGACCAGATGATCTTGAAGGTCTTTTCCAACCTTAATGATTCTATGATTCTAAGTGACCTTTGGGAAACATCTCTGTAGCACACGTCTGTATGTCTGGCTTTTACTGGGCATCACTTCTCCCTTTTGTAGAAACAGCAATGCAGATTCCTCTAAATACAATCTGTGGAACATTACAAAAATAAAATTTCTGTAACCTCCAACCCTCTTCTCATAACATTTCCAGACAACAAAAAGAGATTTAAAACCCCTAAACAGCCTCCTGAAATCAGCTAAAGCAACTGCTGCATGAAGTACTTCAGGTGATCAGGTAAGTGGACCAGACAGCCAGTCTTCCCAGCCTCTACTTTGTCAATGGTTAAAGAAAGAGCATTGCCAAAAAAAAAAAAAAAAAAATAGTAGATAAAATAGTAGAGCTTGTATTGTGAATATGTGGCCATCCTACTCTGTCCAGATACCTACTCCTATAAAATGTCTTGGAAATTCATGTGAGAAGTGTAGTTGAAGTAGACCACTGAATTAAAAAAGTTAAGAGATCCTTGTTGTAGTTTATTTCCCTGTTTCCACTACGCTGTACTACAGCCATTCTTGTGCCTTCTGCATTGCCATTGTTTTATCAGAGGATTATGTACAGGCGAGACTCCCTGAGTCAAGGTGTGTGGATATATACAGTGTCCTATATCTACAAGGGTACAGGAGAATCCGAGCTAAACTTTGAACAGCAGATTCTCCTACAGACAACCAATGCATTTTAAATAAAAATTTAAGGAACAAGGAAGCTCATCTGTTTTAATGTACTTAAGAAATGTACAAATGAGAAGGAATACTTGACAGCAAGGTATTGTTAGAATATTATATAAATCTTAATTATACTGTCATGATTTGGGAGTAAATGCATTAAAATTAATGACAATATACCCAAGTAACTGAAAGCTGAAGCACATTTGCAATTACTGTTGGAAAAAAAAAAAAAAAAAAAATGCCTTCTTTGCATCTTGCTTTGTACAGATCAGCCAAGCAATGAAATACAGGAATCAAATATATCTATTAACTGGCTTTCAAAAATTAGCACAATTGATCAAGTGAGACATAACTGACCTTAAGCAATTGTTAAGCTCTGCTAAGCTTCTCTAATTTCCGTTAGGTCATAACTCTAATACAACACTGTTGAGCCACGTAGGTAAAACCCAATGTCCTCAGGTGATGACAAAAAGCAACACAGTACTATGTATGAGACAAAAGAAATAAGAATTAAAGTTATTCTTTTAATAAGAATTAAAAAATAAAATAGTCAAGAACTGAAAAGAAAAAGTGGAAACCTCTGGTTGTGTCAATGCCTGATTCTGGGTCTATTGTGCATTAATAATAGCATGGACTCCATCAGACTTGACCATTACTTGACAGAAAATAAAGTTTTCCTGATCATAATTCTCTCTTCCACTTGCCAAAGCAAACCTGTTTCACAATTCATTGAGAGTACCTGCAATGACTTCTACCCACATACCAAACGTAAGAGTTGGCATAGTCTCTTCCATCAGGAGTACTTCCAGTCAAGGAAGCATACTCTGGCAATGTGCAACACCAGTTAGATCAAATACTAGAGAGCTTGCATGGGGCAACTATATAACAAACTGATCAAAGGATGATCTGTGAAACACCCATGTTGTGTAGCTAGGAACTACAGCATTAATCTCCCTGAAATGAGATGTATTAAGCAGCTGCAAAAGTTACAGCAGTAGATACCACAAAATAATCATAATTAATAATAATAAGAACAAAATCAGCAATTTAAACTAAAAAAATACCGTGTTTAAGTGCTTCTTAGTCACCCTATGTTACCCATGAGGTATCAAGCTGCACAACACAGGAACTGTTTTGTTTTTAGTACACTCAGTAGAATTATTCTGCAGAATGTCACTGTGTATCACTAGGCAGAAAGAAAGCAAGCAAGGTAAAGTGGTGACATGCCAAGGTTGTCTGCAAATAGCACTGTTTTTGTTGGCAGAATTGAATGGTATTTGTTTGACATTTAATTAAAACTCAGGGCCACTAAACTCAAAAGCCTAATGATGTCACAGCACTTAATTTGTTAGAAAATACACTCCTAGCTTCTCTTTAGTTAGACAGTTTAGGAGAAGGAGGGAAAATAAAAGGTCAACAGGAAGATTTTTGGAGATGCTACTAACTTCTTGTCTGATCAACAAAAATAGCCATTCAGCTTACTAAAATGGAATGCATGAAAAGCCATGGGCATGAAAATGTAATTACTCTCCTGTAAATTGGTAGCACATTAGTATGCTGGAAAGGAGAAGAAAAGCATAGCTTGGACTTGGAGAGTCATGAGATTGATAGCCACCAGGAAAATAGTTTCTCTAATTAATTTTCTTCTGAATATTATTCAGACCATTAAAACTTCTTTAATACTTGCATCCAGTGAGAGTCTGTTCTAACTTATGAAAAGCTGCTGAAACACACAAGACAACACACAGCAAGAAATTCTGAAAGGCAATCTAATTAAGATGGCTTTTAATATCTTTCTTATTAAAAAAATAATCATTTCCTTTGATTTTGTTCCCCCTGAGAATGTAGACTGCAAGCTAATATTTATTCTTTCTTTTTTCAAATGGAACATTTTAGTATGTTCTGTCACTGTCTAATAAATAAGCAAGTAAATAAAAAGTTGTAAATGTTGATGCACTAAGTGAGAATTTTATGGCCAATAACAGCATTGTAGTTGCACTTGAAAGATGACAATAAACAAAAATGCAGTTGCAGGATATGAAATGGTTCCTATTGGGAAAAGAGGATATTGGTCAATTGGCTTGGTGCATTTTGGTTGTTGTACAAGACAGGAGGAACAAGGACCATATTCACAAGAACCACAAGAGACAGCAGCAACACTGTGTAACTTCATACTGCTTAATCAGTCGGCTCACAGTTTCTTCAAGATGGAAATATTGGGCTAACATACAGCAAAAAAAATAGCATTCCTGTAACAACCGGAAGTATCAGTACAGGCTGGAGGATGACCTGCTGCAGAGGATCTCTGCAGAGAAGGACCTGGGGGTTCTGATGGATGACAGGTTGACCATGAGCCAGCAGTGTGCCATGGTGGCCAAGAGGGCTAATGGGCATGCATTAAAAGGAGCGTGGCCAGCAGGTCAAGGGAGGTGATCTTCCCCCTCTACTCTGCCCTGGTCAGACCTCACCTGGAGTACTGTGTCCAGTTCTGGGCTCCCTGGTACAAAAAAGACAGGGATCTCCTGGGAAGAGTGCAGGGGAGGGCCACAAAGATGATACGGGGCCTGGAGCATCTTCCCTATGAGGACAGGCTGAGAGACCTGGGTCTGTTCAGCCTGGAGAGAAGACAGAGAGGATCTTATCAGAGATATCATAGGTGTAAATTAGAGAATGTGCCAGTCATCAGCTAGATCTGGCATGCTTCCATCCCTTGCAATAATGTGAGTTACAAGAAAAGGTTTGCAACTACCCTTATTCATACCTAGATCTTTTTAGACCTCTTCTATATCTTGGGCCTCTAATCTCCCCTCCCTGTAACATCAAACACTGAAGAAAATGTAGACAAAATATCTCATTTCTGAATCCCAGTTAAGCTTAAGTATGATCCAGAAAGTGATGATTCTGAGTACACCCAGCAGCACATCTTCAGACACCTAGAAAAAGTTGACATTTAAGGGGGGAAAGTTTATCTATGCCCATTGTCAAGTGAGTGGGAGCTTCTAAAGGTCAGTTTTGAACTTGGCATGAATGTAAATATCCAAATCCTTCGTTCAGCCTTATAGTAACTACAACATATTCTTTTCTTGCACCACAAAACAAAAATCTTTTCAAAAATCATTTACTAGATTATTTTTAAGATCACTAACATGTACCTGTTTTTCCATATGTACCTGACAATCACTTCAAAAGTCCCAATATCTATAGTATTAATACTGAAGAAAAATGACACATCTCGTAGAAGTCAGTCAAAACAAAACAAAACAAAAAACAACAGTATAGCAAGCACCTATAACTCATTCTTGCAAGTCAATTAAAAAGATTATCCAGGTCACACCCTAGTCTATCCAAGAGGTGCTGCCACCAAAATATATTCTCCTCTGAAATGTGTCTTGTTCTACATAACCCAAATGAGAAACTGCCAAGAGAAACTTGTGTTGGAAAACTGTCTTGACTACACTTTCTGTAACATGAGATATTTTCTTAAGGCCTATAGACATTATAAGAATTGACACAGAGATACAATCATACAAATAAGGCCAGTAATTCTAGATATCTCTCGTACTGCCTTGGAACATAAAATAAAGTAAGCTAAATATTGCAATAACTTGCCATACTGTCTTGGAACATAAAAAAATAAAAAATAAAGCAAGAAAGATTGCATGTTCTTTCCAGGGTTAGAGGCAGTATTTAAGATCTCCAATAAGCCATTAGCACTGCTGCATTTAGGCAGAAATAACTGTCATTGTCTTTAAGTAGAACATGAATTTTCAAATGTGAAAGGTACCAAGCAATGCCAAGTTGTGGATGACCTTTTTTTTTTTTTTTCAAAAATAACTACTGTATGCTAACTTCTGAATCCTGCAGGTGGCCTAGTGGAGAGACAATTAAAATATATATATATATATTTCCCTTTTGAAATCAACGCAGATATTTACTTTGTGCATTGAAAGGCAGAGAGCACATAGAAGTACTGGAACAATATGAGTGGGAAGAAGTTTGTCACTAGGTAAAGTACAGTGACACCAGTCTTTTGTTCTCCACTGCACTATGAGTCTTCAAGGATGGAGAAAGGTGCATGAATAAGCAGCTTGAGAAAGCATAAAGCAAGCTGCTGGGATCCGCATGGCATTTCTGAAGAAAATCAGTGGTTCACTGCAACACAAAAGGAAGTTTTATTTCAGAAAAAGATAAAGATGCCTGCAGCTGGCCAGCTCCCTGCCAGAGAGAAATCAGAGCCTGCCTGTTTTGACCATGGTGAAAGTTCAGGTCTAAGCGGCAAATGAGGTGAACGGGTTGGGAAGGTCAGATTTGAGATGCTGACTGGCCTAGAATTATTAAAAACTGGTTTGTATTTATATCTTCAAATGGATTTTCATTAAAAGTTCAATTTTATTTTTTCTAACATATGAAGAATAACAAAAATAAAATACATAATTTTGCTAAAAATAAATGTATAAAGATTCAATGTACTAGTACAAGAAGATACATGATTACAGTGCTTCAGATAAAGAAATGAGCATTTGCACAATGGCTTTCTGAAGGGTTTCTTGTGCAATACTAGAAAAGACAATGAAATTGTAATTGTCAAGAATTAGCTATTTTGAATGTCCCACTTTGTGGGCAGAAGTGAAAGTGCTCAAAACAAGGGTTACAAGCACACCAAAAAATGTCTGCCAGAAAGCCTACACTAATCAATGGTAGTGAACATCATGGCAGCTTAGAGAAAAAAAACAAAACAAAACAAAACAAACAAAAAAAAACCAGGCAATTATAAGCTCTGCGATTTAAAGCAGGATTTTAGAAAATTTCTCACATTTAATAGGTAATAGGAGCTTCAAAGATAGAACAACCCAGCCACTCAATTAGAGAATGTTGTTGGAGAAGCACTATTGCCAACAACTAAACCTCTCCACTGCCCCAGTCATCTCTTTGGATTATTTCACTACTTCCAGTGTTTGGAAAAGCATGTGTACTGGGTCTGGTTGGGATGTTAAATTTCCCTGCAGTAGCCCATACAGTGCTGCACTCTGCACTTGTAGCTACAACAGCAGTGGTATCACACCAGTGTTGTGTCTGCTGCTGAGAAGTGCTGGCACAGCATCAGGACTTTCTCTAACCCACCTAGAGGGTGGGCAAAAAAGTGAGAAAGAAACATCACCAGGGCAGCTGACCTAAACCAACCAAAGGGATATTCCATACCTTATGATGTCACACTCAGCAATAATAGGTGGAAAAAGGTAAGAAATGGGGGTTGGGGGGGTTGGGGGGGGGCTCTTGTTGTGAAAACGTCTGTCCTCCTCTTGAACACTGGCTACATGCATTGAGGTCCTGCTTCAAGGATGTGGTCAAGCATCGCTCATTGGTGGGAAGTGGAGAGTAATTTCTTTCCTCTGCACTTCCACATAGCATTTACTTGTTTTGTTTTGTTTTGTTTTTTTTCCCTTTCCCCCTCCCTCTTCCCTTTTCCCTTTAGTTGAATCGTTTCATTAATAATAATATTTCCTTAATAATATTTTTGCCCTTTAATTAAATTATTCTTATCTCAACCCATGAGTTGTTCTTTCCTTTACTTCTTCCCCTTCTCATCTGAGAAGGGGGAGTGAGAGAGCGGTTGTGGTGTTCAGCTGCCTAGCACGGTAAAACCACCACAGCATGGCAAAGCTCTAATACAAAGATGGGTAGATGTTCTATTCCTGTCCCTGCAAAACTTCTAGTGCATTCTGAACACCAATTTTTGCACGTGATGAACCAGCTCACTTCTTTTAATGACTTAATATAAGCCTTGAATGTCTCTTTATTCTCTCTAGCAATGGATCTTACTACATCGCTAGTAATCCACAGGATTTGGCAATACAGCAGAAAGAAGAGAAATCACAATTATTTTCTAAAGAGTAATAGGGCTGAAAAGCCCCCAGAAGTATTCTGCATTGGAGACTTCCTTCTGAAATGTGGATTAAATAGTGTCTGGGTACACAAGCATTAGCTCTTCGGTTCAGATGCATCCACTAATGCATCAGGCAGAACACCAGGTAAGTGCTATTTTGTCAAAAAATAGTCCTGGGTTCCATTCTGATTCTGTTCAAATCCCATTCTCACAAGTCATTTGTTTCCATGAACAAGCATGTTTCAGTGAAAAAAAAAAAAAAAAAAAAATTCTTATATTGTAAGTCCTAAATCAGCTCCAATGGATTTAGGAAGTGAAACAGGATGTAATGGGATGTAGATTAACCAGTACAGGAGATAATGTGGCCCAAAATGCACACTTGGACATGCAGGAAAGTTTACATGGCACCAAGAACTGATATAAAGAGCCTCCAAAACAGATTTGAGACTACTTGGCACAGCAATGGGAAATAAACACTAGTGACATGTGGAGTGGTGAACACAAACCCTCACTGTAGTATAATTGTGCGGTTAACGCTGAGCTCAAGTGAGAAAGTATAGAAACTTTTAAAAGATCAACAATCTTCCAATATAGACAAAATAATATTCCTTAATTTTATTTTCTGAAAGATCAGAAATACCTAAAGTGAAATTTGTTTTGTTTTCTATGGGCTGACACAAAAATTCAGCACACAAGGTTGCAACCCAAATAAAGATTGACAAAAGTTAAAATTAGCCAGGAAGATAAATAAATAAATAAATAAATAAATAAAGTGTTAATGCTATAAAATGGTGCCCACATTATATACATTCTCCAGTGACAATTAATAATATGTATATTAGGCCATAGTTGCATAGAGTTTCCACAAGATTTACTTACTTAGAATTCAGGTTATGCAATTCAGAAAACGTATTAAGTTTATTGAGTGAAGAGTGTTCTTTATCCGTAACAGATGCTTTTCTGTTTGTGTCCTGGAGGATACAAACACAGAAGTATGATGGTAACGTCATCTCCACGACCTCTTCTCCAGGTCATTCCAAAAGAAGACTTCTTAATTATGATTTTGTTTTTATCAAAAAAAAAAAAAAAAAAAAAAAAAAAAGCTTCCTGCTGTCTATACCCCAGAAGTAGTTCAGATCCAGCTGACACAACTTGCCAGACCATACTGGAGTCCTGAATATAAGTGTGGAGTTGATGACAACAACTAGCCTGATGAAGAGTCCACAAAGCCTGTCTGAACCTTCAGTCAGTCCTTCTGTGCCCCAAGAATATGTCTTCATGCCCTAATCACCTCTAATTGCTGTCTGAATTATTTTTTTTTTCATTACAGTGCCTCTCAAAAATTGAAAACATCAACTTTAGTTTTCATAATCAAGTGTGCAAGTAATCCTCCAGTCAAGCACCATCTTGAGATGAGTTTAAAAGGAGGCTTAGTATGTGCCCACATTTATACTCATTTCTTTTAGTCCATCCACTCTGTGGCATCATACTTTACCAGTGGCACTTTACTAGAAAAGTCTGTACATAATCTACTACAAGAACAAAATGGATGTGAAGGAGTTCTGAATTCAGTGTGAATGCCAGTAGCTAAATTATATTCAGACTACTAAGAGCAATAAGGACATGAAAAGATGGATAAGAATGTACTAACCATGAACCCATACTCTTGCCAGGGAATTTAAGTTACTTAGAGTGAATCTGTTAGATATTCATGGTTCAAGTACATGTGATGATGCACAGCTCCGTTCATGTATTCATGAACAGAGGTTCAACAACCCACACTGCAACCAGTGCCAGCATGGAATTAATAAATGAATAGTGGAAACCATGCAAGACAAAGACAACTTTTTTGAGCTGAGGAAAGCCTTTCAAAGGGAACTCACGGTAATATCTTTAGTTAAAGCCATATATAGCATGTCTATAACTAGTCACTTTGAATCTCTGCTGACTGTAAGCTCTCCTGTTCCTCTGGCTGGTAGCAAAACCTTTCACCATTTCAACCCCATACTTGTAGAAAAAAAAAAAAAAAAAAAAAAAAAAAAAAAAGTCACTTTGTCACTTTTGAATAACTTCACCATCTTCTGGTTGTATTATTAAAACATATTATAGACTGTGTAATATCCATGTCTACAAAATGGCTTCTGTGGAAATGCCAACCAGAACAGCAATCTGAAACCTAGTCCTTTAGGCTCATAGACTACACTAGGAGCTTTAGGCCATTCCTTCATTCTAAAACAGCAGAAAGAAGAGAACAAACATTCAGTAAATGCCAGCTGAACTTCTTAACATATTGTTGAAATCTATCTTAATGGTACCAGGTAATGTGCTTGATGCAACAATACAAAATTCATTCTTGATACCTCCAATGCAGAGATAAAATATTCTCACATAGAGTCATCTGAATGAAAATGATGCTGCTCAATTCACCTTGTAAGCAGCTGTGATACCAACTGAACCAATGATATTCAACACATAACTCCGTAACATTACCCCCAGAATCTGTCTCAAAAATGGGTTCAGCATCATATCCTGTATTATCCTTAGACACTACTTGATATTTAAAATAAAGTTTACAGCATGTATAA
This sequence comes from Heteronetta atricapilla, assembly GCA_011075105.1. Taxonomy (NCBI): domain Eukaryota; kingdom Metazoa; phylum Chordata; class Aves; order Anseriformes; family Anatidae; genus Heteronetta; species Heteronetta atricapilla. Next base: position 45,732,274 of record CM021735.1, read on the forward strand.
AGCTATTCTGATGCTCCTCACTGCACACTTATGATTTAAAGCATGGTTTGTATTCTTTTGCCCTTCTGCTAATAAGCTTTCTGCAACACTGGGTATCGTACACAGAACTAATACAGAGTGCATGACAGATCTCATTTACACAACAGATCTGCAGTGCAAACAAAAGCAAAAAGTCCTACCCTATGCAACCCACTAAGGAGGAAGGATTCACTGTGGAGGTATTTGCATTAATACAAGTGTATATATTTACACCTGCACTTTTCATTCTACTGCTAAACACTTAGAATTTCTGGTCTCACTGTGGTGACGCTATTTTAAAAAGGACCAATGCAAATTTGTTCATCTGCACCCTACCAAGAATGCAGATCTAGTATTCAGGAAGAAAGAAAAGACTATTTTGAGAATCATTTTAATGTGACAGAAATAAAAACAGGATTGGGAGGGGGAACAAAGCATCCAGAGATAAAAGGAACAGATACTTGATTAGACACAGGACAAGATGCCACATTTATTTGAATATAGCAGACTGAAGTCCTGTTATCCACCACTAGCCAGCATAAAGGAAAATAATACAGTGTTCTGAGAGAATACTTCATGCATACTAATACTTAGCTGAAGCAGATGAAAATCATTTAAAAATTTAAAGTATGCATAAAACATGAAAGGCACTTCTATTTCAAGAAAGCAGGATGAATCTGTTCATAAGAACATAATCTAGTAAGCAGAATTGTTCATGCTGTAAAGGAAATAAAGATCTTGCAGTACCATCACAGATAAGGCTGAACATGAATATCATCTGTCTGACTACCACTCTGAGACAGGCCAGAGTTAATTCCTCTTTGAATCTAAACACTCCTTAAAAATTAAAAAACTAAATATAAAATAAAAGGAAAATATGATGAAAATCTGGAAACAACTTGGAAATTTAGAAATCTAGAGCACACCTGGAAATAATGTACTTACATTTATTTTCAGTGGGTAACTTATTTGCCCATAGTTCACATTATTTCTACACTCAATTTGACTAGTTCTGGTTTCTTACATTGCACACTGAGGAGGACTTTATTACTGATTTTCTCTTTGTTATTTCACTCACTCTGCCAGCAAGTATTATATTACTTTGTGACAGCCGTAAGCCAGAGTAAATGAGTAGGTGAGAGAACAGCCAGTCTCTAACCCTTATTAAAATTATACAACTTCTGCCACATTGATAACTAGAGAAGCAGAGTAAGTAAGAGGTGTTGTAAGAGAGGGCTTGTGGATAATTTACTTTCCCCTGCTCCTCTAAATGGATTATCAATCTGAAGTGATTGACTACCATCATAGCTACACTCAGCAGGAGTCAGTAATATGCAGCATACATTAATCTCAAATATGTGACTGATTCGGTACTTCCCAGCCTAGTCCAGAAGGGCACTATGCCTTTCAGTGTCTGAAACTCAGTTTACAGTTGAGGCATGTATTACAGAAGGAATATTCTACTTCTCAGGAAGTAAAATATGCATGAGGCACATGGATATTTAAACAGTGGGGAGCTTCCAGAAGTCTGGTAGAAAAAATGTGGCAGCAAGTAGTGGTGTAGGGAGAGTCAGAGAGAATGGGGAGGGGGGTGTGTGAATAACTTCAATCTGAGATTTATAAGAATGCATTTATATTTATGATATGAAAAGAAGCAAAACTATTTTGAGCAACCTGGTCAAGTGGAAAATGAGGTTGGAATTAGATGATCTTTAAGGTCCATTCCAACCCAAACCATTCTCGGATTCTATGATACTAGATCCAACTTTTCAGTGAATCCAGCATGCAGAAAAACAGTTACACAGGAACTACACAAGCCAACTTCTATGACCACCTATATTATAATTCATTTATAATATCCAAAGTATGTTGGATATATTAAGAATACCTTCAGGGTATCAGTAAGCACCAAATGCTATTTCTTCAAGGTATTGTCACATTTTTCTGTATCCAGCAATCAGATGTTCTTCCTTCTGATATTGAAAGGCTAGTATGATACGTTATGCATAGTTGATCAGGCTATTTTGAAGGAATCTTATATAAAGAAGGGTTTCCAAAGGTTAGTATTTTTCAGTAAGAGTCCAAGACATGTTGCATGGCTGTGGGAAATAAGCCTAAACCCTGACTACACTGAGAGCAAAGGTAGCAATTATTATATTAAATGTCTTAATATCATAATAATGTATACATTCTTAATGTACACATTAGTGACAAAGAATGGTACATGGCATATAGCTCAAAGTCAAAGAGTAACTTGTATAAAGTGCATAAACTACAAAGGATAACAATCACAGCAGCAAAATGATACCTGAAACTCCATTCTTTCAACAATAAATCTTGTCTTAGATCTTGAAACATGAATAGGTTGAACAAATTTTCTACAACCACTCAGCTTACTGCTATGATAAATTTAAACAAGGAACATTACAAGATCATAAAGCCAGATGGACAACAAGAAGATAACTACTTTATCTCTTTTGATTCTCAGACGTTATTCTCAGGAGAGGTCTCAGCAAAAACAGTAGTACAATTAAATGCAGCGGAAAAAAAAAAAAAAAAAAATACATTGCACAGTTTTCTACCCCAGATGCAAAGACAAATATCATGGAATTTTATAGCTCAAAGAAAGTGTGATGGATGAGGGGAAAGGTAAATTTTACAACTCAGTATGTGATGTGCTAAACATACAAAGGAATAACGTTGTATTACTAATGGGAGATTTAAATGGGTTATGTACAATGTCTAGAAAACCGCTGACTGGTTACTCAATATCTGCAACTGTGCATGAAAAGATGAAATAGTATCAAGTGACTGGGGAAAAAAATGGCTTAATTGTCAAACTGCCACAGAGAGTAGTTTTGACAGGTTGTAATATGAAAGTTATTGGGACCTGCTGATTTAAGAATACCTAGTTTAGTAGCTGTTACTTAATCTCCTTAATTATTGTTGGAAAGCAAAGCACATTACATCATTGAGTTAATTCCCCTTTCTTTTCCAAATACAAATATTTATTGAACATGTCTGCCTTCTCTGCATTCACACAATCAATTCCACCACTCCCATCCAGAAACATACTGATAAAATTGTCCGGATTTATCTTGTTCTTCATATATTTAATCCTTTTAGTTTTCTTAATTCTGCTGACTATATATTTCACCTTTTGTCCTTCCCTTATCAGTTCTCTGCAGTTTCCATGTTTTGATTTACATTATTAGCTTCCTCTTTCATATATTCATTATTAGATTTATAATTCATAATACCATCTGTGTCCTCTCAGAGTTGGGCTGATTCACTCTCTGCTGTGGCTTTTTGGACCTCCAGTAAAGTTTACTAAAACATTTACCAAGTGCCATTCCCATTTTTGGTCAAAAGCGGTTTTTGTTTTGCTGCAAATGAACTTTTTGAGGCATGACACACACAGGCATGTGGTAGCATTTCCCTCAGGAACTAAAATCGAATTCATTTGTAACTAAAACCAAATCAAGATCATTTGCACCAAAGCTACAAAGGGAATCTAAGACTGTAACCAATTCTGTGACATGCCAATAGGAAAGCCTCACTGCACTTTGAGTTAGGAAAGAGCTAGCTTTAATGTGTTTATCAAGGTGCCCCTCTGATTTGGGAAAAGTCATAATCTGCAATATCAGAGAGGCAAATATTTCGGGGCTGGTGGGACTGTCTGCCTGCACAAATTTACATGGAAGTCAATCACTATAATTCAGGCGATTCTCCTCACACTACTTCTTTGGGACCTACAGATGAGAAAAGCAGACTATAGAATGTGAACAAGCAGTCAAGCTTTCCTTTTTTCTGTCCATGTTTTTGCTTATCTCTCAGCACAGTTTCAAGTCCAGTGAGGCAGCAGCATTTTGGTCTTAAATACAATTAGTCATGGCCATTTACAGAAACCAAATTTTTATGTACCCCATAGGAGAGTAGCTTAACTTAGCTGCCTCCTGTCACTTCTCATAGGAACACTACAGTACTATAATGTCCTCTGGGCCAGTGTTTTAATAACACTGCCTTGCTGAGTCTTGCAGGATTATAAGACTAATAGATCCCAGTTATGACCAAGTCCTGAGGCATAACTACCTCTGACATTGTATGTATAACTTTGCCACATCTTCTTTATTCAATAGTGCCCTTTCAGACACTTCCCCCCAGTAAAGTTGCTTCTTTCCTAAATTAGACTTTTGTTATGGTCATAATTGTTTCTTTCACCTGCATTTATAGATGGGCATTTATAGATGCTGTTGTGTTATATTCAGAAAGTGAGAGAAATTTCTGACCCTCTAAAGAAGAACTTAAAGTGTAACAACCTAAGTAAAATAAAGTTCTTGAGAAGGCCAGGAAAGTACAAATAGGAGCTTTGGAGCTTTTTTTTTTTTTGTGTGTGTGTGTGTGTATGTGTGTGTGTTGATTTTCTGAACCTTGCAGCAATGGGACATACAAACATATCATACAGGGCAGAGAAAAGCAGCCAGATCAACAAAATCCCACTAGAATTATAAACATTTAATCAAAAGACACTACAAAACTTGTTTTTGCAAGCAATCATAATACATCTTCTCTGTACCTAGATGCACCAAAAGGCTGACCAGAAAAAGTGATATGTTTTACTTCATTGGGAAAACCCTCATTAAATGTGACACGGGCTATGATGGAAGATGTCTCTCTACTTGTAAAACAAGACTTGAAACACAATAAAACTTACATCAACAAAGGGAGATAAGAAAAGAATGATTTAAGACCCTGATTAAATCATAAAGATAGATCTTACAGAAATGGTAGGAAGCTCCCTAGATGCAGATAGTGATGATATCATAGAAAGTATATTACCTTCATATTATTTCAGATTGCATATGCATGCACATACCACACAGATATACCTCCTGTCCATTTCTGTTAATGTTCTTTTTTACTAACATTATGTTTGGTTTTTTGAAAATAGAGTAGTTAGGTTGCTTTTGTCTGAGTTGTTTTTTTATTTTAGCAGACAAGCAGTCCAGTTAGTCCAACTAAAAAAGAGAAAGAAAAAAAAAAAAAAAGAAAAAAAAGAAAGAAAAAAAATAATGCCTTATATACTTACCTTCAGGTTTGGCTAGAGGAACATTTTATATTTGCATGTCTCAAAATATTATTTTATTTAGTAGAATACCTCAAAAAAACTACTTTGTTATTTCATAAATTGGATGTGCCAAATCCTGTTCCACCCCAAACTCTACCACACAGAGCCAAGCAAGAGCATGCCTAGCTTTTGTGGGTTTGTTTCCTCTGCATGTCTCAAAATCTATTGTACTTAACATACACGTATATATATACATATAAAATTAAGCAAGTATTACTTTTAAAATCTTGTAATGGACTTTTTGTTTGCTGCAATTCCAGTAACAAATTATACCATCTGCTGAAACTGTTCCTCATTTTGGCCAGGTCATTATGCAGTTGTTGATCAGGAGGAAGATGTTCTAAACTTTAAATATATTTCTCAAAGCCTAAGACTTAAAATTAACACCTCCCATGTTCTGTGGAATTTTGCTCTTAAATCGTGAAATAATAAAAACTGTAGAAAGAAGAAAAAGATCTAGGACCCCACAAACTTTAAAGGTGATAGGAAAAAAAAAAAAAAAAAAGAGAGAGAGGAAAAAAAAAAAATCTGTAGTCAACAAAATTAATTATATGTGGCTTCCTAAAATCTGGTGGTTATGAAACCATAATTTCTAACTGAAGCTGTTCCAACACAAAGCATACAAAGAATCTGCATGGACAGATTGTTTGGCATCATATAATGCCTACTTCTGTAGTACATTTTTAGGATCTTCTTTCTCTGCTTGGCAGAGAAAAAATAATAATAATAAAAAAGTCTTGTATGCATACATACATTTTGAGACACTCGCTTTGCCAACTTTATCTGAAATTATTCAGTGGGCTTTTTGGAAACCTAAAAATGGTAACTCAGGAGAAACAGATTTGCCTGTTCATATTCACATACACAGAAAGTTTAATCACAAAGTCATGTATCCATAGAAAAAAAATGACTTAAAAAAAGGAACAGAGAATGAAACAGTTCAAAACTTCTACTTAAATGTTCAGCATGGTGTACAAATGAAATGGGCTTTACTGAAAGTCCAGAGCTGTGTGCTCTTTGAGACATTCATTATATACATTATAAAGCAGACTTCCATGTTTTGTAGAATTTCCTGAGCTAACTTCATTACTGGAGGCAATATAGTAACAGAAGTATGGAGTTCACTGTTCACTATCCATTAAACTACCCTTCTTCCTACAGATGAATTAGCTCATTTAAATCTAACTTGGTTAACCTCAGTATTAGTGTGAAACTGAGGCATCTCCTTAGCTGTTGATGAAGATGCTGGGTATAATAGCCAGGGTAGCCTGTGATTTTGTTTACTGGGGATGCATGACACTGATAGAGATAGCTAGTACCTCTAACTTACTCGACAGTGACAGATACAGAAGAGGACCTGAACCCCAGTTAGAAAAGTGTCATACAAAGGGTTGAATGTCATCTCTCTCCTACCACGGGTATATTGTAGAAAGTATGGTACTTGGTTTATTTCTGGATAGGATGACGGTGCTATGAAATTTGACCTTCTTAAATATCTAGTAATTAATGAGAGCCCAGAGCTGAGTGACACTGCATGCACTGCCAGGAAAGCCTGGTACAGGCTAAGGGCAAGAGTACCAAAGTGCATCTTCGTCCATGGGGACAGTCATGCCCCAGTAGCATTGTTCCCACACATACCACAGCATCACTCAGTCCACAACCATTTGTTCATACATCTGGCACATCTACCCTACCTAATTTTACCTGACTGAGTGTCATGTTCTATAAAATCAGGACAGACTAACTTCCTACTTGAGGGCAATAAGGTTAATCAGTGTGAATCTGCTCATTATTTTCACCAAATGCTCTAAAAGATAATGCTATTACCTACAAATGCTTACTGTTTGCACTTAGGGGTATGCTTAGGGCTCTTTCCAAAATTTGAAGAACATTGTCACTAAAACTCTGGAGAAAGTTTATCAAAACATACATACTGACAATCACCAACACTTCACATTTGAGAGGAAAATGTTCCTCTTGATGGTAAAAAAAATGGCATTTGCCTACTTGCCTCCTAAGATTTGAAGGAGGGTCAATAATGGATAGCACTAGGGATTCTTGTCATCCTCCTGTATTTATACAAAGTCTCTATTTGATTAGTCTATTTATAGTAACCTGACAAAGGTTGCATTGTTGCTGCATAGCAACAATGTTTAAAACAAAGAAATGAGACAGTTTTCATTTGTGGAACTTCATTTCTTGCATGTCAGAAGGAATAGGAATAAAATTGTGACTATAGTCCTGGAAAGGACAAGGCAAGGGAACACAACCATGATACATGGTAAGACAGAGAAAAAGAAAATCTAGCAACTTTGGAATGTAGGAATTGACAGCTCTGAGGTGGGGGAGTTATGAAGGAGATTAAAATAGTGCTGCAGTTGAGAGAAAAAAATAATAATAATAAAAATAATAAAAACTTTTTTTTTTTTAAAAAAAGGCCTAGAATGACATTTTCTGTTTGTTTTTTTGTTTTTTTATTTTCTAAAGGGTCAGGGAGGAATATCATAGAATCACAAAATCATAGAATGGCTATATCATAGACTAGGGTTGGAAGGGACCTTAAAGATCATCTAGTTCCAACCCCACTGCCATGGGCAGGGTCACCTCCTACCAGACCACCAGACCACATTGTCCAAAGCCCCATCCAACATTACCTTGAACATCTCCAGGGATGGGGCATCCACAGCTTCCCTGGGCAGCCTTATATCTAATTTAGCCTTTTTTTAGTTTAAATCTCCTTGATAGGATGAGGAATAATGAATTAAAACCTTTTAAAAAATAATAATAAATAGTAGATTTAAATTATGCAGGTGTGAGGTGTCTGTTTATATATACGCATGTGCATGTATATATTACATACATAATCATACCATGGAATTTTACCTACCTTAAACAAGATTATACAATTTTTTTAAGTTACCTTATATCACTTCAGAGCACAACATATCATGTAGACAGACATTTTCATGGATCTAAATAGTCAAACTGATCAAAGATTTTAAAAGCACAATATGATGCACCCAAATAAGAACTGTTTTTCTGTGTGAACATAGGTGATACATCCAAACTCCAGAGGAAAAACAAACAAAATGAAAAACAATAACAACAAACACTTTTATGATTTTACCATGACTATTAAATTTAGCTCCTAAGTCTCCATCAAATGGAGAGGGAATATCTCATCTCTTCTTTCAGAGATTCTGTGGTTGCCAGTCACCAAGATTCTAGAAGGAGTAACATCATACAAGGCAAAACCTAGCACAATCGACACTGCTGGAAAATTGAGTGGTACCACTTCCAGCAGTACAGCCACCAGAAGGATTGTATTGTTCACTAAGAATTTAATAAAGATTCTAATATCTATGCTATATTAGTAGCTGTGTTACAGTCATCTTAAAAACAAAGTCCTGATAGGACACTGTCTACCATACCTTTTTTGCCATAGAGATTCCTATAATACCATGTTTGAAAGAATAAATGTAGTTTACATACCAAACACATCAGAATATATTTTCATTTTTTACATTTCATTGAAATAATTTCTTTGTCCCAACAGAAAAATATTAAGGATTTGAATTGCTGCAGTTAATTATGACCATCTGAATGCTGGGTATCTTTCTCTGCTCTTTCAGTTTAGGTAGTACTTCATCGTCGAGCAATTCAGTCCTGTTTCCATGGCAAAAAGGAGAGGTCAGCTGCAAGGTGGATTGGGCATGCTTGATTTCATTGAGAATGTCTGAAAATTGCTGCAGAGAGTAATATGGGAGATCTAGCATAGCTATGAAAACAGAAAGCCAATGTAAAATAAAAATGTTGGTGAACTGACAAGCGACAAATCTTCATTTAACAACAACAACAAAAAAAAAGTAAATGTTGAGTTTGTAACATTAAATGAAACTTTAGTTTCTCTTTCAATGAGAAAGTGATATACAAATCATTTTGCAGCATGGTCATCCCCAAAAACATTCCAGGGCTCTGGATTTTTACCTCACATAATTTTCTCTGCTGACTCTCATGGCACCAGAAATGATATAAAATCTACTAAGTAGCTTGCTCAATCTATTTAAAATTTGCATTGGATTAATTTGAATAAAAGCTTTTATTTTTCTCTGATGGTCCAGCAGGTCTGGTTTTTGGAAGTCTAATAACTGATTTATCATAGACCCTAACTTGCTAAAAGCACTTTTCTGCTTTTGAACTCAAGCTGCCTTATATGTTGTCACTTTTCTTTTACACAGGAAGAAGGGTTAGAGTATTGAAAGATATATAGAGTCTTTTTTTTCCAGCTGTATCAGTTTGCATAGTAATGGACATTACTTCTTCCCACAGACCTCACCTTTCTCTGAATAAATAGATATACAGTTCACTTTTACAAATATCACAGTGAGGGCTTTAAAGGAGTGAGTCAAATACACAGTGTTCTAATGTGTACATTAGCAAGTACCTTTGGAATTCTAAAACTATACCAAAAGGAAGGGAAACAAGCAGAGCTGTTAAAGTAACACAAGCACAACATGAGATCCTCACTAGTACATGTGAAAACAAATGAGAAAATGCAAAGGAGCAATCCCTTTGGCCCTCTTTGTTTACAGTACCTTCAGTAATATATTGAATTGTGCTTACAGTCTAGAAAGACATGTACTGTAAGTTAACTGAATTTTAAGCAAGTGTCACGAGTTATTTAATGAGTTTTAATAGGCAAATCAATAAGAATGCTGTATATGTATTAAGCATTCCACAATGCATACTGGATTTGTAAGATATGGTATCTTTTAATACATAGCATACATTGTACCTGCATCAGGCATATAGTCACATCATGCCACATATTGCTTAATCATTGCTACACACACGAGCTTAGCAAGAACTTGTGATTCACTGGAGAGGGCACAGGATGTGAGTCTCATATTTAACTGACACCTGACTCCTTGTCTGACATTGGACAACTTTCTTTCCTTCTCTGCTCCTTCTTTCCATGAGTAAATGGGACTAATGACAAAATAAATGCCACTACTAGCCTTCTATTGCATTCTATAACTTACTGACATTCCCTATATCACCCCATCATCTTCTAACATCTTCACTGCAGAAAATCCAAGCCCTAGCCCCAAAATATTGATTTGTACAGATTCCTGCTATTAATATGTCCAGTTACATGTTAATTATATAAAACTTTAGCCTATGCTAGGTTTAGAGGGATATAAATTCAAAAATTAAGATGTCATCCCATACCTTATGAAGTGCTCAGTTATGCTTAAGTAAAATAATATTAAAGCTTAAATAAAAATGCCTTAAAATCAAACTAATGAAAAATAATTGCTTATGTAAAGGAAAAGTTGAAGTTTAAAGGACAGTGAAATAAAAGGTAAAATATCATCATGGTATTAAATAAGGGTTCATCTCCGAAAAGCCAAGGAAAAATACACCTGAAAAGAAAAACTATTTCTTTTACTTGTTTGTAAAGTTAGGATTAAATGACTTTGAGTTGCTATCTCACCCCATAGAGAGTCCTGCGCAGGACTGCAGTAAAAGCATGGCAACAGACACATAAAAATTCCTGGAAGGAAACAGCATACCACCATCAACATTCTCAGGACAAGATCCAAAGCAATAGTATCAAATATGTATCTGTGCTATATATATAGGTGTGTATATAATATATATATGTATGTGTGTACATGCATATGTATATAGAGAGCTGTGTATATATTCAGCTTTTAATTCTACAAACAGATTAACACAATTTTGGACAGCGGCCAGCTACCTTGAATAATTTCTACTCTCACTGATTGCAGTTTTTACCACTGAATACAACACAACATAATATTATCTCAGATTCAGCAAGTAACAATTTATGTTAAGGACTAATTTTCTAATGATGACTCTGGTATGGACAAGTAATGACAGGACCCAGAAATATGATGGTAATCCAAGAAATATCATTTTTAAAGACAATACTCTGCAGAAAATGTCAACATATGTATACATTAAAAACAAACAAACACGAAACAACAATAACAACAACAAACAGAAGCACAGTAATTCAAAGCCTATTGCACCATAAATTGACTCTAGTTACACTAAAATACACTATTTCTCCATTTAATCTCTATATAACCAATTAGATGTATCAAGTCAGACATCAATTAATACATTCAGAGAGCAAAATCATATTATCTTTGGTAACTGGTACCTGATTCAATTGCTATGTTTTTCAGTTAAGCTAAAATGTGTTGGGAGACACCAAAAATACCTACACATTCTGTGGTCTATAATTTTGAGTTAATTACATAACAGCTACCTTTCTGTCTATGCCTACTGTGAACAGTCACTTACTGTTTCTCATAGCAACCAATTTGTATTTAATAATGTAACAGAAATGACTTATTAGACCTAGATTAAAAGGCTGTGTTTGATACATGCAGTAGCACATAATAATAATAGTTGCTGATTAAATTAGTCAGCTTGGTACAAAAAGGACTTGAATCACAGGACCTGACACATCAGAGAAAGAAAAAGACATATTATTTCATCTAGTGCATCTACCTACCAATGCATAATTTATCTCAAGCTGTATTTTGAATATAACCTAATTTTAAATGTCTCCAATAACAATACATTCATTGCTATTCTACAAAGCTTAGCAAATCTTTTTAAGAGAAAGTTTAATTGTACTGATGTTTAACTGAACTAACCTAAGAAATTATGTTCCCATTTATAAGCAGTAGGTAGCAACAGACAGTCTTATTGTATTGATCCCAGGTTATGTCCTATTTTTTCACATTCACAAATATTGGTTAAGATAAAACAAAATATATCCATAACACATAGATTTTGGCTCCAAATTACTCATGAGGATTTCGAAATTGCCAGCAGATGAACATCTGCTCTACACTTTTAGTTTGTCTCTCCCCATTGAGAACATAATTTTAAAAACTTAGTTCATGTGATGAAAAAAAATAATATAATAAACACCACAGTTCTGTTAGTGTTATTGTAAAGACAATAAAACTGGGCATTAAACAACGGAGATGAGAGGAAAGGGGGGAGGTTACAACCATTCTCCCAGACAGCAGACAGAAAATCTCTAGTCAAATGCTCTCATTAGAATAGAGATATGTTTTAAATCTGAAAAGTGACTTTGTTAAATAATGTTTCCTTAGTCAGATTCTGTTATGCCGAGTCCAAGAGATCTTTTTGTCAAAGATCTAAATCCTTGAAAGAACTGAAATTACAAAGATGTTTAACTTATTAAAATATGTGATCTTCAAAACCCTCACTTAACACATGAATGCCTAAATTCTTAGGATTACAATTTTTTGCAGGTCCACTCAAATAGCTTTCATCTCAAAAAAATATATGTAGATAATATTTCAAACCTTATCTCCTATCGAAGTCCCCAGAATGTCCATGTTTCCTGAATAACTTGGTTTGGTAGTTTCATTAAAATCTTATCTGTTGCAGATATGAAAGTGAAATGAAAGCATGGTATCTCCACACATCAAAACATGAAGGGAATCAGACTCATCTTCCTCTCTTAAGGAAGCGTTCCCCCCTACTCTCTCCATTGATAGGGATTAGTAAAAAGTTAAGGGAGAAGAGGGCAGTGTAGTGTGGAATAAAGGATGCTTCAGAACTCTCCTTGAAGGCCTAGGGCTTTACAAAGATTTCAAGATTCACTGGACTAGAAGAAGAGCTTATTAAGAGCCATAATTCCACACAAAGGAGGTCCAGACACTTGAGACAGAAGTCCTTGGAGTTCATCAAAACACTACAACCAATTTCAGAGATAAAGCCAATGATTGCTTAACATAAAGTATTTAAAGAAGTCCTGGAAGCAAAGGTTAGAGCAAACCACTCAGCCCTCAAACCTCAGCCCAGTGACTTTCCATAACAGTCTGTAATGGATTTATAGCCCTTTCTCACTATTTGATTCTTAGATCTTTTAAATGGTGCTGCTTTTAACAGGAAGGGAGCATTTCAATCCTGCACAGAAATGGTAGATTAGGACACTTTTCTGTTGTTTCAGATGAAAGACAGCCTTGAAATTGAGTACCTGAATGATGATTGTAATCAGTATGTTATTGAATACAAAAAAGCAGCAATGTTAGCAGTGCCTGTATCCATAAGCTGCAGATCTTGAGGATATTCCAAATATATGTTAGATGTGGGGAGAGGAAGGCAGAACAGAATGGGCCAGTTTGAGCAAACAGGAAAGTCCAGAAAAGTGAGCTGGCAGTATTCTGTTGAAAGTTAAGTTGGGCAAGGCTGGAGTGTGCATGAAGGAGGGTTTTAGGAAAATTAAACTGTATGATAGCAGCAGATTTTTTAGGAATAGCAATAGCTTTTAACAATATTCTCTGCCAAAAGATTTTATTGGATTTATTTTATGGAATAAAAGATCCTATCCAGGAAAAAAAGTCTAATTGAAAAGCTAAGCCTGTATTTTGCGTTTCAAAATACATATCATACATAAGTGGCTCTTCTCTAACTGTAAGCTTACATGAATACCGTCTGAAGTACCCCATAAACTTTGCAGGAAGCCTACATGTGAAACTCAGGTCTCTGTATGCCACTCTGAGGACCAGCTGAAACTAAAGCATTACTGAACATCACAAATTACATTTCTCTGTGCATTAATTCCAGAGTCTTTGCTGCAGATAATGCTGAAGTCTCACCATAGCTAACAGCCAAGGGACAAGGAGATAGGTTCTCTTACTGCACATCAGCAAAAGATCTGGTAATTACATTCTCATTGCCAAGAATTCCTCCCTCAATACAATTACTTAACCCATTTGTGGAAAGGGGTTAATAACAACATAATGACTCAAGCCTATGTTTGATCCAACTGAATCTTTAACACAAATGATGCAGTGCAGGACAGAAAGAAAACAGAAAAATTGCACAAACCAGGCTCAGTCTGCAAAGATGAAAACTAAAAAAAAAGATTCCCACACACACATGATAAAGAAACCTTTCTGTTTGTAATTGATAAAATATAAACTGAAAAATAATGAATCTGAAACAAAAACAAGATACTTATAATGCCATTTATAATCAGACTTTTCAAAGGAAACAGACACACTTTAAAAATCAGGCTGTTCTGTGATGAAAGATTTTCACCATTTCAATGTCTGGCTAAGAAATGGCAGGTTTACAGGGTAAGCAACAATTGTTCCCTCACATGATATCCTTATCTGTAAATTGGAGAAATGTGAATTTGAAGGGTGGATAATGAATTGGCTTGAAGACACCCAGAGGGTGATGGTCAAAATCTCAGTGTCCAGGTAGAGGCCAGTGACAAGTGGTATCCCTCTGGGGTCTGTCTTGGGACCGGTGCTGTTTAGTATCTTTATCAATGACACAGACAGTGGGATCGAGTGCACCCTCAACAAGTTTGCAGGTGACACCAAGCTAAGTGGTGCAGTAGGTACAACAGAAGGAAGGGATGGCATCCAAAGGGACTTGAACAAGCTAGAAAAGTGGTCTCATGTGAATCTGAGGTTCAAGAAGTCCAAGTGCAAGGTGCTGTACCTGGGTTGGGGCAATCCCAGACAAGAAGGATGTGGTCCTGTTAGAGCAGCTCCAGAGGAGGGGTACAAAGGTGATTAGGGGACTGGAGCACCCCTCCTATGAAGAAAGGCTGAGAGAGTTGGGGATGTTCAGCCTGTAGAAGAGAATGCTCAGGGGTGACCTCATAGCCTTTTAGTACTTAAAGAGGGCTTATAAAAAAGATGGAGAGCAACTTTTTACATTGGCAGATAGGGACAGAACAAGAGAGAATGGTTTTATGGAAAGATGGAAGATTTAGATTAGAGGTCAGCGGGTTGTGAGGAACTGGAACAGGTTGCCCAGAGGAGCTGTGGTGCCCCGCCCCTGGAGGTGTTCAAGGACAGGTTGGATGGGGCCCTGGGCAACCTGATCTAGGTGGTAATCCCTGCCCATGGCAGGAGGCTTGGAATGAGGTGATCTTTAAGGTTCCTTCCAACCCAAACCATTCTATCAGTCTATGATTCATTAGGTCAAAGCAAAAGTTAATCCAAAATTACTTTCTCTTATAGCTATATAGCCCATTTAAAACAACTGTGGGGGGAGGAGAGGGCAAGGCAGCTTCCTATAAAGCAATCTCTTGTCCACAGAGAAGAACTAGCAAGGTATCTTAAATAAACAAATACTTCCATCATAACTTGTCAAAACAATTCCTTGAATACATATGTCATTGTTGCAGTTAAACAATAACAGGATAACAACAGGATACTGGCTATGATTACACATTGGTTTATAGCAGCAGAAGACTAGCAGTGGTGACCCATGTGAGATTGAAATGAAACATATTATTCTTTTCATTATACAACATTACACTTTGCTTTGAGCCACATTCAAATACAAGCAGAAAAAAAAAATGCATTTAAGTGTGATAATTCTTGCAGAAATCTTACAGACATTTTAGTAAATGATTCAGAGGCTTAAAAGTCCATTACATTTTTTTCTTTTTTATACTATTTTTCTCCTAAGGATATAACCATCTATTATAACAGGTGGCTTTTTATAGCAAAAGCACTAAACCAGAAGTAGCAACAGCTGTGAAGGAGGATATCAAAATCAGGAATATTAAGATGAAGCATCATTTGTTTTTATAAAGAGATGTTTATTTTGTGATAATGGATGCAATTAATAGCAGCATATGCTAGAGTGTTCATAGAATCTGTAATTAATGTAGCATTAATTTCAATGTTTTTTTAAATGCATATGCAATGCTACACATTTTCAAAACACAGACCAACTTGGTTAATAAATCAACAGCCTCAATCATATTTTTGTGTAACATGAATGTTACAGGTTCTTCAGCTGAGGCCTGATTTTAATAGTAATAAGAAGAAAGTGCTTTGTGCTTCTAATTGAA
The DNA here is from genome assembly GCA_011075105.1 of Heteronetta atricapilla. Classification (NCBI taxonomy): domain Eukaryota; kingdom Metazoa; phylum Chordata; class Aves; order Anseriformes; family Anatidae; genus Heteronetta; species Heteronetta atricapilla. Next base: position 45,748,323 of record CM021735.1, read on the forward strand.
TAGTTTAGGCACTTAAAATGTTGATCATTGGGAACAAGTGGTAATTATTTAAGTTAAGAACAGCTGTGAACTGACATCATTAATGTTCATCTACCTTAATTTATGCTTGTAGCAATATGGTTGTTTTCAGGAAAATTTAAACTAAAGAAAACTAGATTTAAATATGAAAGGAAAGATCATTGCATGAAAAATTATACTGTACTGAGCTATAAATGACATGTTCCCACTGGAATATTTGGAGCCTTTAAAGTTTAAAGCTCTCAGGTAGCAGAGTGAGAATAATTAAACTTTTAGCCAACTAATAATAAATAAGACTTTGTCCTTCCACAATGTATCTATATGCATCTGTAGTCTTTCCAAACATTAATGAATGAACTGGAACTCATTAGGAGGTACGATGTGTTAGTAAGGACTAGTTGCCATGATATGGATGAGAATATTCAGGCACAAATGCAGTGCAGGGTGGTCTGAAAATGAATAACTGTAAGTGGCTACAAGTGGCTACAAAACAGCACAACTTCCAGTGTTATGACTTACTTGGTGTGCAAAATAAGTGTAACCCACACTAGTCTGATAGTCTGTGGAAGTCAAAATCAGATCCTGCCATAAATAAAGGTAACTCTCATGGGGGAAATCTGCATTCAATCTGAACCGATGTCAGTGAATTATGTGGCACATTGGTTCCTTTTATTTTATTTTATTGTTTTATTTAGCAAACAACAACAACAAAAAAAACACTCCTATCAGCCTTCACCATTTGTCTAGCCTGTCATGTATCCTCAACTACAAACTCTGCACAGAAAGCTTTACTAAAAATAAAGCTTACTGCAAAAAGACAAGCTGAAGACTATGCACTATGGTCTCAAGTACCAACCCCGGTACAAATAAGAGTTCGGGAATACTTGCCTAAGCAGGACTAAGTGCAACGAAGTTCTGTCCACTTGCAGACATTCTGAGCTCATTCTCTCTATATTGCAGTCAGGCAAGTATTTAAGTAGAGAATGTTTAACACCTCCTACAGCAGGGCAATATAGGATGTCCTTAACCTGGTGCAGTTGCATCCCAGGTTTTCAGACCCTCCACACACAAGCATCAATGAGTGGAGTTTTCCCCCTTATTAGAAGTAGACAGAGAAGAAAAAGAGAAGCTTGAGTTGCTCAGTATCCAGTCTGATAGACTTGTGGTGACTCATGAATCTCAAATTATCTCATTCTAAGAAGAAGCATCTCTTTCCTAAGACTGTGCAGCTGGGGAACCATCTTCTGCTGAAGATCTGTAATAACTCACACTAAATGCTTTCTTACTCCCAGGGAAGCATCAAATGCAGGGAATGATGCCTTTTTTCCCAGCAAGACATTTTTTATCATGGTAAAGGTCTTTTTTCTTATTAAATGTCTTCAAGGTGATGAGGGTTTCTGATTCAGAAACATCAGTAACTCAGGAATTTAAACTGAGAACTTAATAAACTTCTTTCATATTTGACATAAATTGCATTTCTATTCTGGATTTTTTTTTTTTTTTGGTGAGGTGAAGAGCAATAATTTATTACATTGCAAGTTAACTTGCATGAATTGAAGTAAAAGAAAACCCCAGCTATACACTTGCATAGCCACTACCCAGAGCTTCAGGATCAGTAATAATTCAGGCAGCTAGCAGACATGATATGAATGGTATACTGACAGCTCTTTTTTGTCTTGATGTCAGTTCAGCGTATTTGAGATTTTAGACTCAACAGGATTGCATATGCTCAAGATCCTGAGATCCTAAGAAATGCAACTTGACCTCTAAATTCAGCATTAAAATGATTTTGTTAGCATAAAAATGAAGTGAGTTGTCCAATCCCACAAATTAAAGAAAGAACTGCACTGAAAAAAAAAATGAAGGAAATTTTTTAAAATTGTGTTCATTTCTTCAGGGTTCAGTCCTTTATGGTTTTACCTGTGTACTTTTCAAGTATGTACAACATTGTACAATATCCAACAGAATAAAATTCATGTTGCCAATTAAAAAAAAAAAAAATACATGTACATGTATATTGCCAACATACACTAGTTTGGTTACAGCAGGGGTATAAGGACAGGTGAGAACGTAAGGTACAGGGTGTTTTGTGTGAATCTTCCTCTTTAATAGTGGCTAAGTCTCCACTTTTTCAAAGGGAGTATTTTCTTGTCTTTTTTTTTTCTTTCAAATATCTATGCTAACCCTCTTCTCTTATGCAGATTTGTCCATTATTGTGCAGGAACACTTGGTTGTTTTGGCTTTCTGCTTTGACAGCTACTTATTAGGCATTTCAGTTTGCCATGAGCTGCTGCCATTGATGCTGTGTTGTTTTTTTCCTTACTTTGTGCCTCTATGTTTGCACCAGTCTGGCAGGTATTGCTGCACATATTTAAATTGAAATATTCATAGGTAATAATATTCATAAATACTTGAATTTTCCTCCCCTTCCCTTCTCCTCCTGGCTTGGCAACCAAGGTAAGGAACAAGGAAAGGGAATAACTCAGGTGAAGCGAAAAGCAATTTAATGTACTTTCTGATTTCCTAAAGAGCATCTTTATCTCTGCCTTCCTCCCACACATACTGTACACACTCCACTGCCCACAGTTCGAATTCTTCGTCTGAAAGCAGAATCAAAGAAAAAATCATCATGACCAGAAAATCACCTTTTAGTTAATTAATAAATCTAACAATATGGAAAGTAAAGGAAGAACACTGTTCATGGGCAAAGTCTCTTGATTAATCTATAGAAGTAACACAGACTTGGAATTAAAATTTCTGGTTTAATTAAGTTATTTTAGAAAAAAAAAAAAAGAACCATTGATACGTCTTGCTCATTCTTCTGAATTTTGTCAAATAGCTCAAATGGAGGGAATGAAGTCAAGAAAATATGTCAAAGACTTTCTATGTTTTACTTAGAATCATGTTTTCAACATTTTTTCCCCAATTCATTAAAAAAATAAGCAAAACAACAACAAAAATTAAGGATACTATACCAGAAAAAAGTGCCAAAATCCAATGACAGCTGTCATCAAGGTATGAAAATAATAATTCATACAACACAAAGTAATTTTTTGTTGTTGTTGTTTTCCAAATTCATCAATGAATTAAGAATATCTCAGACTTACTGATGGGTGTTTTTAACTAGAGTTCCAAGAAACAAAAAATTCTCATGATTAAACATGATATAACTTTTGAAAAAAAAAATGGGCAATGAGCTGCTTATACTAAGGATCAAGCAAAATTACTTGTTCAGCACATTTTCCAACCCTTTCTTGCCACCAACTGTTGAAGCAAGCATATTATATTTAAGGTTGTGTATATTTCCTATGAAATTAAACTTAAATTTCACAAAAATATTTCAAATCTTCACAAGTATAAGAGAGTGGCAAAGTGAAAACTCTACACTTGCTGCACTTACATGTAGGAGGGGGTGGTTTTTTTTAATTAAATATACAAAATCAGGAACCAAGGTCATTTTGGAGATGAGTAAAATATATCATTTTTTCAAAGTAAAATATATCATTTTTCTTGATATCTCTGAGCACCAGTTATAATGAATCTTCCAATAATGAATAGTTGCCACATTAATACACATTAAAGAATGGTTCTTTTTGCCCACCAATATCCATATTGCTAATTCAGGATTTTCTTATTGTCTTCTGTACTGCCTCATGTTTTCACAGTTTGTTCATTTCTTTTGGCTACAGCTCTTCATTGAATCCCCACAGAAATACAGTACGTGTCTAAGCAGTCTAGATTGCTTTTTTCTTCTTTCTAAATTTGTTTCAACCATGGTTTTTGAGTAGTGCAGAGACCTTGAGTAGATATTAGCAGCTCCAGTTGCTTATCCTACTTAAGGAAGAAACCGAACCACAGGCTGAGATCCAAAATTACTGTTGCCATGAGTAAGCAATTTTGTTGGTAGCATATCACGTGATTCTAACAGTGACAGAGATATCACTGATGGTAAAACAAAGTGCCAGCAGTGTACTTTCTCCTTTATCTCGAAGTTCTTAAATCAGAACTAATTTCACCAGTGTTAGACATCAAAGAATTTCATGAGTGTTGAAATATCCCATGGATTTCCTTCCTGGCCCCTTCTTCAGACACTCAAATACTTCTGTAATTCTAGTCATCATCTAGCAAAAAAAAAACACCCAACATTTTATAGCTTTTAGTCTAGCTAAAGCCAAATAGCATATTAAGACCTTCTCCATAGAAATGGTGTATGGGATTTATTTCTGCAAATATTTTGTTTGTTTGTTTTCAGATAGAAAGCTTAGCTAGTTACTAACTAGTACACAGAGAAAAAGTTCTTTTAACACTTCAGTTTTTATGAAAGATCAGACTCTTTTATTTTGTCTGTGTTCAGAAAAAGCAAAGGCTTTTTTGTCACAGTTCAATATCCTTGCAGTAAGTAAACTCAACCTTTTGAAAACTCTTACATCTCACAAAAAAAAAAAAAAAAAAAAAAAAGTTGTTTGTTTACTCATAGAAGTAGAGAAATTATTCAGTGCAAGCAAATGACTGGCTGTTTTACTTAAGAGTTACCAGAGATAAGGTATTGTCAAAGTATTTGACAGCGTATTAATAATTCATAGTTTTTCTTTTCAAAAACAGATGATTTCCACAATGCTATATGAATCTTCCTTACTGTGATTGGAGACGTGAAAATTCAAACACTCTATGGTGCAAGTTAGCGAACAAAATGGAGTAGATTTTTCATTGGAACAGGGTTAATAAGGGAGATGTTTTCTGCTCTCAGCTCCTTCAGGCCTGTGTTTTGTTAAGATAATATCTGAGCATCTCCAAACCATAAGTGGTCAGAAAATCACAACGGACTCCATAGTTTCAACTTTACATTATACCAACCCCATTTACATTATACAATCCCCAATTGAAAGTCCAGACACTAAGCTTTGACTTCACACCCTTGAGTGACAAGCATAGTCCACCCAATAGAAACTGTAAATAAAATGATTGTTTCTCTAAGTTATTAAAATACTGTAACATCACCTGTGTCAGACAACATATTTTAGTTGAATGTATTATAATTTACACTCAGGTGACAAACTATTAATGATCAATTTCCCAAATGCATGCTTTACAATTATTCTATTTTTTTTTTCAGTATTCAAACTTCATTTCTTTGTGAAAGTAATCAGATATTATTTCAAGTTAATGCAGAGTGCCACAGCAATGCAGTAATAATACAGATATATTGATCAAATTTCTGATTGCATTGTCAACAAAAAATGCATAAGATTATACTTCCTAAACAAATTATTTTAGTGAAATATCCCCCGGAAAAGAATACTTTTCCAAAAAAAATAACAGTTTCCATTTGCAAGGAGCAATTCTAAGTATCTTTCAGAATTGCTTAAGACCTTACTTTGAGAAAATGGCTGTCTATTTATAGTGAATGCAGATGATCTCCTCTGTGACATAATTTCTCACTCCATCTCACAGTAGAAAAAATCTTTAGAAATATCATAATATATTCTCAATGCAAGGCTGAAATCCTTGCCTTCAATCCTGATTTTATTCCTTTGGAAAAAAGCACCATTTTCTTAGCAATTATTTTCTTCTCTGTCTCAAGAAAAATCATACTAAGTCAAATTGGAACAAAACTGTAAAGTACCTGCACATATCAGAAGGGCTCTGTGCAATATTTGAGCAAAGATTAACAGTTATTTTTCTTCAGAATTGTATCACAGAAAAGATGGTGCTTCAGATTAACTGTGAACCTGAAGGAAAAGTAAGTCTTGGTTTCTTAACACTTTGGATTTGTCAAGCATTAATCTTTCTCTAATACTGTTTGTCTTAGGTTATGAGGTATGAAGATGAAGAATTATGATGTAATTTACACAGCATTTATTTTTATTCTTGTGGGAACGTGTTTTAGTAGCTTTCTTTATTAAAGTGCACAATATTTATAACAATTACTTATAACAATTCCAAACTGGCAGAGTAAGGGATAGTTTCCGATTAGTTTACACTTGACATTTCCGTTTCTCTTTTTATTTCCTTTAGCAAGAAGGAATGATTTTATATCTCTAAACTCAGACAACATGCATTAAGCTACAGTAGATTCTCCCTCAAAAGAGACCACCTGCTTACTATTACAAAGACCTAATGGGATTCTTATGCAAAGGAGAGAAATTTCCTGGGCAGCAGCAAAGTGAAGCACTGCAGATAGCCACAAAAAATGTGCAATTATTTTCAGAAAGGTACTATTGAACTGAGAGAGAACAAAGAATATAATTCAGCAAGATTATTTTACTTTATCTGGACATAAAGATACAACTAGCTTTCTTATGTTAGACTTTCAGCGTAGTGCTTTCTATATCATGAAAATAAATTATTTGTTCTTTAAATTCAGAGTCCATATTCATTCATTTGACCTTCTCTTGTTGAGTTTATCATATCAGTGGGAAACAACTTTCTTACTCCAAACAGTTTATTGTTAAATTCAATCCTTTTGTGGTAGGTTGACCCCAGCCAGCAACTCACACAGCCACTCACTCCCCTATCAAGTGGGACAAGGGAGAGAAATTTCTATTACTAGGAACAGAAAAAGTGAGAAAAACTTGGGGATCAAGACAAAGACAGTAAGTGAAAGAGGAAAGAAGAGGGGGAAAAAAGTAACACAAAAGCAACCATGGGGCACCTCCCATAGACAGATCAATGCCCAGCCAGTCTCTGACCAATGGCCACTTTTATTGCTGAGCATGGCATTATGCAGCACTGAATAAACCTTTGGTTATTTGTGGCCAATTGACCAAATGGCATAGTGAGAAACAGAGAAGTCCTTGAAACTGTAGAAGCACTGTTCTACAAAACTTATCATTGTTTTGTTATCAACACTCTTTTAGTCATAAATCTAAAACAATACCATGCAGGCTTCCATAAAGAAAATAAACACCATGCCAGACCGGCCCAGTACACTTTTGTAGCAGAGAAGAAAAAGGCAGATGAACAGCCCCATGTTAACTCTTTTAGAATTTAAGATTATTAGTGGCACAAAACTAAGAACCAACACAAATCCTGTCTGGAGTTTTACTTGTGGTCAATTGGTATAAAGCTGTGAATCTGGGGTGTTTATTGCATATACTTGCCAATGACAAAGGAAGGCAAGGATTGTTTTCAATTCTGAATTTGAGAACCACAACTATTCATCTGATTATTATCTAATATATTTTCACTATGCAATACTTGCAATTTTATTTCTCTCACTACAGTAGAAAATTATTTATTTTATTTCCTTTCTCAAAACAGAATTATTCCCTACCTATTTTCCCTGTTTTTAAGTGCAGCTTCCATCAACTTCACCATGCAGCTTCCATCAACTTCTTTCAGAATAACAAATGTTTTAGAGATACATGGGCCATAACCATTTTTTTGTTAGTTAGGGCTAATTTATGGTTGAAAGGTAATTCCATGATTCTTTGACTAATTTCACAGTTCTAAAGTTCTTTCCTCTAGTTTTTCACAGTCATCCAGTTCCATATGTCACAGGCAGTTATTCTACCTAATTCTGTTTTTTTGTACATAAATAAAATAGTGAAGATGAGCTGTCTTTTCACCAGTTCAGAGAGCTTACAGAAATGCAGTGCTACTCCTCTCCAGAGACTAGGTTTCCCTCCATTTTTATGGGGTTTCCAGCAGTTCTGGGTACAGCTTCAGCACCTATAAAACCCCCTGCCACTGCTCAGTTCTTTTTTTTTTTTTTTTTCTTTGGTCATGAATTTTGATCAAAGGAAGAGATTTAAATTTTATTATACATTTTAGGAATAAGGCTGCAGATATATATAATTTAAAACCAACCCTCTCCATCATGAAACCCATGGAACTTTAAGTCATTGTTGCTTAGACTAAGCTACCTTGCATAAAATGCTCAAGGGAATAATGATCACCAGCTTTATTTGTTCTATATCACAAACTGCCAGATGCCACATGGGGATGCTACACTTAGCTTCTGCTATAAACACTTGCTCTGTGAAGATGCTATTACAAATGAGCCGTGACTTATCACATTCTTGAGGAGCAAAGGAACTTTGCCTGGTTCTTTCTGTGATCCAACTGTTGAAGTCACAGAAGACACAGCAGAAGAGTCTTTAATGGATTCGAAGCTTTGTTTATAACTTGGAAAACAACTGTCATTTTGTGGTTTTGGATGACATCCAGGAACTAAAAGCTGAATGTGAAGAGTGCTGAAGAGTAAAATGTTGTTACAGTCCTTGGCAAGATGGGCTCCAACAATGGCAAAAGCAAATCGTGATCAGTTGACACAACCAAAAGTGTGAAAGGCAGAGTTGTTAAACTGGCAATTAGAAGTTCAAAAGACACTCTTATTAAAATAGTCTTTTTTTTTTTTCAAAGAAGACTATAGTATGCTACAAAGATAGATAAATAGATAGATAGAGAACAGGGGATTTATTTTATTTCTAAATTTAACTTGTAACAGTTGGTACTAAGGAAAATGTTTTACAGTTGCCTTCTGCTAGGAAACACAATTGTAAATGCAACACTAATATTTTTGTAATTACTTGTGGTGAAAGTGTATATATTAGGAAAATTAATTATTTCAGCAACATTATCAGAATGAAGGTGATAAAGCAAACACTAGACATTCTTAAGAAGTTTAGTTTTAAAAAAAGTACTCACATAATCTTCAAGGACTTTCATTTTGTTCTCTGTTGAAATTTAGCTATATGTGTACGCATTGGATCTTTATCCTTAACATATCTGAAAAGATTTTATTAGCAGTGAACTTATGGAGACATAACAGCTCGATTCTTGCATTTACTTGTTACTTGATATGTAGAGAACAAGCCTGGGAAGGGAAAACACAGACCTCAGTCAAGAATTCAAAACTAGCTTCCACTGGAGCTGTGGCAATATATAGCACCTTCTGAAATGACCTTCACGGTTTTGAATGAGGGATTTGATAATTAAAATGTGGGATCTCTGAATTCCTTTCTATTATCATTCAAAGTCTGTGGTTCCTCAGAGTAAATATTGCACGTCGTTTATCAGCATGAAAAACCTAGAAGTGTTAATATTTTCAGTTCTGTGTTGCAAAAGCACTTTGAACACTTCGGGAGACTATGACTCCCAGCACCCATGGTAGGAGGTTGTTTCTTTTACTGTTATTAGTGAACCAAGAGTAACCTAGAGATGAAGTTTGATTTAGGTTTGCTGAGTCATTCTGCTACTAAGAATCATTTCCCTGTTGTCATAAACCATATATGACATGACAGAAACTCATGGTATATCAACCTTCAACGAAGCTTATAGTGATCTTGTTTAAAAAGCAGTCACTTTGCTGATGAAGTAACCACTTGCAGCGAGATCCCCCAAAAAATGAGAAGAAAAGAAAAATACTGTTGGGGTGTTTTTTCAACCAAATGAATTAACTGAATTTTAAAAGCCTACCTAGAGCTAGAGGAGAGATGTTATGTTGCTTACACAAAAAGAAGAGATTGTTCATTCTCAATAATTTGCCTTACAGTACTTAATATCAGTTTGGTTGTACACTCCTACTTGTTAGCAGAATCATTTTAAGAAGCTTTTTACTATTTAGGATCATAATAAATGCTTTAAGTACCAATATGCCAGAGGCTGATTCTGAACCATATACTTATGTGAAAGCTAACAGTGTTAAAAAGCAATGACTCAGTGATTAGGGACCTAAAAACCCTAAGATCTAGTTACTGCTCACTTGATGATCTTTGTACATCAGTGAAATTTCTTTGGTTCAGAATAGTGAGCTATTAGCTACAATATTTTTCAATATGAAGTGCATTAATATGAAGTTTTGAAAATGTTGCATTTTTAAAGGGTGAAGATTATTTCTCTGGATGGTCATCATGACATACAGAGTATTGTAATATTTCACAGGTAGTTTCCGGCTCCAATTTTCCTACCATACTGGACAAATCTGATAACTTAGAGAAAACACCATCTGGAAGGTAAGGCTAATGAAGGTATTGGTTAGTTGCATTATTCTGGAGTGTGTGAGATTTATTTCTCTCAGAGAAATAAAATTAGTTTGTTTGTCTTCATCAGTGTAGCTGAGAACACTACAAGTATTAAATAACAAACTCAAGTACCACAGCCATATTCTCAACTTCTCAACTCAATCTAAATGTGAGATGACAAAGATTTCTGGCACAGATCCAAATGGAGAGATAAAAAATTATTCTACTAGGAAACTGAAAGGAATAAAAGACACATTTGTTTGGGATAAATAATAAACTCTTCCTGTAATTTCAGCCTTATGATTTTCTACTAGAACTGTCAGTAACTGTCCACACAATTAATGACAATTTACTAGGGAGGAAGGTAAAGGTTAAAAAGTAATAACATTCTTCAGGATAAGACCTACCTAACGTGTAAGGTATTTGCAGTTTACCCAAACTTTCCTAAATAAATCTACATCTACCCAAATATTTTTATAAATAATAATAATATTTTTTTTAAAAAAGTAAAACTATTGGAATAAAAAATTGCTCCAGTATAGGAAGAAGTGTAGTTTCTCCAGCAAAAGGCAAAAACTAGTTGAGTTGAAAACAATGAGAATAAGGAAAATTCTAACCTGTGATAGAGATAACAAATACTTTAGGCCTTCAAGGCCTCTTGGCCCTACAGTAACTTGGCCTTAGTAACTAACTCCCAACTGGAAACAAAAATAAATAAATAATTCAATTAATAAATTGTACATTACCTCAAAAATAGAACAGGAAACTTTTTGATACCACCAGTTTTCTCTTGAGGATAGGACATACACTTCACCTCTTCTACCACACTCTGTGCTTCCTCACAGAGCAATTCAAATGTATTTTGACACTGCACACCAGACACATTTTCCTTACACTGATAACAGAATTAGGCAACCAAATCAAGTTATTGATACTATGAAGTAGTTTTCTTTTCTAATTAAATTTTCAGGGACATTTCTGTCTATGAAGTCAGTAATTACCCTCCCCCCCAAAAGAAAAAACAAGAGTTCTAGTTTGATCCTCAAATGGTTTTTAAGTAGTCCCTAGTTACTAAGAAGGTCTTTCCTCTGTTTACTTTTAATTTTGCTTTTGGAACCCAGGGAACTCTCCCTCATCTAGGGAGAGTTTATATATGGAGGATTTGTCCCTGGTTTCCAGCTATTGATCCAGATGGACATAATGCCATATCTACTAGCCCTGTACAGATGTCTCCTATATCTAAATCATATCAAAGGCACTGAATTTTTTAGATACCTAAATCACTTTCAAGCTATATGGCAAATATATTTACTTTAAAAATTAAATCCTACGCTTCACTTAATTTTCTTCTTGTATCAGGGGACACTAAAATCAGAGGTACTGATCATCCTCTCTGTTAAGAAGTCTAGTTGAAAAGGTCAAAGGATAAGGTATTACCATAAAACTCTCCTTGTAATAATTGTAATAATTGATTCCCAGTTACTCTTTCCCAAAGACAAAACATACACAATTGTACTCTCTCCTAGTTTACCACCCCCTTAGCCCCCCAAAGAAAACAGTAAAATCCAGGCAGATTTTAAGGAAAATGCAGAATTCGAGGGTCTTACCATCATACTCATACAAGGGTCTTTTGCCATCATACTCTATGTAATACAACATGCTCACTGCTGTATTGCAACCAAACTCATTCTATATACACTATATTTTACAAATAGATTTAGTAAATACCAGTAAATACATTTGGGTAAATCCACACAGTCCACCAATCTTGCAAAATGACCAAAAAATAATTAAGTCTGTTGGAACTGAAAAAGAAAATATAGGTCAAACTTCTGCCACAGTTGCTAGTACCCTTGGGATTTAGTCACTTTATTAAGCTCCTATCTAAAGCAGGTCTCAAATTCACAGTGATGATGAAACATCTGGAAGAATTTCTGGCCAAGGAAATTTATGGGTGGTTGTAAAAATGAGTAGAGGGGCTTCTTTTTATTATCAGGACTCCTTAAGATTCATCAGGGCATAATTCATTCATATTATAATGCAAGCTATTAGGCAGTATTTCTGAAACTTGGCACAAAACATGAAGAACACTTCTATCTCCACAGAAGATAAAGTAAGGAAAAAGTCCACTGCCACCAAATTAAGGTGTAATTTTAGTATCAGCACAGGCTCATTTTTACTGCCATCATCCCTCCATGCCTCTAGTTGTTCTCATTTCACGCAACACCTCTGCCAGGTTGTTCCAAAACAGGGTTCTAAAACAGCCAGGAGCTACTAAACTTCTCTAATCATTACACCAACTCAAACCCCCAAAATATGCATCTCAAAATAGCACTTCCACAGAAAGGTGTGGCATTGCAGGCAAAAGAGGAATGCAGCATGTTTCTGAAGGGTTTTATTTCTGTTCTTTAAGTCATCTTTTCTTTGTACTTCAGGTTTAACTCTCTCCTATACCCCAATTTTTGTTAATAAGCTAATTGGTTCGAATAAAGGTGTCAGTCTGGCATCAGTTTGTTAGTCTTTCCTCTACTTCACAATAGTACACAATTATTAAATAGAAAGAAGACATTATTGGAAACATTTGTAATCTACCTACTTTTTGTCAACAAATACAGACTCTACTGGCAATAACCATACATTTCATAATAACTCAGTATCACACTAAATTGGTGGTAACCTATTTAATACAATGCCAATACCATGGCATTGTTATCACAATCAAAGTACCAGAAGCTATGATTTTTGGACAACACATCATTTTCTGAATTTCAGAGACATACATTTCAAAGAAAACCTTGGGTACTGCAGGAAACATGCCATGGTTTACTACCATGCAACTCTCTTCTGCCAGTTCTACTAAGGCAATATTTTTTATAATGTTTAGGGAAACTACATATTTTAAAATGATGTATTTTAGGAGGTTTTTCTTTTTCACTTTCTTTTTCTTTAAAAAAAAAAAAAAAATCCGTATACACAACATTGCTTTATTTTGGTTCTTTGGTTCTACCAGGTTGTACAATAAAAATAGAAAAGTTAAAATATAAATTTTTATATGAAAATGCAGACCCAGGATATGTAAATAACTTTCATATGTTGAGATACAAGTATGAGCTTGTAAGTGCATATCTGAGCCAAACCAAGATTTCTTCTCCTTTTTTTAGATTGTAAATGCTCTTTGGAAGATTTGATTTGTGTTGTGCTTTTGGTCTGCTGAAAACAGGTATAGTCACTGCATAGTTGCTTTCTCAATGTAATTTTCTGTTATTGATTGACTTTTAGTTTCTATATAGTAATTTCACTCATAATCAAGGACTAATATTTTGGTTAGGTTTGGTATGTTTAAAAAAAAAAAAAAAAAAAGAAAAGAAAAAGTAGGTTTAAATTAAATATAAGGAAGAAATTCTTTACTCAGAGGGTGGTGAGGCACTGGCACAGGTTTCCCAGAGAACCTATGGACACCCCATCCCTGGAAATGTTCAAGGCCAGTTTGGATGGGGCTTTGATCAACCTGCTCTAGTGGAAGGTGTCCCTGCCCATTGCAGGGGGATTTGAACTGGTCTTTAAGGTCCCTTCCAATCCAAACCATTTTATGATTCTATGATTTGTATCTTTCCTGCAAGAAATATTTAAAGAATAGAGAGAGAGCTCAGCCCAATTCATTTCCAGAAAGCTGGGTATAACACTTACAATTTGCATTGTAATTACTTATGAGAAAGGAATGTAATTAATTTGGTTGCTGTAACTAATTTGTCAAATATGATTAAAATGACCTCAGGTGGAAGGTTAAAATAGTACTTTTGAATCAAACAGAACCCAAAATTTTTCAGAAAGAGCACATTTGGTTAATTTTAGTGTACAGGAAAGCACAGATAAACTTTTTAATCATCTAATGCAAATAAGCAAGCTACAATGATAATAATTCATCGCTACTCAGAAGCTAAGAATGAGAGCAGCAGAATAACAGCATGCTTCAAAATAAATTCATCCATACAGTAACTTTGCTGGGATTGCAAAACATTGAATCTGAATCCATTTCTTTAGAAAATACTAGGTAGTATATTGTATATGTAGGACTGCTAATATCCAAAGTATTCTTGAAAAAAATATATACTTTCTCTTCCCTGAAGAATTTAAAATTGAACAGCACTGTAGAGCATTACTTGTGCAATAATGCATACCTTTTAAATGAACAGATCAACTAAAATCACCAGATCTACTTATGACTTATGTGAGATGTGTTTTTATGGATGGACTTGTGTTGTGGTTTAACCCATCTGGCAGCTAAACACCACACAGCCGTTCGCTCACCCTCCTCCCTCCCTCTCTGGGATGGGAGAGAGAAATGGGAAAGTGAAGCCTGAGGGTTGAGATAAAGACAGTTTATTAAGATAGGAAATAACAATAATAATAATAATAGTGTGTACAAAACAAGTGATGCACAATGCAATTGCTCACCACCCACTGACCGATGCCCAGCCCAACCCCATCCCAGCTAGTCACCCCTATACATTGTTCAGCATGCCATCAGATGGTATGGAATACCCCTTTGGCCAGTTTGGGTCAGCTGTCCTGGGTCTGTCCCCTCCCAGCGCTTGCTGCACCCCCAGCCTGCCCACTGGCAGGACAGAGCGAGGAGCTGAAAAGTCCTTGGCTTAGTGTAAGCACTGCTCTGCAACAAGTAAGTAAAACATCAGCACTCTTCACATCAGCAAGTTATCAGCACTCTTCTCATCCTAATCCAAAACATAGCACCCTACTAGCTACTAGGAGGAAAAATAACTCTGTCCTAACTGAAACCAGGACACCTTGTTTTAAGAGAATGGACATATGCTATAGTACCTCTCTCCTACACTTCTGGTGTAGAACTTGTAAAACTCAGAAAATTCAGAAAACAGAGCTCCAAAAAGTATAAAACCTGTTGTTATGACATCAAAGCAGCCTACACTTTAAAGACATCTAAACATTTCTTATTGTGTCAGCTCCTTGGAGCAGTCACAACAGTTTAGGAATTATTCTATTCCAGTTTATTTGAAAATATAATTTTACATTTCCTCAAAAAAAATATTCTGAATATTCTATATAGGCAATATGCATCATATTCCTTTTTATATCTATAAAGGAATTTATTTTAGCTGGTAAATTTACTGAATGCTGAGCAAAAGCCCAAACCAAAGTAATGTTAACTACACAAATATGTTCTGAAATTTTAATAAAGAGTACAGTCTTTTGGAAAAGTCAATAGTAAATGCCAATATAACATCACTCCAGGAAACCTCTACTGGCACTTATGTCAAGTTCTATGGACGTGATCTTCAAATCAACTAGACAGCATTTACAGCTCTCCTTCTGACTATTCCTTCTCTCTCTTTCCTTTGTGAACAAATATTAGCTGCAACTGATTAGGACCCAAAGATGCTTTACGTTATATCAGAAGCAGAAATTAATTCCATCTATGACTGGAGTACCACGTCTTCTTGAACTTTGATAACATTCCTTGGAGCAGACTGCAATACCAAACTTCCCTGGTGGACTCAGCGCCTGAAACACTCCAAGCTGAAGTACGTATTTGTTCATAGGCCCATCTGTTAGATAGGTATCAGGCCCATTTAGGAGGTGTCATGTCAGTATTTGAGCCAGACAAGGATGAGTTTTATGGGGGCAGGTTGAAGAGGTGCTATCTTTTGTAAAACAAGTCTTTGCATTTACAAAGGAATGAATCCCATTGCTTGTAAAAGGGCAGAATTCTAAGCTGTGACACAGTGGATTACTAAAGACAAGTTGTAGAAATGCCATTTTTGGCTTCCTAAAAAAAAACTTTTTGTGATACTGGTGAGCCAGTGCAGTGAAAGCCTTTGGAGCTATCATTTGAAACAGCTAGTGTGTTTAGACCCTTAAGTAGCTGTTACCACATCGTAGAGATTTACAAGAAAGGGGTTGCTGGAATTTTACATTATGTACTCAGAAATAATCTGTTAGCTTAAAACTAACAGGACAGGAAGAATAAGAAAACATGATTAAACATCAATCTGAAACAAAAACTTCGTGATGTGCAACCTCTGTATCACAAGTGGCAATGAAAACATACATATGTAAACAATAATCCATAGGAAAGGGACTGTGGAGAGAAAGGAAAGAATGCCTTGTGGGCAGGCAGCGATTTTTTAGCTTTCCTATGAAAATGATTTGTTCAGAAGCTGCCTGCTCCCCAGAAGCCTTTCATGGCACTCACAGCAGGTGTTTCATCTTAACGACTGTGCTAGCCTTTTTATTTTCTTCCCTTACTGTACTCACATTCTGCTTTGTCATCAGTTCAATGTCATTCATTACCAAGAAAGTTCTTTCAACCTTTACATTACTGTCTGGGAAAGAAATGCCAATGCAAATTTGGAGAACATTGGAGAGTGTGAAAACTAAAAAGGGATTTCTTTTATTAAGTGGAAATCTCTCAGTATCCTTCCTATACAACTGTCTTCTACCCTCCTGCCAATCAGTCTTATAACTTCATTTTACCCCATATTAGAGGATCTAAACTTTAATGCACCATTTATAACACTTTCCCTAGCAATTAAAAACATTGAGATTTTTCACCTTTCCATTACAGAATATATAGAATAGTCCTGTTCAGCAGAACACCTCCTTGCAACGACTGTGGTCGTGAATAGTCACAGTTCAGGAGCTTCTTCTCCTCTGTGCACTGTGGGGCTTTCTTCTGGCATTGGTATTAATGTTGAAACATGGTAACAATCCTAAAGGCTCCATGCACTGAAATAAGCTAATTTCCTGAATTTAACTCCCTCCTTCATCAGAGAGATTTGTAACAGAATTTTGGCAGGCTTTTTTCTGTTGCTGATGCATTGAAGTAAAAATATCCTTTTACTATGTGGATCTCCAATTGGTAGTACAGCATGAGGCCAAGCGTCAGGCTTGTACTGGGTCTGGCTGGGATGGAGTTAACTTCCCCTGCAGCCAGGTAAAACCACCACAGTCCTACGACTCAGAGCCGTACTGTCTAGACAGCTGAAGTTGACTCACGATGACCCAAGGAAAATGTGCACTGTTAAAAAAAAAAAGGCATCCCTTCTGCCCTATCTTCTGCATTCCCAAGCAGGACTGATAATTCACTGAATGGATTTGTCCATACTTAACAATGAAATTTGTATGCCAGTAAACACATGGAAATTTGGGTCACTTTGATAGACTGCAAGGGGGGAAAGGTATCCTTCCTCTCTGCTTCATGGGGATCCTGCTAAGACAGGAAAGGACTTTCTGATGAACTTGGATTTTCCTATTTCCAGTGAATCTTCCCAAGTATCTCTGCAATAAACAGGGAATTAAGTAGGAAATTCCACTCACACAAATGAAAGCCCACGTAAATGACACAGGTAAATGATTAAATTTGCAGACATTAATTTATATTTGTGAAGAGTGCAGAAAAATAGCAGAGACTCTGGTGGTACAAGAAAAACAATTTTTTTTTTTTTTTTGAAAAACAAATTAGAAATTGTTTCCTATACTTTCTTTCTAGTACATTTCTTTATCAAAGAGGCAGTAAGACAACAGTCTATTTTGAATATGAAAGGCACAAATCTAGGCACCAGTATACAACAAAGTTGATAAGCAGTCACTAGGGAGAGCATCCTCTCAGAAAGAAAAAGATACCAGATGAACTAGTAAGGAAGACATACTTGTTTTCATTTGTCCAAAACATGAATATGGAAGAAAGGAGTTTCCTAGTCTGCTCAAGCTCGTCTTTCACATTCAACAATCCAGCCTGGCCCCCACAAAGCCTTTCTGCTCTCTATTACTCTGGCTGAGAGAACATGATAGTGTGAGTTTCCTACATCCTATTAGCTCTTTCCTACGTCCTAATAGCTATCAGTTAATCACACACTATATAGGAAATGGGTAGTGGGACAAACACCAAATAAATCTTCTCATTTCTTCTTGTCTACCAAAATGATCCAGGTCTTCTCACAGTGAACAGCTATCTCCCCCTCCACAGGCAGTTTGTGTGATTCCCTAAAAAGTATGTAAATTTTACTGATAGTCTACAGTAGTGACGAATAATGTAAACACAGCAGTGACTTGATATTGTGACCAGTAGCTAATATTGCTAGAATTTATTGAATTTGGGTTGAAATTTGTTAGTGTCTCAAGTTATTCAAAGAAACATTATTGCTGGCATACACAACTTGCTTTTTTTGGTTTTTTTTGATGTGTATGTTTGACTGCAGAAGAACACTGTCTTCTGACCCTAATGTGAATTATATAGTTAAAGCAAACCATGTAAGTTTAAAGATTTACATTCTATTCTATCCAGGGGAGACTTTATTGCTCTCTACAACTACTTGAAAGAAAGTTGTGGGGAGCTGGGGGTTGGCCTCTTCTCGTAGATAACTAGTGATAGGACAAGAGAGAATGGCTTCAAGTTGTGCCAGGGGAGGTTCAGGTTGGAAATTAAGAGAAATTTCTTCTCAGAAAGAGTAGTTAGGCATGGGAACGGGTTGCCCAGGGAGGTGGTGGGAGTCACCATCCCTGGAGGTGTTTAAGGAAAGGTTGGATGTGGTACTCAGGGACATGGTTTAGTGGGTGATATTGGTGGATGGGGGATTATTGGACCAGATGATCTTGAAGGTCTTTTCCAACCTTAATGATCCTATGATTCTATTCTATGCCCAACTGTACCTCTAGACTTCTGGGAAGCACACCATTTTCCCCATGACTCAGTTTCCTCATCTGTATAAAAAGGATAGCAATAACCAACTACCTTTAAAAAGCTAGAGGTTCAAAAGTTATGTAAAATAATGATTCACTGTTTTTTGGAACTTTCCGAACAATAAACTTAATTCTGCTGACAATGTGTCTTAGGTACCTAAACTAAAAGCTGCAGGAACTGCATGGAAGTACACATCCAAACTGGAAGCTACTCATCTCTACTGTCAGCAAACATAGATTCAAATAAAAAGCCCAGAGTCAAGAAAACATAAAAATTTAGGTGTCATCTGGATTCCCATGGCTGGCCTCTGTTTTTCAACTGTTCCAAGCTGGACAGAAAATCATTACAGCACAAGAGAAATGTTAGGGATCTGAATTTTATAGGTGTTCTAAATTGCAGATAAGAACTACCCAGTCACTGAGATTGACAGCTCTATGGTTGTAATAGTTTAAAATAACAGTTCTTACCAATTTAGAAAGGTAACAATAAAAACCAATTCTAGTTGTAATTAAACAGATGAAAAGGAGAAAGCCTGATTCTTCTAAATGAAATTTAACCTGGATATTTCCAGGGTACAGAAAAGAGGAAACTGAAGTCATAAGAACACAGAAAAAGTCATACAGGGTTGACTCAAACATTAACCTCCTCCCAGTATCTTTTATCTAGCACTAGTCAAGAGTAAGTGCTGATGGAAGAGAGTAAAAACAGTTGCACCATGCAGTAATACTTCTACAGTATAGTCACTGAGCTTTCAGGCTTTTTCAGGTGGGTTGTGTGTGTTTGGGGAGGGGGTGGGGGAAAGTCTCCACACGAAATCATCACACCACAGAAAGATATGTCTATATATTAGTTACCATTACAAATTGAATAAAGACAAACATTCTTCTCTCTGGAACAGAACTTTACCTTTCTCTTACACTCCAGCAATTTTTTTCTACAAATTACTCTTTTTTATTTTCTGTTCAATGTGCTGTCACGTTATCATCCCCCCGATTTGTTTAACAAAGCAAAGCTGTTCAAAAACTCCCTTCAAAGTCTTTTACGTCCACTCAAAGATGGATATATGCTTGAGAACACTTGGTCACCAGGCATGCAGCCACATCCACTTACCAGCTTTAGCCTAGCCTGGGATTTTGACAAAACAGTTGGCAGATGATTTGTTTTTCTCTCTTGCTCTGGCTAGGCTCTGTATGAAAATAACATTTTAACACAATACTACAACACAACATTCATGTTTTCTCCTTGGTTCATTTCAACTCCCTCCATTAGTCATCCCCAGCATCATATTAAATGAGGACTGCCATCCTTGGACTGTGCATGCTGCCAGTCATCTGAACCAGAAACATCAAAAAAACATACAAAAGAGCTGCTTCTTTGCCACCATTAGATGAGACAAATCTGTGCACTGACACAAAAGCACTGAGATGTCTCACACACATTCCAGATCAGTGAGGACCATCTGGTTGGTTTCATTTACAGCCAGACCCCAAAATGAAGAAAGTAGTCACATTAAGAGAAAGGATTTTCCTATTTTGGAATTACTGTAACATGCTGGAAGCGTATAGTGTGTTAGTGGTTTGCTTAATACCCAGCTGTAAACAATCAAAGAAAATAGGCTGGGTTGCAAATCTAGTAATACAATTAGAATCTAAAGAGACAGAACTTCTCAGTGGAAATTATTATGCAGCTGAATTTATACAAATGCAGAATCTGAGAAGATACATGAACTGATATTGGTTTAATAGCCACTTTTTTTTTTTTAGAAGACCTCAGTTGGCACTCACGATGATAACTAACTCAGAGGCAGTGTAGGGATAGTATATCAGACCTTTCCTGTTAGGAAGTGGTTTAGCACTGTGTTAGTACCTAACCTTGGTTGTGTAATTCTGGTACAACTGTATTATCATCCTCGTGATCTAAAAAAAAAAAAAAAAAAAACACTTAACCTCCCCACAGGTCTTGAAAAAATTTATATCAGCAAAGAAGTTATTTCAAGTAAGGAAAGCAAAATAACAGAAGAGATGAATAGAAGAGAGCTAGACAATAGTAAAGTGAAAATGTTGAGACTGAAAAGCTATTTTGAATCAGAGTTGTCTTTCTGAATCTAGAAATATAAACCTGTGAAGCCCATGTACTGTGGCAAGTAGATCTAGAAAGGCATCCTTTCTCCTTTAAATTGCCAGCAGCAATTTGAATTAATTTATTTTCAGCATGTATTCAGAAGTTATGGGTATATAACACCCATGGAATATTAATAATTATGAATATCTTCAGAGTTAAATTTTAGTGTTGTTAGAGATGATGGGACCATACCATAATTTTAAGTCTTCTGTCATATATATGCTACTATAAAGTAGCTGAATCTGGGACACAGCACACACCCACTTTTCCCTAAGATCAGGGTCTGAGCTGCTGCCGCCACTCACAGCAGCACTCCTGTGAAGACATCTCTGATCATCCTTCTGTTGTAAAGAGAACCGTAGCATCAAGTTTTGATTTTTTTTTTAACAACAGCAAAATGCACAAGTGGGTATTTATTTCAATAATCTTATCTACTTAGTGTAATCCTACAGGATTTAGTTCATCCCTCGTGTAACTATGCTGACATTAACATTCTGACTTCAGTGGAACTGCACCAGAAATGAATTGGGCACATTAACTGAAATTGGGCTGCACAGAACATAAATCATTGAATAGATCTGTCACTTTAAATTGTATTTTGTTTATAATAGCACTATGTGGAAATGTAAAACCTCCAGTCAGCAGGTGGCATTTTAATATGTCTATATGGTACAGATATCTGCTATACAGCGCATAAAATATGAAAGTTTATGTCGCAGAATCTGATGACACTCAATGCATTTCACTGACTACCTGTTATCAGAGGTGGTCTGATTATATCTTCTCCCAGATACAAGTTACAGCAAATTATTGAAGTAGCATCAGTAATGGTGCTTGCTTTTGTATATAAGTGCACTCAATGCTCAATGTCTGCTAAAGGCATACACATGAACAGAATTATGTGAGTATGTCTCTATTCAGATTATTTGTGCTCACTAATCTTACTGAGACAGTTAAAGTCTAATTAAATTTGCTTCCTCACAAAACTTCTTTTCAATAGCTGAACTTGTTCTTTCTAATTAACATGCATCACTTGCTACTAGCCTATGCTCCTGCTCCTGGTATCAGTCTTGTGTCTCGTGAGAAGCTCCCTGAGGCTGGATACCAATCTTCCTATGACTGATCTCCAAGAGAGTCTATATGTGATATACAGCTACTCATCAATTAAAATTATGGTAAAGCTTTGCCATTTGAGGTGCTATGGGTCATATATTCATTGCTAACCAATAAAGTTTATAATTGTCACTTGCTCATAATATGAAAGTTAGGTAGTTTTAGCGTTCTTTATAGGTCATTTTAAGTGTTTTGTTTCCACATGAGGCCAAAAAAAAATCACTTTTTAAAAAGGATAAGGGAAGAGACCCAGCTCTAGTACCAACATTTTCTGTACTGCCTTTGCTCCTTTAAATCACAAAACTTTCTAAGAGGAATGCTTTTTTGTTTGTTTTCATGTTTGTTTGTTTTTTTTTTTGGGGGGGGGAGGGAGTTGTTTGATTTTTTTTTCTGCACTGAACCTTTGACTTCATTAGAAGCTGCAACAACTTTTATCTAACAACTTTTACTTTCATTTTTGTCTTAAAAAATGCAGTCAAGTTTAAGAAATATATACGCAGTTTGCACATACAGTGAGAATTGCAGAAGAGTTTTTTTTTCAATTTATTTAATTTTTGCCCAGAGAAGCTGTGAATGCCCCATCCCTGGAAGTGGTCAAGGCCAGGTTGGATGGGGCCAGCATGATCTAGTAGGTGGTGTCCCTGCCTTTGGCAGGGGGGTTGGGTCTTTAAGGTCCCTTCCAACCCAAGCCATTCTATGATTCTATGATTCTCTCTAATCTGCCCAATATATATAACATGCAAGTACAGGAATAGCAACAGAGTTATCTTTGAAACAGCCAACGTTTTATTAAGATAGGTGTCCTTAGATCAAAGGTTTGTTTTCTACAAACACTGGATTGACACCAGTAAGAGTTCTGATGTTCTGAACTCAGAAGCACACCAGAACAGTTACCTTGAATGTTAATATCACCTTTAACAGAACAGATTTAAGCATCATTTTCAAAAAGCCATCATTGCTCATTTTTATAGGTAATAATCTGTCTGCAGTTACAGTGGGGTCTCCTAAAGGCTGCAAGGACAAGTAATTATATCTATATTACATAAAGTTAATTCAAAACATTTGTATGCTACATATTTATTAACTGCATGAATACAGCAACTGTGAAACAGCCTCAGTTGTGCCAGATGCTATATAAACACAGGGGGAAAAGAACTCAACATTAGTTTCATTAGCATGATGCATCCTGTTAAAATAGATTACGTAGCTATTAGTCATTGCAATAAAAATCAGCGTAATGGGATGATTTTGAGAAACAATCTCATATTTTGCCATTAAATATGTGTTCAAGTATAATTATTTACATATATTATCTCAGAATCCAGTACTTAGGCGATTCATTTAAATACATACGCATCTAGAACCTGCTATAAGAAAGCAGAAAGAGCTATATATTTGGGAGCATATAGGGGATAATTGAGCTGACACGACACTGAAATCAGTGGTATTAAATATAATCATTGACTCTACTGCATTGAATCTTAATTTAAGTTGCTTTGTTATGCCGTATTTTCTAGGTGGTTTTTCTCACCTGAAATTACATTTAACTAACACTTAAAGCAATCAGGTCTTGTCCAACCATAATTAAATATATATAAATATATATAAATCTCCATCTAAATATATATGCATGCTGCTCTTGCAGACTCTTTCTCCATTTGAAATCATGCCTATGTTTAAGCAAAGCAACCTGATGACAAACAGAAAATCCAAATGAAGTTTTGAAACAGCTAATACCCAAACTTATTTAAGAGTAATGTCAAAATCAAGCAAGGAGGCAGCACTTTCAAAATTCCAAAGGCAACAGAGAAAACAAAAAACACAAAAGAATGACTGGATATTCTGTCCATGTCCAGGAATAAAATTCAATCAAGAGAGAAGCTTACTTAGACTCTTGTTAGCAAACTAGGTCTTAAAAAAAAAAAAAATCTATTCTGTAAAACCAAGCCTCATATGAAAAAAAAATGTCAGTCAAGTCCAAAATGCAGCAGATCAGTTGAGTGTAAATTCCAGAGATCAATGACAAGTACAGTCTGCATTGATCACTTCTGGGAGCCAATGTCATTCGTGTGGAAGTGACTGTTTTGCTTCCAGAGAGCAGATTATTTGACAAGCTGACACCACCCAATGGTGATGGCTGTTTTGACAGAGGTTTTATTTTTATGCCTTAAACTTTCCTTGTCTGTTAAAATTTTGGTTGTTTTAAAGGGAAACTGCCAACTTGCAATTCCAAATTTGTACAGACCTTGAATTTATTAGTATCTCATGAGGAAACTGTTTCTCCTTTCATAGTGTTGAAGATTTAAGTAAATTTCCTACTAGTTTATGTACATACAGAAGAAAAGAGATACACAACATTCACCCTATCAGCATCCTGCATTCTGGCTCATTAAATCTTTTTGTACTCACTAACACATGCCCAGAGTAAATTGTGTTTGACAAAACAGAAACAAAACCAAAGCATTTTCCAAATCTAAACCAAAGCTTTCTCAGTCTCTGGAAAGCTGAAAAACAATGGATAGAGCATTAGCTTTGCAATTCCATGTTCTGGCAGGCAGAGAAAACAGATCTCTCCAAAATACTGTAAAAGAGGCCTTTTCATGCAAAATATGTCTAGCTGGATCAAATAGAGGCCTTGGGCTTCTGGAAGACGTTGGTTTTTTCTCCTCCGTAGTAAGCTCACTCTGGCACCTCATCTTTTACAGGATCAAGTCCTGCCAGCTCTGTTTAACAAATACATGAGAGTTCTTTGTAATGAAGATCAAAAAAGCATCTGGCTTTGGGAAAAATAATCATCCCCACTAGCATCATCCAACTAATGAGCATGCCTTTGTTGAACTACACTCGCAACATGAAGGACACAGTTAATAACAATGTTTTTCCTGGCTAACTGGAATTCTTAAAACTTTCAATAAACTCTTCCAGTGTTTTAAAAAGACACAGGTTCATGGACAGTTCCCTCTTGAATACAACTGCTTAGTTGTTGTCCTTTCCCCAGCTTCTTGGTGAATGGCACCAGCATAACAGCAGCAATGCTTCATCGGGAAAAGAATTTTAGGAAGAGTCTATTATCATCCTTGTAGCTTTTTACCATGAAAAAAAGAATAAAGCACCAACATTGACCTTCAGCAAGTAGTAGAGACAGTGAGAAGCAGGTTAATGCAGTTTTACTTCTGATAGGTGTATATTTAATCAGGCCTGTTGTGAATGAATATGAATCTAATGAGAGAGGAAGTGCAGAAAGGCTTTGTATGTCTGAACTTGGCCTGAAGCACGGTCCCCGATATCCATCTCTTTACCAAAATTCCATATACAAGACAGTATAAAAAGACAGTATAAAACTCTTTATATGTTCGTGTAAAACTATTCTCCCTTGGTACGTTTTTGACATGATGCTTTCCTTAGGCAAAGTCTGCAGCCTATATCTAGTTTTGTTTCTACTGAAGTGTCCTGGAATTGATGTACCTTTCAGCAAATGTTTTACATCATTGAACTGGGTCTTATTAAGATGTCTAGAGGATCTCTTAAACTCTTCACTGAGCCAAAAGAATAGCACGGTATGCACTAAAGTTAGTCAGGTATTCTCCTGAAAAGTGACTACTCTTTACAAAACTGCAAACTAGTCATTGCGAAAAATAGTTCCTTTCTCTGAGTGGTGTGTCAAGGCCTGCCACCTTGACTCTCCCCCTTAGGAGTTGTGCTCCTTTAAAACTGAAAATTGCCTTGTCGGTTTCTATTAATTTTGCTGAGACCAAAAGCAAAGGTCCTTGTCTAATGCACTCCTGCAAGGTGTGGGGCACCTTCTGAAAAAGTGCTGGACATTCATGATCTGTCAGGAAATTAATACAGTAAACGGTGCTCCTGGCACAGTCGAAGTCTGATCTTCCTCAAGACTTTACCATGCAAATTTCCCAGTGTGAATAAAAGCAAAGTTGTACCCTCTGCCTGTGAAGCTGATGGAAATTTTGCCATTAGCTTTATCAGAAAGGCTAATAGGCCACAGAAAAGAGATTCTAGAATATCAGCTCTGGTTGGGAGCTCTGTGAGGAAGCAATTTACAATTTTGAAAAGTAATTTGCAAGAGTCTTAGTCAGGTCTAAATAAAATATCAGTATGGAATGTCTCATTCCATTTTCATTCACTTTTATGCTAGTCACTGGTAACAAGACACTAATACACAGTTACTAATAAAGCAGCAAAAAGCAATGTTCTCAGATATGAGAGTAGATATTTAAGCACTCATGGGTTATGTTCCTAATAATATCTCAAAATCCCACTGAATATTTATTCAGGGAGATCTCTTGTCCTGTGTAATCATATATTACACAATCATGGTAATAAGAGATTGGTTCTTTAACAGCATCTTGTTGTCTCCTTGTTCCCAACACCTGCAAAGTAAACTGGATATTGTACTGCATGTGAAAAATAAGGAGATATGTTCTGGATAGAATTCCTAGGATGCTTACCAGAAGGATCATTTTTAAAGATTCTGCAAGCTTTCCAGCTATCAGTCCTACTTTCTATGTCCTCTCATGAGCACCTCTCTTCTACAAACTGTGTTCTTCCTTCTAGATTTCAACATATACTTGCTAAGGCTGGAATGCACCCTTAATTCAGGCCAAAAAACTTAAAATCAAATATGATAGGTATCACTGGAGTTAGAAACAGGAAGATTTGCTGGGATTTTCAGGATTATATTTGATTAGAGGTTTAATAATCTTAAATACAGATTGATGCCTTCAAAACTCTTCATCCTGTAGTTGTGACACTCTGAGGGAAAAGATAATGTAAACTGGATGTAGCACTTAAACTAAATACTTCTCCACAAACATCTGTCTCTCAGATTATCCATTATAGTCATTTTTTCCATATTTTGCAAAGCACATAATGAAAAGCAGTAATGACAACACAACAGAACCTCAGCCCAATTGTGCTTTAAATCTCATCTAGGGTCAGCTATGAAACTAACCAATTAGATCACTGAAGATTAAAGCTGCTTGATAAAACTGGTTACAATTATTTTAACAACCTTTTTATCTGAAAAGGGTGTTGAGCATAATTTAGTCTTACCAAACCCCTGAAATATATGCAGAGCATTATGCCCATGTTACAACTGAATAAACACAGGTGCATATAGCTGACAAAATCACACAGTAACTACACAGGTGGCTGAACAGAGAAGCAAATGGTCCTAACCCTTAGGTCTCTCTCCATCACAGCTAAATCATCTTCCCATAGGCTTATTAAACTCTTCTCAGTCAATAGAGTTCCAGAGATAACAGTGAATAATTTGCCTAATCTGAAAAGGATTTTAGTATCTTTTTCAGTACGTACTGATCATACTCTCCAAATAAATATAAATGGAAGAATTATTTGAAAAGGATTAACCTCCCAAATCTATGTAACTGAGAATCTGAATCATTCATCCCAGAAGCTGAGTTTTGATGGAGCACCAAGCTTCCATTACAAGGGGGTTTATTTTTCCACTTCTTGGCTCTTATCTTTCAGTGGCTGTTTCACGCAAGACAACATGCAGAAACACAGCTTAGCCTTCATTTTCCAACTCATCCCTTAATCCTTCTGAAGTCTATTGTGCTTATCACTTCATCAGGAACCCAGAGAGGCTGATTGGGCTGGAGAAATTGTATTTACGATCTTCTTGAAGAAGCAGCACTCTGTATATGAATAATAAATCAACAAGTAAGCTCTGTCAATTTTTCTGTAAATGGGAAGTTTGTGAGCCATTTAATGTGATCTTAATATACCAGTTCTTGCTTTCTGTACAAAGCATGCAGTGTAGCTTTTCCCAGTTGGCCAGGCCCTGAACGGCATTTTCCCTGTTTGCAGAACATACTGTGTTTCCCAAAACTACATGACAAGAGATAGAGATACTCCTTTAATTACTTTGACTTGTTGCTGTGTATCTAAGAGAAACTTTGTGCTCAGAGAAACTCACTGCACTGAGAAAGAAAACAGAAGTCTGTTCTGGTTCCCATAATGACATTTTCCATACCAGTTGGTTATTGAAATTGCTGCTATAAAAGTCTTGTCATACTCAAATGGCAGTGAGAAGTGCATTACTGGCAGTGTGACAATAGCAACACACCTAATGACTGCACTGTAGACAGTAAGGGCAGGAAGAAATGAGAATACCCCTAAAGTTCATAGTTACATGTTAGATTTTAGCATTGATCACCTTCCACACTAGTGCAAATGGAGGGCTCAGCTGGTAGGTAGACGTAATGCAGAATTTAATTAAAAATATCTGAAAGCCTAAATTCAAGCTATTTGTTATCCACAAGGTACAGAAGATACAGAGAGGTAAAAAAATAAAAGAGAATGTGTTTCAAATGAAAGACATGAACTTGCACATTTATACAGGTTAAATACCTTCTGACACATACCTGGTAATTTGCTGCAAAATGATACAGTACGTTCTAAGGATGATTTGTGCTCATTCACTGCTCAGCTATTATTTGATTATCAATGAACCATTGTAATCAAATCCAATCTAGCATGTGGTCTTCCTTCAGTGCAAACACACCAGCATTTTTATAGTGTGGAATTTATGTAGTTTAACTTGGTTTTTCTCAGTAAGCACACCTCTAGGACAACATTTCCCATACTGCTTACCCTGTGGTTACCATTCTTGGCCTTATTCCTTTCCAGCCAATAACTGACTCGTCTCTGGAATTGCAAACATGCATTACTACTCTACGTCTGAAGTTATTAGCCCTGTCAACAAGTGGAATTTTCGAGTACAGTGCCTTTCCAGAAATAACACAGCTACACGATTGTCAATTACATTCCACACACTAATTTACACTATGTAGACATAATAGCTCAGTGAGACTGACCCCTGGGATTTCTAGTATGACACTTCATTTTGATTTAGAAATATATATTATATACCATTCCTTGCACAAGGCACAGAACAATTTTGGATATTCTGCTTTTATCAGCGTGTGAATCTGAATCACAACCTTTCTCTAAGTTCTCTTACAGATGGTCATGGTCACTCCAGCTTTGTCTGCCGATGCAGTGTGTCAGTGCTTCAGAGAACCCCATCCAAGAAACAAAGCATTGTGGCATTTTTCCAGATTGCACAAATACACAACGCAGTTCTGCCCAACTACAAATACAGAAATGTGCTTTGAAGGAGTGTGCTGTGTTCAGTGGGATCTTGTCCAATTAATCTGATATTAACAAAATGAGTTATGAGTTGCTTGGAGATGCCATTTGTGTATTGTTGAGGAGTCTAACATAATTTGCAGGAAACCCAATAAATAAAAATATCTTGAATATCTAGACCTAATGAAAGGTTAGCAGAACTGTCACTGGGAACATCTCTCCCTCGCTAGTACATCATTTAAGATTTATTTTTAACAGAAGCAAAACATCATGATAAAGTGCATAGAGGGGCTGACTTGATCAGTAAAGGTGTTGGGTAGCTGCAGCAGTATTCACTGTAAAATCAAAATGGTCTGATGGTCTCTATGAAAAGACCATTGAAGTAGGGACTCAGAACTGAAGTCAGTCAAAGATTTCAGTTCAGGGGTAAGAAAGACCCCTGAACTAAGAAAGTCTCCCTCTTTTCAGTAGTGTAACTACTAGGACAGAATGTAGAAAATGAGCTCAATCAGTACAGCTGAAATTTAAAAAGAAGGATATCAAAGACAATTGCAGGTGCAGGTGGATTTTTGGCAGCTGTAAACGAGGCCTATCTAGCCTAGAAAGGGAGAGGATATTAGACAGACTCCTCTTCCCTGGTTCCCAGCTGGACAGTCTTAACATGCTTTCACATAATCACAAAATCACGGAGGTTGGAAGGGACCTCTGAAGATCACCTAGTCCAACCCCCACCACCTCGTTTAAATCCTGTTCATAGGCACCTACAATGTGCCTATGAACATGGGTTTCAGGTGACACCTGACACTTCAGGAAAGTGTAACTTGGCATTCTTGTTTCTTAAGGAGACAGATGTTTAAAATTAGGTGCTAGAGTGCTTTAGATACATCTGCTTTACTTTTTTTTAATTATTTTTGGCTTATTCAACAATGAAACACAAGCTCCATGTCCCCCTTAGATTTTGTAATAATCAGTAGTTTCACTAGAGAGGAAATCCAAATACTTCTAATCAAGTCTCTTAAAACCATATTTACTTCAGTCCAAAGAAAGTAAATCAGCTTAATCAAAGCTATTATTCACTAACCACACTTATCGAAGGGCTGGCAAGCATTTTGTCTCATCTAATTCTCCTTACTGAGTTACTTGGCTCTCAGCATGGCATATTTTTCAATATCATACACAATCAACAAGGCTCGTCTGAAAAGACTTCCCAAATTTAGGAGTCAAATTGGTTACAAAACACTTTAATTATACTTTTGATTAACGGAGTAGTTCTGTTTCAAAAGGTCACATATTCATAAATTAAAATAAGCACTGTTGCATCCTAATAGAGGTTGTAAGATTTTCAAAGTAAAAAAAAAAAAAAAAAAAGTAATTAGTTGTCTACAGCCCCTTTAGCCCTACAGTCACTTAACCTGACTTCCAACATCTATTACTCACTTTGATGCTGCTTCTCCCTCTCACTACACCTCCAGCATGAATTCCATTTAAAAATGAATTTCATTTAAATCAGACATTAACAAGTCACTGACACTTTCACTTCCACATACGAGACATCACGTTTAGATGACTTTGGACAATTTATCAGTTTAGGAAGAGTGTTTTGTGTAGATGTACATAAGTTCTGCTTCCATCCAGTAGCTGTATTTCTAGCTATAAAACCATGAAAAATCCCAGAGACTACAAGGTAGGTTCTAGATGGATGTAGCCAAAATCATTGTCATTGCAAAAGGTCCACAATACTCAGATGTCCTTCAGCAGGACCAGTTCTTCTTCTATTGCCATTCTTGGAATGGTAAAAAACTATGCAGGATCCTTCTACTACTGCATGGCTATGATTTGCAGGTAAATTTTACCTGGATAGACTTGGTTCTTCATTAAAATAACTGTGTACTAGGTGTCTCTAAAACATGTGGCACTTTAAGAACAGCTAATACATAAGAAAGAATTGTATTTTTTTCTGTTCATAGAGAAATATAATAGTACAAAGGCATTGCTTGATTCAAAACTGTAGTGTACCATCTAACGTTTTGATTCTCTTTCCTGTGCATTACACCCAGTGGTACTTTATAATCAAAAAACAGTATAAACAAGCAAGGATGTTGCTGTGCATATAAGGAGTCAATACATCAGTCAATACATCTTGATTTTCTCTTCTGTTAAGCCCTCAATGGCTTAAATTGCTGCCTGAGATCACCTGAGGAATACACAAGAAAGCACAGTATATTGGAAGTGCCAATTTACAGACCCCCTTATGAATAAATTAAAGTTCATTTTAGCTTCCTAATAAGCACTGCTTACCTACACCCACCAGCTCTCCACCCTTACCTTCAGATTTAATTGAGACACAGCTTACAGGCAGCAAGTACATTCCTCTTTTATATTCCCAATTGGGGCTTCATAACAATCAAAACAAAGACAAGTTCCAAACACCCTGACAAAAAGTTTTTATAACAGGCAGCATTTCTCTAATATTTTCTCCTTTTCTCATATGATGACCACCAACCTCTCCGACCATATAGACACAAGACAACTACATTCATTCAGATACCAGGACCCACATCTCTGGAAAAGTGTGGGTTTATCACTTGGAGCAGAAATTGATGAAGGTCATAGGCATCTTCTGTAACTAAGACAGACAGTATTGTGGTTGACTGGACCCCTATGTGGCACCTATGACACTCAATATACAGGGACAGTGAGACACCTCAGGCCAGCAGCCCAAACAAACACATAAGCAGTGCTGAGAGCAACTCAGATGAACCCCTTCTAGTGAATGAGCAAGTCTCAGTACACAGATTTTTGTGCTTTCTCCACTCCAGTGATTACTCCTTGACTGAGCCCCTTGTCACACAGCAAAATACTTTTCAGAAAATGGATAGTGCTTTCCTGCTTTTCTTTCAATGAATTCACTTCCTGCTAAGGACAGTTTGACCCTGAGTTTATCACATCCTAGACTGTTCTACTTTTGTTTCCAGAAATTTGCTTCAGCTTATGCTGAATTCATTTCATATACCAAGATCTTCTGGAGTCATATAAGAATTTGGTCCCTCTGTTTTTAAAAGACGGAATATACCAGCCTTATTCAGTTTTATGCAGAGATGCAAGCAGAATTAAAAAAAAAAAAAAAAAAAAAAAAAAAAAAAAAGAGAGAGAGAGAGAGACTTCTAAAAAGAGATCACCATTAGTGCTTATTTATAACTTAAAGCTTTCATTTGTTCAATTTCTATTCCAGTTGATCTTTAATCAGTCCTAGGTTCAGATAATTCACATGCACATTTATGAGCCCAATGTAATCATGGAAGTGGGGTCAGTCATGGAAGTGGGGTTTACTGTCGCAGTGTGCTTACAGAAGTGGACATTAAATTGGTTATTGCAAATGAATCCGGAAAGCACCACTACAAAATCTAATTTCATTTGGAAGTATCCACTTACTCAAATAGGCCTGACACTTTAGGCAGAAAAGAGATGTGATACTATAAAATTAGAAACCAGAACTGTAGGAGAAAAATGTCATTGGTATTTAATGTTAACAGGAGAGTACCTGTACTATGTCTCAGAATATAATGTATTGAATGGTAAAACAGAATTTTTGTGAAGTAAGAAAGCAGCCAGTACTCTCTTCCTTGAGAAGCCTTATCCTGAGCACTTATTTAATTTTCTTGCACTATGGCCTCTTACATAAGGTTTATGTTGCTTTGACAAATCCAGTGCTGAATGCTGACATAAGTAAGATCAGGGCAAGATGACTACTTCTCTAAACCTTCCAGGCATTCACTATAGGCGTATGAGATACTTAATAGCCTTATGGGAGAATTAATACTTGGTAGAATATGCTGTTTAAGGATATTATGTCTCTCATGCAAATAAAAAAGGACAAAGGGAAATTCTGAACAAATTCTATAAAGAACATATTTCCAATTCTCTTTGCTGCTACATAGAATCATAGAATCATAGAATATCCTGAGTTGGAAGGGACCCTTAAGGATCATCAAGTCCAACTCTTGACACCGCACAGGTCTACCCAGAAGTTCAGACCATGTGACTAAGTGCACAGTCCAATCGCTTCTTAAACTCAGTCAGGCTCGGTGCAGTGACCACTTCCCTGGGGAGTCTGTTCCAGTGTGCAACCACTCTCTCTGTGAAGAACCCCCTCCTGATGTCAAGCCTAAACTTCCCCTGCCTCAGCTTAACCCCATTCCCGCGGGTCCTGTCGCTGGTGTTAATAGAGAAAAGGTCTTCTGCCTCTCGACACCCCCTTACAAGGAAGTTGTAGACTGCGATGAGGTCTCCCCTCAGCCTCCTCTTCTCCAGGCTGAACAGGCCCAGTGCCCTCAACCGTTCCTCGTACGTCTTCCCCTCCAGGCCTTTCACCATCTTCGTAGCCCTCCTCTGGACACTCTCCAACAGTTTCACGTCCTTTTTATACTGTGGTGCCCAGAACTGCACACAGTACTCGAGGTGAGGCCACACCAGCGCAGAGTAGAGCGGGACATCTTAATATTTCAAAGGAGGCAGGCAGACAAATAACTCAGGGAAAGGCCTTGCTGTACTCCACAGTCCTTTGGAGGCACAGGGAAAAGATATGAGTTTGTCTCTTTACCTTCAACCACCATAACAAATTTGTTAATCATTTGCTGGTAGACCACTACTAAATCCAATAGAATTCACTGAAGCTGATGGATCACAGTGCTTAATTTATGTTGTGA
Organism: Heteronetta atricapilla; assembly: GCA_011075105.1. Classification (NCBI taxonomy): domain Eukaryota; kingdom Metazoa; phylum Chordata; class Aves; order Anseriformes; family Anatidae; genus Heteronetta; species Heteronetta atricapilla. Next base: position 45,782,093 of record CM021735.1, read on the forward strand.
AGACTTAGTCTCTAGCTTGGACCTTTCCAGTTCGAACATTTTGAAGGAGACATTTTCCTGCAGATTCTAAAACTTATGAAATGAGAAGTAATTCAAAACATCCCATGACTGGAATGGAATTTCAATGCTATAGCACCTTAATAGACTGGAAATGACCCTATTATAACTAAAAAGAAACAAGCTGTCATGGAAATAAATAATAGTATAATGATGGACATGTCTTGAAGAACACTGCTGTGTGAACCCAAAGTTGAACTTAACCAGAAGTACCATTTTAATGTGTGGTCTAGCATCTGAGCTCCTGCCTGAAACAGGCAGAAAGTTATTTGGCACTATTTTCATTCAGCTTTATCAAGGAATAAAGAATTCAGAATCACAATTGTCTTTTCTCATAGCAGCCCAGCCTGGCCATGCATCCACCACTGGACTTTTTCACTTTCCATGCACTTAACTCAGAAAACTCACAGGCTAAAACATGAAATGCGAGCAGAAAAAAATGTTCCCTTTCTGGGTTTAGTATTTTAGGGGAAAATGGACACACTGTTGGCTAAAAATAAATAAGTAAGTCACCCTATCTTGCCATAATCCATTAACATATCATCCAACAGCAGAATTGCAGAGCTCAGGAGGGATGGTACATTTACGACTATTTCCTTGAATACACTGTTTATCGTATTTAATTATATTGATCTTTCTTTCAGTACCCAATGTATGTTAGGCTGTGTCACAAAAGCACAGAGGTAAACCTAAGATAAATGGCTTTTTTTTTGTTTGTTTTATTTTGTTTTTTAAACAAGGCTGCCTCGGCTCTAACTACTTAAGTGTTTTTACAAACAGGTCTGACTTCCTTGCTGCCAGCTTCTCAATATCTGACAAAATTGGCTGAACTCTCAAGTAACCTAAATTTGAGTTTATCAGTCCAACTTACCCTTTCTGAAAGTCTTCATAATGAAGTCAAGAAGTCTGCATACACACTAAAGCCACAGTTTAGACTTCATAACACTCTTAAAGCAAGTATTTTACTAAGACTCACAGATGCTTAAGATGCCTAAACAGAGGCCTAAATTTTCATGCAACAAAACAAGAAAAAAGAGAATTACAACATAGATACTGTGTACAAAGAGTGAATAATGGGGTTTCATTTCAAATTTTCATTCTTTCTGAATAACCTCTACAACCTCTACAAAGTTTCATTGAAACAGAGATCTAAAGCTTTTCAACAATGCTGAAAAAAAATCTATGTTGATGTAAATCTATTCAGCTCAAACAAAACAGTTGTTACTTCTGACACTTTTGTTCCATCTTTTTTCATTGTATTACATTTCATTTTTTCAAGTTCAAAACAAAACCTTAAGCATTTTTCAGTAGAAAAATATCAAAACAATATAAGCTTGTATTTCCAAAGCAAAATATCCATCAAAGTATATGAAGATGAAATGTTGCAACATAGAGACATTTCCTATTTTTCCTCTCAACTATTAATCAAACAAAATTGAAATTCACGACTAATTTTGAATGAAACTGAAATTTACAATTTGCCTCTGAAATTTAGTCCAAATCTAGCTATGTAACTACTCAGAATGCACACAACTGTAAATATATATGTAGATTATTTTAATATATTAAGTCAATATTTCTAGTGGAATTATATTAGCCTGGGTACGCGCAATATATTGCTTATATATCATTTTTCTATTTAACTGGTTTAGCAACTGCACACACCTGCTGCAGGAATAATTCAAGATTGGAAAGAAATTCTAATGCCAGTTGTGAAAGTTTCTTCAAAGTATTTTGCATGCGTATGAAACAATGAACCTGGGACTCTGCTACCAGAACTGCTATGATATAATCGGGGGGGGGGGGGCTGAATTTAGGCAAATTTAGATGGGAAATGAGTCATAATTAACTACTGAGAGAATGTATGTTGGATGAATCCCAGCTGTCTTCCTAAAAAGACAGGCTAAATATGAAAATATGGTTGTGTATTTAAAGCAGAAAGTATTTGAATAAACCATTTAGCCCAAGTTGTTAGTACTCAGAGTACAACATACTTCTTTTTTTTTTCTTTTTTCAGTTAATTTAAAGGAGGTCTTTTATTACCTCCTTTTCTATGCCTCCACCCCCTCCACAGTTCTCCTGCTGTTTGGATTAGTATCTTTGAAGTTTCATACAAGGCTGATGTCACCTGTATCTTTTATATGAAATTCCATCCCCTCAAAAACAAGCATTATTAATGAATACAGATCAACTCAAGATGAAGTTTTAAATTAGATTATTTTCAGTATAAAAGAAGAGAATGCTAAAATGAAGCAGACTGCAAATTAGAATAATGTGTATCATGTTGAGACTTTACTTTAAGCAGCTATAAAGGTGTCAGCATGACCTTCACTGAAACAAAGCATATGCATTCCTGTTTCCCACATTTCTTTGAGTTTGGTCTTGCTCTAAAACCCATTAACAGGTGCTTTTAAAGGAATTAATTAAGAACATTTTCCCTGGAACTTTTATATTGCTCTTAAATGTACATGAGACAAGAGCTCCCCTATCACACTAATTTAAAACTGCCAAATATGAAGTTCCTTTTCACATAGGTAATTTGAACTGGTCAGTTTAAAGAAGCTTTACACATGTAGAAAGTTTAAAAAGTTGTTTGTTAAATACTTCAGTTATAATTCATTTAAAAATCCTATTATGTTTGGTTACACAAGACTGCATTTAATATACTTAAAGATGCAGTACTCCTTAGCTGTGACATATTTATGGGTTGCACATTAAAAAGTTTATAAAATAAGGCAGTATATTCTCAGTGCCAAACAGCTCTCAATGAAGACAATTATTCAGACTGTCTGTTTGTAATTAGGTATGAAATAATTTATGATTATGATGATAAGTGAGCAATTTTTTTTTTTTAGAATACTGTATTTTCTTAAAGAAAGGTTTCCACAATATAGCCAGAACTCATAAATTACTCACCTTAGACTTTAGGCAGATTTCTTGTGGAAATAATAAACATATGGATTAAATCTCAACAGCATGTGTCAAAAATAATGAACAGGATAAATGCTATCAAACTTGAAAATAAATCCAGGCTCAACATCGATTGATCTAGGACTGGGAATTAATGGGTACCATTTGAACCCCTTAGAAAAATGCTGAGGATAGAACCTCAACAGATTCATCTTAGGTAAGGATTCAAAGGTTGGATTCTTATCTGTTGTACAGCCAGTTTTATCTGCTAGTCTGCATGATCAAACTCTCTCGTGAGATTTCTATTGAAATTTCACATGCACAACATGTTCTGCAAAAAATAGCCTCTGTTATGGTATTGTAAACCTTTAGTGACAACAAAAATATGCATAGTAAAAGGTTTTATACTAACAGTAAAAATAAATAAATAAATAAATAAAATATGCAGCTAAAGTAACAGTGTTGTTTATTTGGTGCTTGTTCTATTTTGCCTTTCCCGAGGTCCACAGAAAAACTCTATCAAGGATGCTCTCAGCTATGTTTCACATCATTTCACAGACAAAGGAGGCAGACTGAAAGACCATCTAAGCTTCTGCCACCCTACTAAGCCTTCTGGATGATACCAGCCAGAGGTACTTGTGCAACAACAGTCAGAGCAGCACAAATAAGGAGCAAATAAGGAGAAAGTGGATGTTAAAATCTCTGTAGAAAAATCAGCCATGTAGTTAAAATACAGCATAAATCAGTTTTTTAGAGGTGCTTGTTTTACATGAAGATTAAATCCTCAACAATGTGATTATTAAGAAGCCATTTGTTTTTCATGGGCATACAAAGAATCTGGAATAATTACAGTTAAAACACCTCTTCTTGTTACTTAAAAAATGCCTAGAAGTAAAGGTATTAAAGTCACCATGAAGGAGAAAAAAAAAAAAAAAAAAAAAAAAGTAACCTCTGACATTTAAATAAATCTCAGAAATTTCACCTAACGTGTAGGCTTTTTTTCCTGTAAAATTACCATTTTCAAAAAGAGGAGCTGGTAATGAATGTGCTTCTTCAACCATGACAATAGTATTGCTACTTCATTCTCATAATGTTATGGGACCCCAGGCAGCTCCAAACTTCATCCTGGAATGATGGCATATTTCATGATTATGTCCAACTCTGGCAGATAAGAGCATTTATATGCTAATAACAGCAATATGAGTAGCTCTAGAATTTCACCATAAGCAGTGAAGCTTTTAATCACAATAAGCCTTATGGGCCCAATTTATCTACTTCAAAAAAAAAAAAAAAATCACAATACCTACATAAGTGTTCCAAAACATATTTCCCTTACATCAACTTTTAGGGTTCTGTAAAATACGAAATGAATGGGAAAAGAGAGTATTTGGTACCTCAGAGGACCAGGTTATTAATAAAACATGGATTACTCATAACGTCTTCCATCACTAGAGAAAATGAAACCTATATCATGGCAACAGGGTGATGTTTGGGAAAATGGAGAATCAAAAGGTACTGTAGGAACCCACTAAATCATCTTTCCAGAGGAAGCATTAGTCTACAGTCACAACTGTAATTTACACTGACTTTAAAGGAGCAAAACTCTGCTTAACACTCACCATATTGCCTGTAAAAGTTGCTTGGCCTGTTTATACCAGCAGCCATTAGGAGTATGCCTTTTTTATAGCTGACAGCATTGTGTATCCAGGTGGTCTCACTGTTTCAATTATATGTTCAGTTAGGTCCCATCTGGCACAGAAACTTGCTTGTAATTCTGCCATCATGTTGGAAGTCTGACTTCCAGCAAAATAGCAATTCAAGCTTCCTACCACCAGGGATGCTGGACACTTGCTTGCAGTGGGGAAAAAGAATAGGTACATTTCTGAATTGCTCCCTGCTTTTTGTAACTGCTACACCACAGGAAAGTGTATGGTACTTGTGTTCTGAGGCAGCTTCCCTAGCTGAGAGGATTTTTCACATGGCAGTATGGAGGACAAATATTTCAGAAATGAAAAATATTGTAGCATGCTTTGGAGCCAGAATGACTCTAAAATTCTTTTCAAACTTTTAACAGACTAGACTTCAATGTTGCAATTTGTTTGTTTGTTTGTTTAATGATGTACATATGACATCAAGTTTGTCTCTAGAATAATTATCAGCATCACATATATTCTTTCTAACAGACTCTGCTTCCACACCTGCCACTTCAAAGCAATGATTTTCTATTGGATGTCAAAATTCTGTCAATATTAAGTGTTAAATTCTTTCCCATATATCAGGAATTAATTACTAAATCACACACTTCATTCCAAGAACAGCACTTGACTCTCTCCATATCAAGAACTGAATAAATGTCAGAAGCACAAATGCTCATTAAAAGGATTCCCTTTCCAAGTTAGGCTACATATTCCCATGAAATCTTGTTGAATGTTCCTCCTTTTGCAGTAAATGTAACACTTCTGCATTTTCAAAACAGTTATTTAGGCATATCCAAGCTGTTTCTGTGATGGCATTTAAGCAGAGTGAGTAACTTGATCTGACCACGTAGCTGATTCTGCTTTGAAGAACAGGTTGGATTGCACATCTCCTGAGGTGCCTTCAAACTTGAATTATCCTGTGATCCAATGATAATCATCATTTGCCTTTTAGACAACTATCACTTATATTCCACCTGGTACAGTCATTCATGTAACCCATTAAATAAACAAATCCTATCAAAAGTTTGGTAAGACTTAAGTTACTTTTGATATGAAAAAAAAAAAAAAAAAGGAAGCATTTTTGAAAGGTAAACACTGTCAAAGAGAAAAAAGTGACTTTTGCTATGAAATGTTCATTCACAAATGTGTTTGAAGAACACCTAAGCAGAGTTGTCAAAATTCACCTCACAGGCTTCAAATAGCTACCCTTCTTCACAGAATCTTTTGGATATGCTCTAAAAGTATCTTGTACATGTGAAAGAAATATAAATAATAGCAGTTCAGAATTCCTCACACAAATGTTACAACCACACAAAGAATAAAATAAGCAAAACAGAACCCAATAGTTTCCTTCTTTTTAACTTAGGGAGCAAATGAAGCCTGGGCTGTAATTACATTCCCAGAGAGAACCACAGACAGCAAAAAATGAGAGTTCACCACTTGCATTATACAGCTACTAATTCCAGTCTCCTCTACAGAGCATGATGACATGCAGTAGAGAAAGCTAATACATTGATCAGAATCTTCTGAGGCAAAACAGTTTTCCCAGACTTTCATTGATTTGGTTGCCTCAGAGACTTGATATGGAGGAGCTGGTTGGTATTAACTCCGTATCTCTGAATATGTACCTAAAAGCTAGATCCTGGGAGCTCCTAGGTCATCTTTACAGTGTTTCTTTTAAAGCTGTCCTAATTAGAAGATAAGGATTTCCTCACCACAAGAGATTCCACAGCTAACTCCACAGTGTGAACAGCTCTAAAAATCAGGAAGTACAAAGAAAATGTATTCTTTTCCTTCCTACTTTGTATCCCAAATTGTAATGAAAAGAACATGGTGTTAGTACACATTATTAATATTATTTATTATTATTATTAATAATATTTATTATTGTTATTATTTACTACTACTACTACTACTGGAGTTAAGAAGCAACATTAGAAACTGACTCAAACTACTCAAACCAGCTGTCTCTACAGAGCTAGAATAAAGGTTGAGCCTGAAATATCAAGGCATAGCTCCCACCTAACTGCATTTCCTCACAGCAAAAGCAGCATGCAGTACCTGATGGATGGACAACTCTTGAGCCAGCATACAGCTGCCTTACTAGCAGGGCTTCCACCACATGAATGCCACCAAAAATAAACTAAGACTAGCCTCCTCTAAAATATCAAGCCACTATCTTCTAACTCCAGCCTTCAAGGCTTTTAGCTGCCATAGTGACTGCCACATTATAAGAAACTGGAGAGAACAAAAAGGTAAGATTTACTATTTACTTACAGCTGAACAACAGCAGGAATAGAAAAGAGAACTGCACACAGCAGATGTTCGGCAAGTCATTAATGCAATTTTGGAAGATGCTCAGGTATTACGGTGATGTAAGGCCTACAGATGCCCATGCAATACATGGTACGAAACAACTCTTACAAGATGTCTTTGACAATTTTTCAATCCTTAAAACAGTTTAAATGTTCACGTTATATGAGAGAAAAAATGAACTTTTGGGTTGTTATTAAAGCAGAATACTTAGGAAATAACTCCACAGTGCCTTAAATCATGCAACAACCATGTAATATACAAAGTTGAACTCTGGTTATCCTTATTAAATAACTTGTTAGCAGTGAATGAGAATTTAAATTACAATCTTCTTCTATTTAAATGCATAATTAGAAAACTTAATTTCAACCATTATTTTACATGAGCAAAACCACTAAAATAAAATGACTCATTATTTTAAGGAGATAAAATTGTGAAAAAAGCTAAAAGCTCAGAATAATCCAGACTCAGTTTGCTTATCCCCTTTTTTCTCTGACAGAAGGCATTTCATTGGCAGTACTAGAAATGAACTGACCTTGCCATAGTCCAACTGCCTTTGTTTTATTTGTCCTTTTTGATGTATTTTAGCCAGTGTGAACATTTGTTTCAAATTCCTGTTTGATATAATGATCTAATGACTGAATTCCTGTGAAACTAAATAGTTGCACAGATATATCACAGCAAAATACTGACAAATTTGAAGGAATTAAGTTTTTCAAGTTTGTACATTGTACATACCAATGTATTTGCCTAAAAATTATCTTTCACCCTTCATTTTCACATGTATAGCCTGCAACTAAACTGTATTAAAACTAATCTGTAATGTGGCAGTAATACATTATATTTCTGTTTCTGTTATTTCCATTTTCAAAATATGAAATCTTCTTCAGAGTATTTTCTTCCCCAGGAGCCCACTCCACTGCATTTGCTTTCCTATAGCTAACTTCCTCTGTTCAAGAAAGCTTTTCTGTACTACAGTCCTGTGCATCATTTCATCTCTTCTATGTCCCTTACTTTGATTTACTGGAGGGCATCTTGACTACAGGTTATCTGAGGATAACTTCAAAATAGTATAACTTCAAAATTAACTTCAAATAATAACTTCAAAATTAGTATAACTTCAAAATGAGTGTGGGAAACCTACACACCTCAATGGAAAAAATCTATACAGTAAGATGTTTCAGCCCAGAGAGCTATCCAGCAGAAGACTTACCTCAGAAAACATGCCCTGACCATCAAGCCAAGCACAATGACCTGAAGGGTCTTCTTCAAAGTACTTTCAAAGGCCCCAGTTATGCAATTGATTAATTACAGCTATTGTGCAGGCAATATAAAACTGGAAGAGGAAGTTAGCAAAAAGTAGAAAAGTGGATTGATGAAGAGGAATGAAGAATTTGGACAGAAATTGTTGGGGAAGTAAACCTGAAAATTTCAGGGTGCCTACTATATTCAAAGAGACACGTACAATAATACATATTGCTTCTATTCTCTTCCAAAACCACTGGTATTTCTTTTTCTATTTCCAAGATTAAATAAATAAATAATTTCCCAGCAGTACTAAAGCATGAATTTTTTAGCATAAAAGACATTGTTTCCCACTTAAGCAAGTAAATTTGAAATCTTAGAACGTCAACAGTTCTGCAAGATTATCTGCAGTGGTCCCCTCTACTCCTATATTGGAGATTCTAATGCAGTAAATCCCAAACAACTTTGTTTGTATAGACTTGCGATGTTACAAAAGGAGCCAGACAGAGCACACAGTAATGTCTCAATTGTGTGAATATCTCAGATTAGCCCATTCTAATGATTGATAGGCAAGACCTGACACGGCCTTTCTTCAAAGCAAGCCTTAGGGAAAGGCTTGAATCCTTGCTGCTATTCAGTTCTCCCTCTCTCTCTCCCCCTCTCTTTTTTTTTTCTTTTTTTTCAGATGATGCAGCACTTTCAGGATCTTATTTGTGTTCATGTTCAGAGCCAGACAGCATGAATTTTTCTTCTAGATAATTTTTTTTGATGATAACATTTCAAACCTAAGCATTATACAGCTGGCAAAAATAAAATGTTTATCTCAAAGGGAGTTATTTATTTTATATTTTAAGAGACTGCAGCCCTTAGGAACTACAGTTCAGTGCTTATCCTCTCAGAAGCACACACTTGAATGAAAACATGATGGAATCAACCAAACCGTAGGAAAGAAGAGCCAGACTTTGCTTTGGTGTAAAAGAGTTTTCAACATTCTGTACTGATATATAGCAGCTGATGGTTTGACTTGCGCATTTTTAGAAAAGAAAATCAATGTTCTCAGGCTCTGTTTCCACTCTCTGGTGATATAGTGGTATTTGAGAATTTTTATAGTTATGTATCTTGTAATCGCCTTTGGTGACAATTAATATGCAAAATAAAAATGAGAAATAAATCCACTTACTTGCTTATTTAAGCAAAACTTCACAGCCCAAGTAGCACACAGAGGACTAGAATATGTTCTTGGGGTTTCATGTCCTTGAGGATGCAGCTAGGAAGACTGCTGCAGTTATGCATGAGTTTCGTTGTGGTTAAAGGTGAATAAAAAACTTCATCTCATAAAACTTGTAAAAGCAGAAAGTGATCATAATTCTCAGCACAGTCTTTCATTTTAGTTCATAATCTTTCTAAGTCACCATGATCACGCATGTTCTAAGTAACGTTTCTATTGTCCAGCCTTTCCTATTTATTCTCTCAACACAGTTAAAATGACTGTACAAATTCTCATCAGCCAGCATCATTATTTCTTGCCTTGTTAAAGACAGTCATTCTTCCTTTACAGGCACTCAGTACACTACTGCAAAGAGTGTTTCATCAGCTACGTTACTTCTCTTTGGTCATTTCTCTACTGATCCCCCTTAAACTTTCTCTCCACTGACATGGCATCCCATCTCATGAAATTTCTTCTCTCATTTCTGTTTCTTGATCCATGAAACCAGCCTTCTTTCCTGATATGTCACATGTTAAAATTTGTTTCCCTTCTTCCATATTGTTCTTCCCAGGCCAGACAGAATCTACCCACCCTTGCAGAACAGAAGAGTGTTTTTTCAAATCCTTCCATCACCATGAGGGAGAGGATGAATTTGACAGCCAAGTGGTGTTATTCAGTAGAGAATATTGCTCATGCCATTACAAATAAATCAATAAAGCTTCAGACTTTGATTATTTTCCTCTTCTGGGCATCGTGGATTACAAAGGAACAGAGATTTTTTTCTTCATGCAGAAGACCAAGGTGGGCTCCTGGTGGTAGAGACTTCCATAGTGTAGCACATGGAGTGAGCCTTTCCCTACTGTTTACCTAGGCCTTTAATTCATTCTTGGTTGTCAAGCTGTGCGGTCACCCGTGTCTATCAGTATTGACACTGACTTGATTTTTTTACCACAAAGGGTCCTTTGCGCCACTGGACCTTTTAGTATGAGCACCAGTGCTGTCTGTTACATAGTGTCATAGTGACTCTTAGTCACTATGAATATGACAGTTCACTTACATAGTGACTCTTACATAGTGTCACTATGTAAGTGAAAGTGTCTGCATTACATCAGTCCTTGGGACTATCAAACTGATCACGATTCTAAAAGCCCCTCTTCTCATGTACATCTTAGGTGTCTAAAATAAGCTAAGCAGCCCTTGCTTCTCACGGTCATACAAAAGAACCAGTGCTTGATACTTTTAAGCATTATTAAAGTATCTAAGGATGACCTATAAGCTCCCTACTAAAGTAATATCCCTACTTTGTTAACACCAGAATACTGACAATGGCTGTTAGCAACATATTTGGAACTGAGTATCCCAGTAAAATTCATATACATGTTCAAATGTGTACAGAAGTGGTATTGCTCTGCTTCTTTTAACCAGTATTGCACCTCCACTATCACCTTGGGAGCAGTATGCTTATCAGGGTGTTGTGCAGGTAGCATCCCATTTCAAATCAAAGTTACCTGAGGAAAAAAATAATTTAGAGCTAAATTTATCCCTTAAGTTGTCGCTGTTGTATTTGTCTCATTTTCAACCTTTACTGTTACACTTTGGATCACTGCACAAAGCAGTTCTTCAAAAATCTATTTGTTATCTGAATTGGCTTTTTGCATTTTATTCCTGAGTGATATTAAAGACTGATTGCTTATCTTCATTTATTGAATAAGTAATTTCCTTTTCTGATACTCCTGCACCATAGTTGCCCTCTAATGGAAGAGTGCTAAAAGATGACAATTTTTAAAGTAAGCACTTTCCTACTTTTTTAATGTACATAATAATTTTAAAAATCACTTTTCCTTATATTTGTTCTTGTCTATGTAACGCAGAGAAAACAAGAAAAAAAAAAAAAAAAAAAAAAAAAAAAGAGTCCCAAATAGTTAACTGATACTAATATTGTAGCGCTTTCACTCTCCAAGGCAGATTAGCACAAATTAAATTTCGCACTAGCTTCACATAGCTGTGACTGCTCCATTTGATTCTAGGGGATTTGATTAATTTCAATTATTTAGGTGTGCCGCACGAGTAGCACAAAACTAGTTGATTGCATTCTTGATTGAGTTACAGTATATTTGTATGGCTAGATGTAGCCAGTGTTATTATTCTTATATTAAAGTTAAATAAATGTGCTTCTTCATTAGGAAATAGTTTCTATGATCTTTCATTTGCATCAAGTTATTAAAGATTTTTCTTAGGATACAATGAAATCTGGCTAAAGGGGAAAAAAATAAAGAGAATTTGCTGAGCACCAATGCTTCAATTAATTAACTTCTGTTTCCATAAATAGCCTTAAGTGAAAGAATCAAACTATTATGTTTTGTAGATGAATGATCAGCAAATGCTCAAACTCATCTGTCATGGTCTAGTTTTGTAGCTTGACAAGAAAAATGAAGCCAGCATTTTCTGAACTCATAGAAGGTTTGAATTGCGGTTTACATAAAATCCACATTTAATTACAGTGGAACCAGTGGAGGGATTGAATCCCTATTCAGTTTGGCAGCAGGGTAAAGGGCTTATCATCTGTCCTTCACAGACATGAAAGGTTAACACAAAGTGTATACATGTTTTCATGTCATCTAACCTCTGGATTGATCATATTCTCAACTTAATGTAGTGGGTCAACATTTCTGCAGTCAGAATTTTTCATGAGGGACATGTTAGTTTTCCAAAGGTTTAAATGCTCACTCTGGCCACTCATTTATTCTGCCAGGACTTCATTTGCCAAAAGAGACTGTCAAAGTAAAACAGGTACTCTGCTTGTGGAATGAGAACTCATTCTTCCTCTTGGTCTTGTTTTTGTTCAAGAGGAAGAAAAATTATTCCATGACCTTAGACAGCTGTAAGTCACTGGGAGAGAGGGATTTTTGAACAGGTTGTATTTCTTTCTTGACTACACTGCTCACAGCACTGTAGCAATATCATAACTACATTTCTGTAAAGCAGCTGTGCTTATCAGCAGTTCCATGAGTTCCTCACAGAGACATGTTACCCATGAGTAGTGTTATTTACAGATCCAGAGCATTTACAAATGAGGGGATAAATATTTGAAGGCTCAGGAGAGCTCAGGGTAAGTCTGACAATCTCTTGTGTCACCAAATCATACAATTATATGCATTGGAATACCATTTTTACAGGTTTTGTGGCTAGAACTAAGTTCCTCTATTCTAATAGCACATCTACTACCTCTCATTCTAAAACAAAAATAAATTATATAGTTGTAATTTTTTTAACATATGTATAATCATTTATACATGTATTTCAGATATGTAATGTTACATTATAATATGTATAAATAATATATGAAATATTTTAATATGCAATTTATTGTGTACATTAAATATAAAGGCACTATCACTCAAGTGCCTTTAGGTAGAATCTGACAGATAGCAGGCAACAGGTCTTCAAACCATTGGAAAACATTTTCTAAAGAATCAGATATTTGAGTACAAATGTGAAAATATTTTATACATTTATTTATATAGATGGTAGGGGGAAAAATATTTTTTTAAAGATGTTTTGGAAATACCTTAGGTCCCTACAGATGTTTATGTTTTTACTTTAGCTCTCATAAGTGCTGAATATGATCACATGCTTTATACTGAACACAGAAGGTTTTTTACATCTCTTCAGTTACTTCCGAGACTGCAAAGTAGTGACTTCAGTAACTTAGGGAAGTGGGACCTAGCTACATGTGGGACTGATTTTTTTTAACCATAAGATAACAGTTATATATGTTACAATACATGGAGTCAAATGGAAATTCTACAGCAGTGGTAGGGAAGAAGATCAAGTTCCACTGAATCCTGGTGTGAGTACTAGCACATCTGCTTGAATTTATTTTTCTTTCCTCCATTCAAATTTGCTATGGCCATTTAAATATTTGGTCTAAAGCGTGAGGAGCATAAGGCTTAACTTCTACTTACTCGGTATTCAGCCAGCAGCTTTTTCACTTCTTGCTGTAGGACCTATGTCAACAGGTCTCATTTGGTATAGTTTGTCAGCCATTCCTCCGAAAGAAAAACTCTGCTTCCATGAACTTCATGCATTAGGTGTCAGTCATAGTGCTTTTTGTCCTTGAAAAATCTTTTAATCTCTATTACAAGCAGTAGCAGTATTGCCTGAATTGCCAGGTCTCATATGCCAAACTCCAAAAGGAAATCCATGGCAGAGAACTCAGCACCCCCATCTGCCCAGCTCACCTTCCAGGCTTTGCATCTTGTTCCTTTTTGAGGTATCCAGGATCAGCTCAACCAGCTGTATGTCATTATCACAGAGAGAAGACCAGTCAGTTGGCTAACCCAAAACCATCCACCAGCCATTAAAACAGAGCAGACACGTGGACAGCAGCAGGGCTGTTTGCCAATAACTGCAGAGCCTCTCCTGTGTTTTCACACATGAGTGCTAGCCAGTTCAGTCACAGCTGGCCCAGCTTCCACAGCCAACCCTTCTGCTTCCTTTTTTATCACTGTCCATTATTAAACATGTTGAGAAGTTTTAACTTCAGCCATAGCTCTTCCCAGGCAAATTCTTGGCTTCTAACTATGTTGGCAGTCACACCACTTAAAAAGTTGACAGTAGAACACCATACTAAAAGAAGTTACTACAGCTCTAACTTTAAAGTAATATATGCTTTGGAAGAAAGAACGAGTAGCTGCTAAACAGCTTCTTTAGTGTGTATGCTGACAAGGGAACAAGACTTACCTTGAAGTCTAATAACAGTAAGAAACAACATTCTCTCTTAATTGAGATATTCAAATTGGTTTCTTTGGGATCTATGTGCTCTCATTTGCAGAGGAGGACAGAAAGTACTTTTTTCATCCCACTATAACATTATAGAACATATTTTTCACTAAATACTCCTCTTGTAGTCATAGTGTACACATTGATGAAATAACATCCATTAAAGATTTACCACTGGTCTTTGACAGACTCTATCAAAAACAGTCCTGTTCATGAGTAAAAACTGACTTTACTATAAATAAATAGATAATTGTTATTCGTCTGCACACTGATGCTAAATCACTGCACTGGTATCAGTTATATTACCATACCACTGCTGTGGATGGAAAGAAAGAAGAGCCTGAAACGTTTCCAGAAACCTTTCATACCATTCCACTGCATAATTCTCATAGTGGTTTTAAGCTGCCTCTATTTACAAGCCATATAAATGCCAGCCTGTCTCTGAAGCTGCTATGAATATCCTTCCTTCCTGTTCTCTGATCTCCTTTCTTCACTTCAAAAACCTTGTTTTAATTCTACAGAAAGTTTACATAGCTACAGAATAATGACCTGAATCACAGTTGACTGCAGGTCCCGTTCTCAGGAAAACAAGTTGTCACTGGATTCTGGAGTGACCTATTCCATTCCATTTCACTTAACTCATTTCTCTTGCCTTTAGTGAGATTTCAACAGGATATCTACAACCAAAAATTAGATTCTTAGTGGTGAGTGTATCTTTTGATGGAAAAGCCATTATTTTTGAAACAGTAGCAAAAAAAAAAAAATCTTCTGACAACTTGGGATTTTGTACTTTTATCCCTTTTACCTCTTTGTGAATAAAATAAAATAAAATAAAATAAAATAAAATAAAATAAAATAAAATAAAATAAAAT
>CM021735.1:45797185-45852405 GCA_011075105.1 Heteronetta atricapilla
ATAAAATAAAATAAAATAAAATAAAATAAAATAAAATAAAATAAAATGAGACAAACATGCAATAAAAATAATTAGAAAAGATACGTCTCTTTGTGCGATGTTCAGAAGTTCAGCTACATCAAACTCAGCTGGCCTATTCATTTAGAAGATGTAAACATTTCAAGGTAGCATGTTATTGTGAAATTAATAGAGCAGAAACATTTGAGGGAGAAAACATTTGGTAGCTTTGCAGGTGTACTTACCTTTATCAACACTGAGACAGCTTCCCAGAATGCTGGAGTTATGGTCTAACGCTGCACTGGGTCTAGCTGGGATGGAGTTAACTTTCCCTGCAGTGGCCCAAACAGCGCTGTGCTCTGTACTTGCAGCTAGAACAGCAGTGGTATCACACTAGTGTTTTGTCTGTTGCTGAGTAGTGCTGGCACAGCATCAAAACTCCCTCCAGCCCCCACACCCTCACTCAAGCCATCAGGCTGGGGGTGGGCAAGATATGGGGAGGGGACATCACCAGAAGACCTGACCTAAACCAACCAAAGGGATATTCCATGCCATATGGTGTCACACTCAGCAATAAAAGGTGGGGAAGGGTAAGGAAAGAGGTGGGGGCAGGCTCTCGTTATGAAGATGTCTGCCCTCCCCAACAAGCACTACGCATATTGAGGCCCTGCTTCACAGGACACAGCCGAACATTGCTTGTTGATGAGTAGATAATTTTTTTTGTTCCCTCTGTGCTTCCACAAGGTCTTTTTTGTTTGTTTTTCCCCTCTTCCTTTTCCTTTTGATTAAATTATCCTTATCTCAACCTGTAAGCCCTTTTTTTCTTTCCAGCTTGCTCTCTTCTTTCCCCCCTTTCTTCCCTTCTCATGGGAGGGGGAGTAAGAGAGCGGCTGTCGTGGATTTTAGCTGCCCAGTAGGGTAAAACTACCACAAATTGAAAGCCTGTGCTTTAAATAAGATGTAAAAGTAAAGCAGTATTCAGAGGTTATGAGCCAGATCATAAATATACTGAAAATCGTATTTCCAAAAAGAAAAAAAAATAATTATGAATAGAAGAGGTTAGTTTCTTTCTGATCTCTTGGTCTTTAATACTTACTTGGCCATGTAGCAACAAGGAAAAAAATAAAATCAAACTGCCTTAAATGAAAGGTAACAAAGCAGAAACTGGCTTCAGTAATTTCAAACAGCCCCTGAGGCTATCTCCAATATTCCTGTAACACCATGTTTTAAACATTCCTTGTCCGTGCAAGCTAGAAGCTTATTTGTTTGGAATGGTGGCTGACCTTCCCAGACCAGGACCTACTGGTTCAGCAGCCAATAGTTACGTAGTGCCAAGTATCATGAAATTCAGAATAAAATTAAGGAAGCCAGAAACCCTGTTAAGGTCTTCATTATTTTGCTTAAAACTCTCATAATGCCCTTCTGCAATTATAGGTACACTAGTTTTAACAGCAAAGGTTGATTATTCTGGTATTTATTCCATGTTTGTCTTAAAAGGGCAATCTGGTAAAGGAGGTCAACAAATGACAGTTTGTGCCCTTTGATATTGCAGTAGCATGAGTTCGCTATCATTTTTGTATTCTAAACACAGACATATTTAGAGATCTTAGAAGGATTATTCAGGAGGGATTCAGTACAGAGGTTCAATGAAACTCAAAGTAAGAAATTCAGATGTTTTTTCTACTCTGCTTGCCTCCTGACACCAAAAATACTGACAGGTATTTTTCTCCTCACTCCAACCTCTTCTTCACCCATTGCTACCTTAGTTCAGGATCACGAGTTTCAAGAACCAAGCATAAGAAGATAACAAGCAGGACAAGTCCTGAAAGTTGATGATGATTCTCCATATTTCGTATAGACCCTTGCTCTTCTAACCTCTGCTCCGTTCAGAAGCTCCTGGCACAGGAGACTAAGAAGAAGTCCCAGGCACCTCTTTGCCTCTACTCTCATCAACACTTTTTTTCTTCCTCCATTCTGCTCAGCTCTGTCAATACAAGCTGGTTATTTTAACTTCCATTTTCTTTGTTTTTTTCTTCAGCCTGACATTGTCACTGAAACCTCAACTGCCTGAAATGAGCTCCATACACTGGGGTTTAAATTCAAGTCTAATGAAACATTTCTCCTCCTCAGCTTGCAATCACCTCCTTCTTTCTGTTTCTCACCACTTTTAAATAAACTAAGTCCTCTCTCTTCTATTGAACTGACAGTTTCCTTTTAAGTAGATGTATCCGATCATGATAATGAGTAAATTAGTAAATCTGCCCTGTTAAATGCTGTCTGGTTGTCTTCCACTCCACCAGCCTCTGGGCACAGTTAGAATGTCACAGCAGTGAAGTCTGACACTGTCCCTATGTATTTCTGCATTGTCTGTG
The DNA here is from genome assembly GCA_011075105.1 of Heteronetta atricapilla. NCBI lineage: Eukaryota > Metazoa > Chordata > Aves > Anseriformes > Anatidae > Heteronetta > Heteronetta atricapilla. The sequence goes on from CM021735.1 coordinate 45,799,555, forward strand.
ATCTACAGCTGGAGCCAATGGATAGCATCATTTATAAATGCCAGCATGAGTATAATCCATCTGACCCATTTAAAATCTTTTTGGTACAGAGCAGTTTATCCAGAGACGCTTTGTAGTTTTTAAGCATTATAACAGAGGAGGAGACGTCTCTGTTCTTCACATGAAGGGAGGAAGGCATCAAGGAATTCAAGAAAATGGTAATATACTTCTCCAGGGAAACAATTCTTTTTTTTTTTTTTTTTTTTTCTCCTAGATCAATTATAGTGGCATGCATATGAACTAAGGAAATAGCATGAAGCTTCTTTATCTCCTTTGTTTACTCAGCATATGCATCCTGCAGAAGCATTTAGAAACTAGGAAGTTGCCAGATGATAAGAACTCCAAAGTTCTTATCAGATATGTGATGAAGCTACAATAACTCGTTGTCCAAATCAGGCAAAATCTACATAGACACATCCTGAGCTATGAAAAGGAGGAACAAAGCTGTTTCAATTATTTACTTGAATTCTTTGGAATTCTTTATTCATTTTTGAACCAATCTTAAGCAAAACCTGTTTAAGTTCCTAGAATTCGATTGAGTTATCTATACATTTGATTAGTTTCTCTTTACTTCAAGTTGGCATATGAAATATCAAAAATGTTTTGCCAGAGACCACCAGAAGAAGTGCCCAGGTTGAACAAGACTGAAAGATTAGACTCTGACTCCAAGAGATTATTAACTCAACAAAAGCAAGCAAACAAATGACTTTCCTTGAGATGATTGGCCTAGCTCAACATGTTATAGGTTAGGTTGAGTAAAATAAGATATATCTCACAGTAAAGTTTCTTCCTTTTGATCTAGAATTTCCAGATATTCCTACCCAGGGACCTCCTCCACAGAAACTTTCATTGTCCAGATTTGTGCTTTCATAACAATGAACAGCAATTTGACCTCAGAAGAAAAAAATGAATCACTGATTGCATATGCATTGTCTTACATATCTTTTGTACATATCTTTTGTATCTGCTGTACCGCATTGGGTAGCCTCTTAATAAGCCTAATTTGCTAGCATTATTGGAGGTGGACAAACACGTATGTGACCTCTCCACTCCACAGAACCAAGGAAGCTAACCTAACAAAAGCATATGAGCAGAACATGATGAACATTTTGTGGAGGAATATGATTATGAGAGGGCAAGAGCTTTCCGCAAGTGAATGATGGTTTGTGAGGCCCCTGAGACATCTGTGGGTTTAGGATGTAGATTTTTTTCCTACTTATTTTTTTGGTCTTATAAATGCATACATTCATATTCACACCTTGAGGAAATTCATGGACCTATCTGTCACTACCCTGAAGGTTTTGGGAAGATTAACTGAAACATTAAGGAGATCAGTCTTTAAACAATCCTACTGCCTTTTCAACCCCAAATGTCAATGTCAGACAGATGGGCTGACATTTCCTTTACACAGGATACCTAAGTGACAGTGTCTGTTTCACTCCATCTAATCACAACTCATAGAAAGATGTATTCAGAGATGCTGCACAAGAAATTAATATCATCCAGAAAGGAAACCAGCTCTCATCAAATTCAACACAGCAACAGCCAATAACACATATGCACAAAACAGCTTAACAGTTTTAGGAACAATTTAGTGGTTTTCACAGACTCTTTTTCTTTCACCTTAGGAACTCAGAGGATATTCTCTCCAATACAGTTATTGCACTGAATAAGTTCCTGATTTTGAGAAGAGGAACAAATAAAAATGGAAAAAGAGTATATTCTATGTCCCTCTGGAGTAAATGGAAATGTATAGACACTTCCCTTTTTTATGTAGTAGTTGCATACTACATACAGTCACACTGTATAATAGAAAATAGTGTTATATATATATAAATTGCTATGAATATAGACCTGCAGAATGTTGATGATTTATTTCAGAATTACTTAAAGAAAATGATACTGGAAAAATGTGAATTTAGAAGAAAAAACATGTAAAGCATGAACCACTTGCTTTCTCAACATCAGAGCGCAACAAATCTACCTCTGTGTACTGACATTGACACCAGATGATCCCCTGTTTTACATGTACATATTCACTGGTGTGCTGGCCCATCCAGCGTAGCCACACTTCCTGTCTTATTGATCATGGGATATGGCTAACAGAGCCACATAAGCACTTTTTTATAGTTTAAGTTTTTTATATATATATATTTATATTTATTTATATAAAACGCCTATCACCGTATTGATAAACACTCTTTGGAACCACTCTGACGGCAGGGGTAAGAACAGGAGTTGGCCTGTTAGTACCTCAGCACTGCTGTTTCCAACCAATTTAAAAAAAAAAAAAAATCTGCCTCTGATCTTCTGCCTCTGTTGCAAGACAAATAAAGATGTAAAATGCTTTCTCCTCCCACATCATATATGCAGTAAGACCACTTACGTATCACTTCGCCAAAAAAAAAGCTTGAAAGTGTGCAAGAGGGGATGACAGTTCACAAAGATTTGCTGAGTGGCTTTCTCAGAGCTAGAAAACCAGGCTCAATGCTAGAATGAGAAAGGAAGGCTAGATGTGGTCTGCACTATTGCTCTGTATCTATAACCCCATACTAATGGTATAGATAGTTTTCCACATTAAAATACATATATATATGTGAAGCAATAGGAGCCCTGGATCTGTGAGCATAATTACTCACATACCTCTTTAAAATTCTACACAGTTACACAGTTTTCTATTTTGTTTTCTCTTTGAATAATAATCCATTTACTCTACGAAAGCTTGTTATTTACCTTTCATTATCATAATAACATTTTCAAATCTACCACAAGTTTGAATTTACTCAATCTTCTCACAATGTTATCTTCTATATTCTGAATATTCTAGGTCTCTTAAATTTGCAAAATTACTTTTTCTCCTTTCTGTGCTTGCCCTGATGAAGGCCATATCAACTTCAATGTTCTGAATAGTATCACATTTGTAATGTGACGTAAAGGATAGGTCAGAGATGGGTGACTGCCAGACTCAATCATCATTCTAATAGTAAATCTTTGTGTGACTGCAGACAAATTAAATATCCACCTCAGTTTTCTCAACAATCAAAGGGAGATAAAAAGTACAATTAGCACACCAATACAAATCATTTAAAAGATTCTTCTCACTGGTGCTATAAACACAGGTGCTGAGAAAGGAACCTAACGCCATATCTAAATTATTTTCTGTTTCTTTACAGAAGTCTCCTAATGCTAGGTATATGAAATAATTTTATTTCCTTTCTTGTGCTTCTCAGTCAGTTAAAAACCCAAGTAACCAGTTCATAGTACAGAACATCTTACTGTGACTCTCTACAAGGAAATGTATGAATGTGTAGTTTTTCCTCCTTTAGCCTTAGAAATAGTGATGCTTAAATGATCAGGGTCACCAAGGAAACTCCCCTGCAAGATTTCAACTCGTTCTGGCCCAGTTTTTCTTTAAATACTTCAAATATTCAGACCCATTTTGGAAGATTGTCCCTCAGTGTCATAGCCGTAAAATATGTACATATTCATGAAGAACATAAGAATTAAGATTTCATGGAAAAAAAAAAAAAAAAAGAAGAAGAACTCTAATAACTCAGAATTCTTGAAAAAAAAAAAAATACAATTCTACCTAGGTTTCTACAATGAGGATGGCAGATCCTTGGGTCAAATCCTTCTGCTAAGTTCCAGTCATTATGTTAACAATAACACCTCAAATTTCTGAAAACCATAAAAGTAATCATTGTTAGGAGCAAGTTAAAAATACTCAGCTCAATTTCTGTACATGTTCCACATATTTTTTCTAGTCCCACATGCCAACTAGCCGGTATATCCCTTTAAATTCTTAATATCCTCTCCCATCTGGTTATCAACACTATTTCCTCTGCTATCAGCCTCTTGTGCCCATAAGATTACCTGTCTTTCAGATTTTAAAAATGGAAGAGGACATTAAAAAAATGGAACAGACCAGAATCTTTAGTGAGGCAGAGATGCCCCAAACAATAATGTATTAGTGGGCCATTGACAGAAGTTCTGGGATTGCAGTTATACCACCAGTTAAGGTCAGATAAGATAATCTGAATATGGAGATATCTCTCTCCACATCCACATCTGTAAAATAGCGATAACAGTATATACTAATAGTTAGCAAAGATGATGTTTATGAATTGTTTTTTGCTATATCTTCTAATTTGTGTTATCAGTCAGAATGGAGAGCCCAACAGAAGTCTAGGAAAATGAGAGACAAATGATATCAAATACTGGAATCACACAGACTTAGGTAAATTTGAAAATTGTCTGGATCAAAGGTTTTAGAGACATCCTCATATTCCTCAAGAGCAGTCAGACTTCAAAAGTCTGACCCATTTCTACAGGAAAAACATTAGTTCCTGACTGGAAAAGCTTGACATTCACAGCTAGAAAAAGAAGGAAAGTTTTCTTGGTGGGTAGCGTTACCAAATCCTACAGGCACAGATGTCAGTTCTGTGATAGCAATAAACTGAGGTACTGAGTGGAAAAAAGGGAGAAAACTCTCTTTCACTAAAAATGAGTATATCTTTGTCAAAGCTGACACTGATCATTAAAACCTGAAAGCTATCGATGTATTGATGGAACCACTACAATTAGGCCTTAGAGACAGAAGACATTTTCAGTAACCATTTTTTCCCCATCTGAAGCAGTCAAATGCAATCTGATGAAAGTTTTTATTTGCTCAAAGTGATAAATAAACCTTTCTAAATTAAAGTATGGCTTGAAATCAATGGACTGTGTATAAATTAACTGAAATTATCAATGACATACAGGTAATCTACAAGCTTAATCAACAGTAGTGTCTATTTATGGGACATTATACTGAAAGGCTGATTTGTATGTCTAAACAGGAACATAAAACATGGACACATTCCCTGCTTCCCACTGGAGACTTTTTCCTAGATATTACATTAATTGTAAAATCTTAAAAAGAACCACAAAAGCAGAAGGAAGGCAGTGCTCTAACATCAGTGCCATTTAATGCAGATGACTGCAGAAAACACAAGTGGATTCAAAAATAAACCGTTTTCTTCTTTCTGAATACTTTGTTCCCTAATATTTCCATCCCTCTTTAAGAAGCTGTAACTCCACCATAATAAACTGTAAGTGCATCAGCAAGGTCCTGTGATGTTGGAATTAAACCAACTACTTGATTTACAGAGAAGTCCCATACTGACAAATCCCAATACCAGGCCCCATCCCAAAGCTCCTGAGCCCCAAACCAGTAAATGGTCACGAACTGTTTTGCAGCACAGTCTTTTAGGAGAGGACAAAGACACAGCAGTGACATACGTAAATGAATGAGCTTCCCTGTGGTGGTGATTTGATTCCAATACCCGTTTTCTAGATCAGTTACTACCATCTGCTCTTTGCTGATCAAGTCACACTTTATTTAAATATTTATAAATCAAAGGTGGCCAAATTGAAAAAAAAATCAGAGAATAAAAGAAGAATTATATATATATGTATAATTATTTTTTTTCCAGTTGGATATCATGTTCTCTCTATCCACTTCGGTGATCGTATTTGTCATTAGTAAAGCCTGATGAGCTTTTTGAACCTTTGAAAAAAAAAAAAAAAAAAAAAAAAAAAAAAAAAAAAAACAGGACAAAAAATATAGATCTCAACATATGTTTTTTTGTTTCGTTTTGTTTTGTTTTTTTAATACAGTCACCAGCCTGGTGCTTAGTCCTTGTTCCCACTACATCTACATCATCATACCAGCTTCTAAGGAACTGGATAACAACTTCCCATTGAGAGTAAGTGGTTCCCCAGTCTAATTCTACAAGCCTACAGTTTGAGATTGACTTCTACTTTGCAATTTTTCATTTTTTGTATTATTTTTAAGTAGATCATTTTTCGCCAGTACAAGTCCAGCTAGCTTTAGGCTCAAGAATGCAGACCAAGCATATCATGTCCACACCTTCAATAGATGCTTCCACTGGATTGCATTTTACACCAATGAAAATCAAGAATCATCATAGAATGGCTCAGGTTGTAAGGGACCTAAAGGATCATCTAGTTTCAAGCCCTCTCCAATGGGCAGGGATGACAACCACTAGATTAGGTTGCCTGGGGCCTCAACCAACCTGATAACGCAAGCAAGCTAAATGAGACCATTATATCTTAGGATATAAAAAGTTTCTCCCTGTGTTTGTTTGCATATGTTTGGAAGTTGAACACAGCGCACTCATATTCAGAAATTGATTCTGAGAGGTCTTTGCTTAGATAGCAGCTAGACAAGGACCGGTGGTGCCTGCACCCACACAAAACAATTACGCTTTCTAGATAAACAGTATACTAATCAGAACTTTCAATCAGAAATCACACAGAATGCTATAAATGTTTTCAACACTTGATTACTGAAAGACTAATACAAAAGAGCAAAATTAAACACAAAGGAAAGCTCCAGGTACTGAATAAAACCTAGCAAATAGTCTCAGTTTCAGGATAGTGCCAATACTCCCACATGCATTTTCTGAATGTAGCAGTTGTCATTCAAAATATTTTTGCAGGTTCTGAAAAGCCTATCCATCACTTCAAAATCCTCATGTATTCTGAACCTAAAATATCAGTCTCTGAGAAAGAAACACTAGAAATCTGAATTCACAAATATATAATGAAAATAATGAAGACACTGTCGAGCCTCATCTCCTTTTTCTGTAACACACTGCAGTTTACGGCAGGAAGAACTAAACAACTTCTCATACTTTGTCATGCCTTGCTTATGCAAGCAGAGTTCAGCTGAACACGTTAAGGTACATTTCAATTTTGTTCATATCTTTTCATGATTGCTGTAAGCAGGAAATGACCAGAAAACAAACAAACAAACAAACAAAAAGTTAATGTTATTATAAGGAAGATGTGCTTTCACCCCAAATCAATATTGACCTGAATTTACTGCTTCAGAAATCTATTCTGGATTTCACAGTGGTCGTGAAAACTTTGGCCTATATTAGGATTATACAGTAATTACAAGAAAAATGCAACTGAATTATATTAACTAGAGAGAAAAGTAGGCATATGTACACAAGACAGAAGATATATTACTGTGGAAATAATAGTCAAATAGGAAAGTTTGACTTCAAAAACTTCAAGTCTCCCATTTGACAAGTGGCAGACACAACTGGGCATGGAGGCAGCAAAAGTTCTTCAACACATATCACAGAAAATTTCTGTCAGAATTCAAACATGCTCTAGAAAATGGCATCTCCAGGAAGCATTATTGTACATCTGATGGTTTCCTTTTCCTTCAATTCGAACCATTCTGAAGGCTAAAAGGGATAGAATTTGCAAACCCGGAGTCATGCCTCTGGCTCCACTCAAGCAATTAGGCTGTCTGTCAGCTTCAGCTATACAGCTCTACAAATAGTTAATACTCAGCAGAGAAACATAGATGTTGGATTAAAAAAAAATAATTAAAAAAAAAATCATAAAAAAAAAACATGAGAGCATCTTGACTCATTTAGACAGGCATTAGAAAAGCAGCAGAAGTACAGACAGATTTCAAGTGAGCTTCCTTAGGCAGGGGCAGAAGCACAGAAATATTAGTGTGCAGCAGCCAGAGCAGGAGCAGAGATAGCTAATCCAAATATAATTTGGGTAGCAAGGCAACAGTGCCACTGAGGAAAGAAAATTGGGATCTATATTCCACTGCATCTACTTTAGCTCCATCCTCTATAAATACATCCACTCGTTTTCCACAGTCTCTGAGAAACAATGTTCTGGCTCTGACTGCAGATTAGGCACAAAGCACAGACACGCTCTGTGCACAAATCAGCACGGGTGGATGTCTGTCTGTGACACGGAAGGGGGGTTGAGTGTCCAAAGGCTTTTGTTTCCAGCTATATCAGTTTGTCTAATAAAATACATTACTCTCCCTACAAATTGATCTAAGTTCACACCCACATGCGCTGCCTGCAATCAGAAGGTCAAGTTAACCTACTGTCAGGTCTTTACAATTGTTTACTATTAGAGGAAGAACTAAAATGCAAAGATACTAATTTTGGCATTATTACCAGTGCTTTGAGTCTCCTGTTGAAATTTAAGCAATTTTACAGACAGTTTATCAGAGCTTCATCATTTTCAGTATGTATATTTTTATGTGGAATGTAACAACAGCAGTAGCCTCTCATAAGTTATTGCTAAGGCAGGAGGGCTATGTGAAGACAATTTGTTCATGACCTTTTGCAAGGACTATCTTAACTTCTTGTGTGTTGCCATTAAGGCATATGAAAGGGACAGGGAATGTTTTTTCTTTCCTCACTCCCACAGTATTTCCATAAAAAAAAAACAAGCTGATGAATACGTTCTTGCAGTCTATGAAATAAATCAGTATGATTTTAAAGAAAAGTTTACCGTCTGTTCTTTCACTGAGCGTCTATATTCTGCTGCACATAGAAAGAAATGAGATGGAGTCAGCAATCTCTGCTGCCATCTTCTGCTGTTACTTTTTATGCAACCAGTGATCAGGAGACAGAAATATTAAAATTTGATTCTTTCTGAAAATGAGTGTAAGAAAATGAAAGGTTAAAAATCAAAAATCAGAGGCCTGTCACACAATCACATAATTTTCATTACAAAATGTATTTTTCAATCACACTCTATCACCTTCACAGCACAGATTTATCCATTATGGTATAGTCTCCCGTCTAAGAATCTGGTATCTTTCATGAAAGTTTTACATTATCCACAAAAGCTTCTTTCTCCCATTATTCCCATCAGAGCCCTTTGTCACAGCATAAAGATCCCCTCTGTAAGTACCTCAAATTATTTTAATGGGATACTAATCCACTTGGTCCAGGTTCTGAAAACCATATAGAATTTAAGCCACACTCACACTCACCTTATTTTATTGATGGATTATTTCTCCCCTTCACTAGCAATTTCCTCTCAGATTATTATTATTCCTTCACCTTCTCAGTGTTTGGTAACAGGTCAAACACCATCAGAATGGTCTTTACTAAAATGCGTGGTTTCTTTGTCTTCCACTGCGCTAACCAGTCATTAATATGGAATAATTATCCTACCTTTACTCTTTCACTTTAGTGACCTCCCACTGCTCCTTATCAGATCACCTCTTTCAAATATCAGTCTCACTTTTTGGCTCAAAAATGAATCAATACTCTGTTGCTGAAAACATTAAGTTTCTTTTGCTAATAATCCACATACAATAGTAAAATTAATTATGGTTTTCAATATCAGAAACATTGTCTCTTTTAAAAGCTGGCTGGAGCTACTTTTTCCCTACAGGTTAAATTAATAGGTATCTGCATTGTGTGCTTCAGTCCTTATCCCCTTCTTCATCATCACTCCTTTGTAAATAATGATCTTCCGCTATTTATGATCATCAACTTCTGGGTATACACACCCAGAACATTTCTGCTGGCATATGACCATGATCAATTTTTCTTCATTACATTGAAGAATTGAAAACATTTGTTTTCAGTTTCCTTCAAATCTCAGTCATTTATTGCGCTACATCTTCTGTCTCTCCCAATGCAATGAAATCATCTGCATACGCAAAATAATTTTGTAACAACTGGTAAACTTCTCTAATAGCAACACCAAGGAATACTAGGAATAATAGACTGTCCTGCTTTAATCCAATGTCAGGAAACATAATATCAGAAACATAACTGTATCTTCCTAATGATTTTGTTAAATATTCCAAACACTTTTCTTGTGATTTTTGAGTCTAGATGATACATCATTACATGCTTTTTTAAGTATGAAAGAATAAAAAGGAGGAAAGATTTCATGTTTACAACATTCCTCTCTATTCAATGGAAGAAATATCTGAAACAAAAATATAACAAGAATAAAGAAACTATGCAGAATAAGCAAAAGACTTCACCCTTCAGTTAATTTTTCTTATGTTACCATAAGTATCTAAGTGCTCTCCCTAGATATTTAGTTCTCTTCTTGATCTTACTCTCTCTATAGCTGTAGATGCTTACCATCAGCCCTGCCATCATCTTCCTATCAAGAAACTAAATTCTTTAAGTTTTCATTTTGTTCCTCATCAAGTATCCAGAACTGACCCTGATTTTATTTTCAGACCTATACATGAAATAAGTATTAAAATATGTCCTCAGCCCAGCAAGGAGTTAGTATACAATTTATCACCGATGTCCTAGAAAACAAAACTTTGTCATTGACATATGCAGAGCAGAGTTTCCATGTCAGATTTAAATGATTTTCTAAAATATATCTACTCTCTTCAACTCTTGTACCACAACAAACTTTCTAAAAATAATGTCCTTTTTTTTTTTTCTCTTTCTGTATCCATTCTTGCTTCCAGACTACCTGATGTTTAATGCAGAATCATTTCTTATCAAAATTTGTCAGCTGGCTGTTGTATTCTCTCCATCACTCTTAATCATTTTTTTTATCTTTCCTGCACAACTCCTTCTTGCAGAATCTGTATCTAAGAATACACATTTAAACAATGTCACCCACATACACTATAAAACCTGTAAATATATCTTTAAAAATACAAAAGGCTAAGATTCTATAGTGTTAGTAATCAAGCATAAAGTACCCCCAAAAGGATCTGCATTAAGAAACTCAAGTATATGAGAAGCCACGCATGACTTGATTTAACTTAATGTTACAAACCAAGAATCTCCTTCTCTCCTTCCCTTGGATTCCCTGTTAAACACTTTCATCCCTTCACTGCATATTTCACGAAGTGTGGCTCTGGATGTTTTTGTGGCCTGGGTAAGTAAAATAGATTTAAGGTCAGACCAGCTTTCTTTCTGTCCCCTCACAGCCACTGCAGCAAAAATTTACCCCTTCCACAACTCTTGGTGCCTGAAAATGCCTTCTATTTCCTAAAATCTTATGTTCACCATCTTTCTGCTTCAGAGGAGCATTCTTAGTTAAAATATTTTTGGAAAATGTGTTAGCCTTTTTTTCTTATTTTCTATCCTTTTCTTTTTTTATCTGAACTCTATTATTTTATTTCTAATTATCAAGCCTTATCTACATAAAGACACATTCTTCAATAGGAATAGCCTGTCTCATTTTTTAAGCTGTAGCTGGACATAGTTTGAGAGACAGGCTAGGTAATGCAAGAAAGCCTTCTTTTGTCAGCAGGCAGGAAACCAGTCTTTGCCATGATTCTATGTAATGTTGCTGCAGTTTCTGTAAAATAAAGTACCTTCCATTCTTTCAGATATATTCCTATACCTTAAGATAACATACAGCCCTATGTCCAAAGCAGTATATTATACAATAAGAAAGTAAAATAAAACAACATATGTACAATTTCTGAGCATTTGTCCAACACCACAGTTTGTTTCATGTATGTAAAAGAAATAAATGTAGGAGTGGGAATTACAACAATATATGCAACCTTCAGTAATCAGGGATTTCATGAACACAGTTCATCATGGATTCTCTGACTTAGATAATTAAATATATTGAAGGTCACTTGTGTTAGCACATCTTGCAGTCATAGTGCCACATAACTGAGTGCTCAGAACTCACTAGCAAGCTAGTCCTTACAATTGCAGTCTTGTGGAAACACTTTAGATTTTTGGTCTTGAATTATCTAGGCTAAAAATCATTTGTAGTCCTCTATTTTTATTTCTACAGAACTTAATTACTTGAACAACTGCAGAAACAGGCACATAGGAATGATGATGCTTACAGCAAGCTCATTTTAAAAATCTGAAGAATGATCACAGGTTTCCATTGTATTATTTTCCTATTCCTCCTAAACTCTCAAAAAAATTAATAGAGAGACAGAAATCAGCTTTGGCACTCTTTCTATATGACTGTGCATAAGTTAAATTGTCAGAAGTGATTCCTAGTTTCAGCCATCTCAATTTGAATTCTAAATTTTCAATATTCTACTGCTCAGTTGTGAAAAAGTTGTACCCTTTCAGCTATTATTAACTTTCTGGTCATTTTGCCCTGACAAAACTCTGATCTCTGAGTAATTAAAAATCATCCCAAAATACATAAAAATGAAGCCTTAATATGAATGAAATAGGCAGTACTTTACAGGTCTATAATCATTGTTATTTAAGTCAGACTACTATCCAGTTCTTGACTGTCTGAAAAACAAATAAAAGCATAATTTATGCAGAGCAAACAACTTGCATTTTATTATGAATGAGCTACACAACATGGATTTCCTTGCTACGAGTTTTACTAGTTCACTTATTTCTTTCTGCTTTAGAAGGCAATAAACAACCATTGTTGTTTATCAATAGCAGAATACAAACACCCTCCTTCAGCTGTACTTAACCCTAGGCTTCCTGCAAATACACATGCCAGGCTGTCAAACAACATTACTGGACTTAACTGCACTCATTTGATTGAATACTGCAATATCTATGTATAAGGGCAAGTCTAGGTGCAGGTTCTCTTTTCCTTCTGTCACTGACACAAAGTATTGCTGAATTATGCATCAGCAACACCAGTAGTCCTTTTCTCCAGAACCATGAAAAGAGACACAGGATTTTTCCCTTTAATTCCTCTAAGCCACAAATCACTCCATTTTCCCTTGGTGATATTATGCTTTTGTGATAAACTGTAGATTGGATTCATGCATTTGCTCCAAATGGTAGATTAGAGAAATGTATGAATATTAATTTGCAGTATGTTTTGTAGACTATGTTTACAGTAATTCTGTGATTACTCTCTGGTAATTGTGTACTAATAATGCTAGTTGTTTATATACAACTTCAAAAATAAATAACAAGCAGCTTCATTAGGAATGGACTCTCAAGAGTGATTTCATAATGAAGATAAATTTCCTCTATTTAATATGGAGAGGTTGCATATATATTCAGATACAGACAGGTGTAACAGCACTAAGACAGTCAGGCAGATGCAGTCAAAAACTCACAAGCATTTCTGACTGCATTCACATCCACCACTTGGGCATTTAACTGAGGCATGTAATTTAATTGATGCCTATCCGGTCTTGCTCCAAAGTCAACAGAGATCACTACAAGCCAGTTTAGGCTACCAGAGACTGGAGAGTGTCACTGAAACCAGAAAGCAGAGCTAAAATAAAGTACTTGGGATACATGTGAAATGTATCTAATGAAAGGTCTCTAATGAAAGGTCTGAAACAGGGTTTATTATAGTTTTTAACACGTTTAAAAATCAGAAAGACACCAAAAGTTTCTCAGGATTGGCATGAATGCTCTTTCCTTCAGCAGAAAACAATGACAATGATAATTCTGAACACAACACACATCTTTCTGCACCATTGTGCAGTGGGAACTATCTGACCTGAAGTGACATATGAAATTGCATCTTGGAAACAGACTCATGAATGATCCCCACTGGAGTGTGGGGATACTATTACATGACCAAGCCCATCTTAGAGTGACACGTGCTCTCCTTCACCTACTATTTGCTTTCCACTTTTTCTTGGCTATACAGCATATTCTTTGCTTGTGCACCAATCTGATAGCTACTGAGCAGTTGCTCTGCTGTAAGCAATTAAATAGCTGTCAGGGGTGGCAATACATGGTGATGGATTAGGCAGTCCCTATCTGTTTGCAATTTTGGTCAGTGAAGTTTGGAAAGAACTTCAGAATGTTTGGCTGAAAGTCCCTTCCCTAATGCCAGCAATTAATTATTAACAAATGTTCTGTTATTATTTTAATAAGCCTCTCAATATGCTTATTAAGCTACAGAAAAAATTCCACTTCCCTTAAGAAGTTTGCTTGAAAATACAGTCCCCCTTTTTGTTTCCAGAACAAGCCTGTATCTGTTCCCTGAGAGGACCTGATGTACATGGAAGCTGAGCATCACAGCATGTCGGATTTGTAATAACACTGGGAGAGATCACACCACAAAAAGTTAGAGTACTCCATTTTAGAACGGTCTTGAGAACCAGATCCAAACAAATAATCCATGCAACCTTCACCTAATCTGCATGAAAAATTCTCTGCTAGCGAGCAATTCCACCTTTTCAGTGACAAAGGGATCTTGGAATACGTTCCACAAGAAGCCTCAGCTGTCACAGACCAGGCACCCTCAGCGCTGTCTTACCTGAACAGTTCCGCCCACCTGCAAGCAGCAACCCCCATGCACACCAGCAGCAGTCAAAATCACATACAGCCCACGGCTCGGTGTTAAACTCACCCTGTTTGGGAAGTTTTTTCACTGGGAGAGTGCACATCTTCCACTTCTGTCTGCAGACCAGCTGGGGTGCTTCGGCCCAGCAACCTGCATGTTGCCACAGCTGCACCCAAGCACCTGACTGTACTCTGCTGAGGGATCCTGGGATCTCAGCAAAGAGAGGGCCTTAGCAAAGAGAGGGATCTAAGCAAAGAGAGGGCTTCTCTTAGCAAAGAGAGGCCTTGAGACGTTTCTGGCCATCCCGCTCCACGATAGCCCGTTAAAGCCTTCAGGAGGCTTTGTATTTCCATTCCAGGAATATTTCCATGATACATTTCACTCCCCTCTTCTGTATCAATTAATTTTTGAATTAAGTCCATTGGATCGTAGGGCATCTTGGCTGAAGATATTGACCATCTTTAAAAAGCACACAAGAATACTCTTTAAGGAGGTTTGGACCTGCCAGTAAAAGGTATGTCTGTTAACAAACATAATGCAAAATGCACACTGAGCTGTTACCACCCTTGCAATTTCATTCTTAACCTTTCCAACTGCTCATGTGGCCTACACCTGTATATAGTCACAATCTTCATAAGACTTAGCTTCCATAAAAACTTCTGCATCTCCTTATGGCTTTACAGTCCTTTACAGATGAGTCACAGTTCAGTATCTTTCAAATATGTTATATATATATATAACTCTTCTACTATCATTCTGGGTTACCATAGCTCACAGCACCTGAGCTTTCATGTTCACTTTACTGGATACTCTTACTGCATGGTTATTCAGAGAGTGAAATATGCACTGTGGGGTTTAGATGGCTTTTACCATTGTAGTCTTCCAGATAAGATGTTTGAGCTCTTTTTCCTTCCGTATCCACCAGCTGGAAAACTGACTTCAAACTCAAATAGGCATTAAAATAGAAAAGTCAGATGTGGTTCCCCATTCACATATAGATCATCTAGGTACCTAGAACTTAGCCAGTTACTTGGTAAAACAACCGTGGAGCCTCAGAAACCACTGCATATTAAAAATGCATTAAAGGCCAAAAATCAAGATTAAAATGAGAAGATGTACACTAGCATATCATCTCTTCTACTCAGAGTACAGTGATAGTTTCATGGGGCAATGTCTAGACAAAAGTGTCTATTTAATTGTTATTTTAAATCCCATTTGGTTTTACACAACAGCTCTATTAATGTCATTGATTTTATGATCTAACAAATCAACAATTAATGTAATAATTTGTCTTGGGCTGTTTTATGATGTAAGCAACATGAAAGAAAAGGTTTGAGCTTGGAGTGAGGACAGAGAGAAGTGTGAATGAGGCTACATATAATGTGCCATTGCATTTGTCAACAGCATGCTATCTAACCAAGTAATTTTCCTGCCTCATAAATGCCAGGAATCATCTAGTCCTGTGAAACAGCTGTATTGCAAAAACAAATTAATCCTCTTAAGTAGCTTTGAAATTCTCAACTGAGAGTGTTAAGTGCTGATCCTCATTCCTGATAATAGCACAGAAGAGGATCGAGTGTATCTTTAACAGATAGATGCCCGGGTGGTTATGATTATTAAAATAAAAAAGAATAATAATAATAAACCAGACTCTTATCATGGATGTTAAGGGATCCACTGAGGGCATACACCCTACACTAGTTCTTCTTCCCATACATGTGTTCTTTCCATATATATGCCAGGACTTCTCCTGTAAACATGCACTCTTTTTTACCATGTGCAGAGACTACAGATAAGTAGACCAGCAAATGATCTGTAATCTGGTATTTCTTCTATGACTTTCAACTACTTTATATCCACAAGTGAAGAGACCAATGTTGCAAACATATATTTTATGCAGAGCTGTATCAGCAAAGGACTCCTGACTTCCAGTCTGCATTTGAATCGGATTAAGTAGTAAAACTGAACACACAAGTTTCACTATAACCTGTATCTCAGTTTATATAGATGGCAGATGTATATGGGTATCAACATTTAACTACTCTAGCTTGATTACCAATATTATTTCTTTCTAGTTGATGTTGAAGAGCTACATATGCTATCTAGTAAAGAAGTAGAAATCAAACCTCAAATTCTGTATCTCAGGACTCATGATTAAAATTTTACTTGTGCTGGATCACTCACCTCAGCATCTATCTTCCTCAAATATTTGCATTCAAATCTTCTCAGAAGGAAACACAAGATTGCAAATTTACAATGCATTGAATTTTATTTTCCATTGTTCTGCAAGTCATAGTCAAACTTCAGATGGGGGGACGGGAAATAGTAAGAAGTCACAAGCAAGTCACATTTCAAGAAAAATAATGAAAACTGGTCAAACGTCTTCACTGAAGAGACACGGAATTGCAAAGTTGGGATTGCTTACCTTAGCTGAGAGGATTCAAAAAGGACATGATAAAATATATGACTAAGAAAGGGGAAATCAACACCTTCTGTGATCTTTGTCTCAGCCTTAATGAAAAAGAAGACAATCAATAACAGAATTTCAAAGGAAATATTTTCTTCCATCCTGCATACTTTAAGTCCAGACACTTTTACCAACAGAACAGTATTAGAATTTCATGTGAAATTCTGTATCATAGAATATCATAGGCATTTATAAAGATAATAAAAATTTCCACAGGCACAAGAATAAATATTTCTAAACATTTCTGAGAAAAACTAAACACACTCAGTCTTTGAGGGTTAGGTCTATAATACCCTTATGGCATTTAGGATCTTAAATCCCATGAAATAAATAGTACTGGTAAAAGAACAGCTTATGTTTAGAAGTTGAAGATAACTGAAGGTAAACACTTTTAAAGTAAGGGTCCTAATCATTGCAACATCCCTGTTAAGATTACAGGGGACTCTCCATTGATACAAATCTTCAAATCAGTATTTTATTGCTGATTTCCTCCTGAAAATATATATTCCAATCTAGAGGCAGCTACTGGTCTTGAAGAATTAATTCTTGGAAATCCTCTGTATTACACCAGAGGCTAGAGAATCACAGTAGTCCCTTCCCTCTTTAAAAATCTAAAAGTACGTAAGATTTGATCTCAAAAAATGACTTCTCCATTTTGATGAGTATATCATACAAAGAGAAATATACATATAGAAAATGGACTGATTTGAAGCCTATATAAGGCAAGACACCTCAGGCCTGACACTTCACTTTCCATTTGACCTTTGGTGCAACTCCTCCATTTTCACTTGGACCTTTGGTGCAACTGCAATCCTTCAACCTCTCTGTATTCTTAGTTTACACAACCATAAAATATAAACAATATGTTCCCAGGGCATAGACTGTTGAGCTGCTTAATTACTAAATATTTGTAAATGGAATCTAAATCCTTGGATTAAAGGAGAAAAAGATATGCAAATCATTATTAAATGCAGGTGTTCACAGCTCTATGGTAGCAGTGTATGGTAGCAGAGTCCTCCCATGTGCATTATTACATCTTAGAAATAAACGTCAACTGTAATTTTAAAAGTACTAAGAACAAGCATAATAGGCTGCTCCCAGGTAATTTATCCTTCTCAGACCCAGCTGACAGGGATGAATTTTCAGTATATTCATGAATCACCTTAATGTAGTCACTCAGGAGATGTGTAATAAGATTTGTATATTTCTAACTTTGCAGGGCTGCAAGACTTGTGATTCACTTTTGAAATATTTGCTGTTTGTTTTCATGTTTATTCCAAAGACTCTGGCAACCATTTTTACAATAGACCACATAGATCTGTATGTGTAATACCTCCTTGCCTAACAAGGAATGTGTTTGATCAGGATTCAAGCAAAAGGCATCTTCGGCATAGCAATGCCCTTTATTATCCAGAAAAGGTCCTGGGTATCCGTGTAAGCTAACAAGGACCTCTGCTGAATGTGCAGCTCTTGCTTGGTCTGGGACCCACCAGTGCCATGTCTATTCACCTGTGAGCCTCTCCAGCATGTCTGAAGCTGACAGCCACAGTCCTAACATCTTTGAGAAGGAGGGTCTATCCAGCCTGTGCCCTCTAATCCATTGAAGAAGTGTCTTAACATTATCTTTCAAACACTTTACAACCATTAGCCAATTAGTCAATAGCTAATCAGTAGTATTAATTATATTTCCAGAAGTGCTTGTAGAACATATCAATCTTGTTTCTATTAATGTTGCATTCAGTGACAGTAACTGAACCATAAGGAAAAAATCACCACCACAGTTGTTTTTATTCTGGAACTTGAATTAATTTATTTTACTCTTTCTGCACTTCCCTTTTTTGTCCTGATTTTGACAGCAAAATCCCTTATTATGTCCTTACTGGAAGTGATGTGTGCAAAATGGATAAAAGAACTGTCAAAATTGTAAACCTGAACTACAAGCTTTTCTTCGTTTTCCCCTAACCAATGAGACACAGAGAATTTATCTCTGAAGTACAGAAACAGAAAACAGGGAAGAACGAATGTCACCAAATGCCCACCTCCTTCAGTAACACAAAATGGATTGCATACAATACACCCGTTTTAACCTAATGAATGAACCTTGCTAAATGCACCACAGAAAAGTCAAAATGCCAGCATGCTCTTTGTTCACCTTAGTTTCTACATCCTGACTGATAATTTTGTAGAGTGATACTTGCCCTTTTAGAGAAGAAATCACTAGATATCCAGTTCAGTAAATAATTCTGCTGTAGGCTATTATTTGCCTGTAGGATTCAAAGCTATGCACAAATTCCAAGGACCCTGCCAATATTTCCAGTGGATCTAAAACAAGCTCTGTTTCTGCTCTCACTGAGGGAGTGGAGAACAAATCCATACTAGCTTGAGATATTGAAAACATTTTGTTTTAAAAAGAAAGGGGGGTTGGGGGAGGGAGGGGGAGAGATAATAAGCATTAGCTCCAGGAATCAGCTCACCAAAGGGTGTAAACACTCTGAAATTCTACCAGAAACAGACAAGGAACAACTGTCTGCATTCCATGTAGAGATCTTCTGGGTAATAGAAAAGTAACAGCTTCCCTGTGCAGCCTCGAAACCTGATGGTGAGAACATCTCTGCACATTAGTGCTATCAACAAGCTGTGCTATTTCTTTTCTTGAGGTCTTCTTCCACCCTGTTTTTTGTTTTGCTGTACTGATTTATTATTTGAAATAGACCTTTCTATCAATGCCAGCAGCACATGCTGTGACTCCGAGTTTGTCTTTAAGGTGTACCTTTCAAAGTTAATTTCAGATTTGGGATGTGAATCCCTTGTAATCCCTCTATGATAGTTTCTTCAGGATAGAGATAAGTAGGTGGTAGAAACACACTTTCCTCACTGAGGAAAAAATAATATATATGTAAAAAAAAACCCTCACAGCTGATTCTACTTCATTTTTGCTCATTGCTAGCACCCTACCTACATATCAAAGCACATCACACAGCCTGTTCTCCCCTCCATGACTCACTTGAACGATGGAGCTGGAGAAAGGTTCCAGCACACCACTGAAGCTCCCTGATGAGGAACATCTGAAGACAAGTGTCTCTTAAGTGGCCCACATGCCAGAAGCCCTGTTGAAAGCAACCTTTACCACCTGTGGCCTTGACATATGGCTGCTTTCCTATCATGGGGTGCCAGAGCCCTGACATGCAAGTGAAATGTTCCACTCCATGGCGCTGTGTAGCTAGAACATGAATATGCAGCACTAATATAAAGGATATATATAATGTATTTCCTACCCATAGCTGGAGGTACATTACTTCTAACTTCTCTCTCGTGTAACACAAGAATAGTCAGAAGCACCGTCAAGGAAACTAAAAGCTGAAAAACTCAAGGTTGACAAAGCACTTTTCCCCTCTTCAGAAACACTGTTACAGGCAGGAACACATGCAGTTCACCACTGATTATTTGTTGCTCTATATTCAGCTAAGTCTTAAAAGTTTCAGCCTGTCCTTGATAAGAACAGGCTGAAACTTGTCCAAAAGCAGCTGAGCTCTCAGTACTCCTGGTGAGTTCTCTTATGTGGAAGGTGATCAAAATTTCAACTCATTCCAAAATGTGCATTTCCAAGATTCTCCTAGACCCTTACCATAGGAAAGCAATACAGTTCGATTCATATACCATTCATATTACTTGCCTCCATGCTGTGAAGGCATGCAGCAGGCAGAGTAACAATAAAACATTATGGCACCAAATACTGTATCAGCAAATATGTACAACACAATCTATCCCATGTCGGTAATATCATTTTTCCCCTTTTTCTTAAAATTCCCAAGTCCATTGTCTTTGGGAATCTTACACAAAGCTCCATATTAGAATGGCTAAATTATTTCTGTTATCTGAGCACATTAATTTGAAGCTGAACTTAGATGTATTTCTTCTGTACTGCAATCTGCAGTATCGGCGCGGTATAGAGCTGACTATAATAAGCAGTCAAAGCAAAAATGTCTTCCCTCCTTTTCACTCCATGCTTTTGTCAGCTAAATTCTAATTAGCAGAGGACAGATAACACTAGATACACTCCACAAATATGCAGACACAGCTCCATAAGTAGTCTGCTGTACTCATAATATTATTAATAACGAAGATATTCCCCACTGTTACCATGGGACCACATATCTGATAAAGCTAAACTGAATTACTGCATGTACTGGATATTCACACTGAGTAAACAGAAGAACGAAGAGATGGTAAAGATTTCAACCCAAACAATGACAGGAACTCACATTTGTAAAAATTGGAATAATAAAGTCATATTTGCTCTGAGGACAAATCAATCTGGCAAGAACAAAGACAGTGTAGCCTTGTAGTAAGGATGACAGGCAAGAATGAAAGAATTTAAAAGTACAGGCTATTTTCCTCCAGATACTTGCAATCATTATGAGAAAGATATTTTTTCTTGCTCTTTCTCATACAATTTCTTTTTAAAGAAGATCTAGTTCAGGTATTAGAAAATCATAGAGTATGTGGGGACAGTCCAACAATTAGATAGATTTTTAATGTATTGTAATGTCTAATGTGACTTCTAAAGCTCAGACAATCCTATAGTGCTTTAAGAATCACTTGCAGACTTAGCAAATGAGTAAAAGTTCCTACATATTGTTTACAGTAAAGTCTGGTGAACAGGACCTTTTGTTACCCATTGTAATACACCTACTGAACTAGCCGAAACTTCCTAATTCAATCAAAACATCCCAAGAGGACACAATGGTTTGGAAATTATGTTTGGCACTAGGCAGCACTCTTCCCTTTAAATCCCACCTATTCACAACAGCAGAGGGAAATCCAGCTGCTCTCTGAATTAGCATGCATGTTGTATCCAGCTGTTCTGGAAAATCCATAGCCAGCACTTGAAAACATTAGATTTTAAGTTATTATATACACACATCATTAACTTTTAATAGCAGAGTAAATGAAGTATTTTCATTATGTCTGCCAGTCTATGACATTTATTTGAACCAGCCACGAGTTTTGTCCTCTTTTAACATATCTGTTTCTCTATAAGCACAGATATAATTTTCTGATCATTGAAAGAGGATCCTAAACTTCTGAAAGGCTGACAACAGAAAATAGTCCTAACTATCTCAATTAAAAGCCACTGGATAATTGATTATTTGATGATACCCCTTTGCTCAGGCATTTTTGGAACAATTAATTAAAATGTCTAACTAAATCAGGCTCATCAACTCACCATTATCCAATGGAAATCTGTGGTATTTACCAAATGAATAGCCTGAATTACATTCTTGTAAGTAAATAGCTGAGTTTATACAGAGTGACAGTAAGCTATCTTGTGGACGCTGCATCACAGATGGGCTTTTCTACAGCATTACAAATGCAACCAATGTGGTTTTGGAATGTTTTTTGCATCTTATAAGTACCAGAAGAACATTTTCTGTTTTAATTCTACCTTCTGCAAAATCTAGTAGGCAGTGGAGTACATGCAAAATCCAACAGAGAAACTAAGCCCATATTAAAGATAACATCACTTAAAGATAAATCAGCATGTGAACTTCAGTCTGACTCTTTTCCTATTTGCTGGTTCTTTGAACCATCTCCTGTGGTTTCAGCTACAGCCAAGGCAAACCAAAACCAGACAGGGACTGTTTCCAGACTCTGACCCAGATATATCTCATAGTGCCTTGAACAAAACCTGAAACCTGATCCCCCAAAAATCCGAACTCTGAGACTGTGACTGAAAATTCAGCAGAGAAACTGCTTGAACAACCTTGGATAACTGATACCACCAGCTTCCCAGCCATTTGTTTTTGGCCCTCTGCCACCTTCCTTCTTCCACAAGTCAGCCCACCACACAGCAGCTAATACCAGCATTTCTGCCAAACTAGCACAGTGGGCGGTTCCAAGGGCAAGAATGGATGGACAGAGGAAGGCAGGGACTGCTTGTGCTTCCAGTTGATTGTGAAGTTTCTGAAGTTTCCCCTTTAGCATAGTTCTAGTTCTCATCCAGATCCTCATGAAGACTTTAATACAGGCAGTGCTGCAAATAATTGCCTCACTGAAGACTCTCTTATTTCTGTCGGAATGACAAGAGCAACTCAGAACTTCTAAATAATAAGATAGTTCACAGCCAGTGTCAGTACAAACATGTAAGATGTAAAAGGTCCTTTAGCTACCAGCAAAAGAACATGAGACACATGAGAAATGTAGTACAACACTACTTCATTGCTAGAGGAATGCCATGTAGACAGCAGTGTTGCTTTGTCTGCAGCCTGTAAAAGAACTGAGAAGCATCTCATATTTAGTCTTCACTCTCTTTTTTATCCTCAAGCACTGGTAAAACTGGAGTGAACTGGAAAGGAAAATGCTTGGTAATTCATCATAATTGAATTACCAATATATCAACCCCTGAAACTTAACAACAAGCCAAATGGTTGGTGTTGCTTGGGGCAAATAATTGAAATAATGTTTTATGCTCCATTTCCATGCTGGAAACCTCCTTACAATGCACAAAGATCAATATTCAACATGATAGATGGATGGTTTTGAAAGCTTCAAAAGCTAGCTGGCTGACTTCTTGTTCATGAGATATGAGAAATGTGTCAGCCATTACACGACTGTGCCATTAGTTTTGCAAACTCTTATAATATGTGTTTGTGAAAAAGAACAAAAGGATTTGTGACTTGCCTGTGTAATAACTTTCAACACATGGGAAGGCAGCTTAGCTGTTTTCTAACTCATCAAACTTTCCTCAGATCTGGAAAGGCTAAATTGAATTCAAAATTGCAGAACAATTTTATTCTACACATTGAGTTTACTTTATGAAGCAGAAGTTTTACTGAAAAACATAGCAAAGTAAAGCCAAGGACCCAACTTTGACGGAGGGCCCAGATCTCACTTGAAGGTTACCTGCAAGATGCAAGTTGAGGTAAGGGTGGTTATGTGCTCTCAGGGTGCCAGAGGAAACATATGGAAGTGGAAGGGAAGAGCCATTACTTAATGTGTCTTCCTCATGGCTGTCCTGTTGGAAAACCTTGTCAAATGAAAAGAGCTGGCTCTGCTCAATTTCTTATTAGGTTGTTAGTATTTAGCACTTTACCAGTGAAGATTCGTTCACTTACTCTTTATTTATTATGGTAGAACTTAAAGATTATTACATAGTAATTGCCTCAAAGGGTTCATGGTCACTCTGATATGAAAGTGCTAGCAGCTTGATAAATGGCCTTTTTTTCCTGGCTAGGCATAAATTCAAAGATGATAGACATAAGTTTGGTTCAGTATAAATATTGCAGCAGGAACAGGGTAGCATGACTTCACAGTGAGAAAAAGCTTATGAGGCTATCAGGGCCGCCTCTCATAGCAGAAATATATCCCATATGTCCTGTGCTTGGTAAGCAATGTAATGGTGCATGGAGGTTCTACAGACCGTATTATGAAATCCCTCTTTCTCCTATTCCCCATTTAACTCTTCACTGAAGCATAGGCCAGAATCTCATCTTTCAATGACTTAGCAGAAAGCATTACACAAGCAATTAACTACAGAGGGAACGAAGAAGTCTTGATAAGTAGACGTTAATAGTTCCTGGTCATCTTTCAAAACGAAGACCATTCACCTTAGGACACAAGGAGGTGAACTAACCCAGCTGCTGCTGATCAAGGTTACTTGGATACCACCATCAATGTGTTCCAGCATGTCATTACACACTTCATCTACTCTCACACTGGAGATTACCCTTTACATTTCTCCTCTCCTAATATCTGCCTATTTAGCTATGTGCCTGTTTGCTAACACAGTCCTGCAAAGTAAACTGATGGAAAGGAGAGAATGGGAAGGAAGAGGAAGGGAGTGAAGGGGAAAAAAAGGAAGGGGAGGAGATGAGAAGAGAGTAAAGGAAAAGGAAATCACACAGATCCTTTCATAGACTGCATAGTCAGGAGAATCTTCACGGATCCTAGAGTTGACGAGCATGAATGATGTTAGCTCTAGGAAAGCATGAAATAAAATTCATATGTGTGCAAACAGCATGGGGGTGGAGGCTGCTAGGCAATATACTGTACTCCCATAAAAACAATGAGTCTTCACTGAAGTTTATCCACTAAGAATGTGCAGTAGCTCCAAAATAGAAATAATTCACAAACAACATACTTGACTTTTTTTTTTAAAAAAAAAAAAAAAAAAAGTGGAGAAAAAATAAAAATAAGAAAAGTGGAGAAAGTTGACATGCAGTATTTTCAGAATCAATCATTTATTTTTTTTCATTTTGAAGCACCTTCACATTCCTATTTTGTTTTACATTGTAAATTATACTATAATTCAAAGTTTTAAATCACAACACACTTCTCATCAACTTCAACTGTAGCTGTAAGTGTTCCAAAGAATAAAGTTGTCAGAGTTTCTCAGCTAAATAGCAATAGGAACTTTTAGCAAAAGCAAAACTGTCTGTTTTCCTTTAGCTTGTTCTGAGTAACAATAAAATTGGAAGGAAGGGAGGGAGAAAAGATGCCTTAGGCAAGCACTTCAACCTAACTGGTTGAACTGCTAATGAGTATCTGTAAACAAGCTCCTATAACAAGAAGTGTCATGGAAGTGACACAGTTATCACCAGTACAGAGAGATCTGAGGAGCTGTTGAGACTTAACATTTTTACCCAGCTCCTTTGTACATCTGGAGAATAGTATCTTAACTGCAAAGCATATTGGAGTTTACTAATGGTATCACTAGATGTAATCCAAGTATTATTCCCTTTGTTTCTGTTTACATGGATGTAAATATGTGTTTTACTGTCCCTTCCTCAATCCATCAATGTGAAAGAAAATAGACAAGTACTAAGTATCAATTCTTTTTAATTACAGTCCTGACATGTTTCTAAATAACAGTTCATCTAGAATTTATGAGTTTGTCAAAGCAGGCAGGAGGATATGTTTCCTCCTGAGTAAACATAAGATTGGGTATTTGGAAAAAAAAATATATTATATAATGTGTATTGTAATATTTATGACTGGAAAAGTATAACTCCTTTACTGTTTAATTTTCATTTATTAAATGAAAAGGTGATCTGCCTTTTGTCTTGTATTGCTCAATCCTCAGCCCAGAGGATTCTAAAGGAATTTGCTGCTTTTTCACGCCTTATCTACCTACAATTAAAGAAAATTGTGGAGGATTAGAGAAGAAGTTTAACATTTGGTTCTGGAAATAAGTCCCTTTTATAAGATTTGAAAATTAACTGCATTGAGTTTTGAACAATATGCACACAGAAGCGTACAGAATTTATCTGTTCAGCAGCATTAGTAATATGTGCAAAGCAGATACTGTATCTTCTTATAAATTTCTGACCTTTGACCCTTTAAATATGGAAAAATAACTTATTGAATTCCTTTTTTTTTTTTTTGTTTTTAGCTGTTAAATGTCTATTCTGTATTTGCCCGTTATAACCTCCCCTTCAGTATCTCCCATCTGGTAAACAGGATTAATTCCTCTTATGGATTGCTTTTGTTACTTCCTAAGAAAACAGCTCTGTGGTTCTTGTAACAGAAGCACATATAAGGTTATTTTTATTCTGCTAACTTTTGAGATCTGCCTGAAGTTGTTCCATGTCCCAGCTATTAGCTGGAATTAAAATGGGATCCAGCTGGTACCTCAACCATTAGAAACTTCAAGCAGACAGGCTTAAAATCAGGTGTGAATCTTTGTAGTGGAGTCTTTTTAAGACTGAAGAAAGGTTTACCTAAGACTGTTCTCTGTACAGGAACTGATCTGTTGCATCACAGTTGCTCGTCCAGATCTTTCCTTTTTCTGGCAACCCCATTTGTTTCTTTTGCTGTAAATTTATCTTATTCTTCTTTCCACATCCATCACAATCTCAATGACATTTTCTTCTTCAGGATATTTTTCTGTTGAGCCAGGCTCTTCTTCAGGTTTACCCTCCATCATAAAAAAAAAAAAAATTCTCAGCAGCTTCTTCCAGTTTTTAACTGGGCAGCAGTTAAAAACAGTTTTTAAGGTCTAATGCCTTATTAGGTTGTTTTGATACATTTTCTAAATAAACATAGTAGATTCTCTGGTAGGTTCTCTGATGCAGCCCTAGGGAGCTGATTACAAAGTGAGCTTTCAGCCTTCCTAGATTGTACCACAATTTAGTCCCCAGAAGTGACCGAAAAAGTGAGAGAAATATTTTGTCTGCTTCTCAATGAAAGCATGTTCTATCTTAAAATATTAGATCCTAATAGATCACCAGTAGGCTCTTCAGGGTGAACTTTAGCAAAGTTACTTGGACTGGTAGCTACCTTGCCAATATAATACTTTTTATACAATGGACAAAAGTCCCTACAGAGACCTTGATGAACAACATAGTCAAATTGTATCTCTATTCCTCATCTCTTAAAAGATAATAATAACATTGCTTCCTGTCATCAAAGATGTTGTACTGAAGTGGGGGGTCAGTCTCTGCTCCCAAGCAACAAACAATAGGACAAGAGGAAATGGCCTCAAGTTGTACCAGGAGGGGTTTTAGGTTGGATACTAGGAAAAAATTCTTCACTAAATGGGTTGTGAAGCATTAGAACAGGCTGCCCAGGGAAGTGGCTGAGTCACCATCCCTGGAGGTATTCGAAAGATGCGTAGATGTGGTGCTTAGGGACATGGTGTAGTGGTAGACTTGGCAGTGCTAGGTTAATGGCTGGACTTGATGACCTAAGAGGTCTTTTCCAACCTAAGCAATTCTACGATTCTATACTTGTCATTAAAACAGTAAAGACACATTCAGTTCCCTACAGCTTAAAAGAGATAGAATAGGTAAATGAGATTACATAGCAAAACTATGACAGAGCAAATAAAAATTTCAAGTTCAACCTATTTTGAAGGCAGATATTCCATGGATTCTCTAATAGAAGGAATTATATACCTACCTATATAACACAATAAATTTCCTTTTAAAAATGAAGTAATTTCTGAGCTCTTCAGTGTAAGAATTATGTTTAGCTTATGATTAAAGTGACAGCACTGATATTAACATGTAATGTTCCAAATATTGTCATATTACAATAAATCAAACTGTAAGAAGCTGTAAGATCCTTTATTTCAGTGAAGAAGGGCTTTAATTTGAATGAATGTTAGTTTATGATTAAGAAACAGGTTATTGATAGGGAGTTGTATGAATTTGCATCTCTGTAGAATTAAGAGAAAGAGGCATACATATTTTATAAAACATGCAATGCATTAGTCTGTCAGTGCCAACCAGCATTTTGGGGCTTCATTAATATGACAGCATATAGAGATGACAGGCTTGCAGGTAGAAATAATGATCTAATGATTGTTTGGAATGCATATGCTGTCTTGCTTCATACTCTTGGTGTGTATTTTTCTTTTTTGGTGTACAGAGCTTTCAGCTATTAAGGTAAAGGAAAAATTTCAAATCAGAAGAAAACATGTTCAGTTACCTGTCAATAGTAACTGTTTACACATAACTGTTGTTTTTTTTTTTTAATCCACGTATCTCAAAGTGTGGAAAAGAAGAGGTTGAAGGTCCCATTCTGCCCAAGAATGGATCAATTGGCAAAGTATGCTTTTGATAAAGTGTTTTATATTTGATATGGTGGTACTGAAGAACCAGGACTAGTATTGTTCCAGAGTAGTTTGGGACATAAAACAAGAATTTGTTTTCAAAGTAGTAGGTGGATACATGTGCTTCTGCATACACATCCTGGTAGATGCACTAAATTATGGCAAAATTATGAAATTACTTCCTTTATATATAGCTACTTACAAAGTAACCTTCCCTTATGCTGCATACTTTGCAAGTACTGAATAATAGATACCTTTTGCTTAAAAATTAGACAAGTCAAGGATAAGAGAAAAAAAAAAAAAAAAAAGGAAAAAAAAAAAAAAAAACAACAAAAACAAACTATAGAGCTCTGGCAACCAATATGCTTGTCCCTGAGTTGTTTTTTCTCCTGTTAGTGAATGGAGGTGGAGCAGAGCTGAGGGAAGGGATGTAGCAAAAAAAAAAAAAAAAAAAAAAAAAAAAGGGTACTGAAGAGAAAGATGGGTAGAGGTCCCTGCAGGACCAGAAGGCCAGTTGTGTAATGACCAAAATAAAGAGCCTGTGCCAAAAGATTTGTAACTTACAAGATCATGCTTGATGCTCTTTGCGTTGTTTTTTTGCAGGAAAGGCCTTGAAGTTTCTAAGACTGAACTGCATGCTGCACTTGTATCCAGGATCTCCTTGAACACAACCTTCCTAACACCTGTGCTACTGTAGCCATAGCTGCTGTGGACATTAGGATGTAGCAAGCAACAGTGAGCAGAGACAGGCTGGTCACAACTGAGGGCAGAATTATTAGCATTATTACTGTTTACAGCTCCCTGTTGTTTCTTGCCTCCAAAAATCTAAGTACAACCCTAAAATGGAGTGATAGGATGTCACAGAGTCCCTGGCCCCGTGTGACCAAGAGACTTCAGCAACTGCCTGCTATTGGCATCCACACCCAACATTAGGGTATAAACGAAATCCAGACATGGGGATGCTCACAGTCCACTGACCTTTCAGTGTCACTTTAGTCCTGATACTGCCTGGGGCTCCCAGCCCAGAGGTTAATTGTCTATTTTACATTAACAATATCTTGTCCAGGATAGCCAGAGACTAAACTGTTGGAGGAATGGATTCAGCATGTAGGAATACAAAGACCCACAATTCAAGGCAACATGGTTTCCAAATCCTATATTCTGCCCAATTTGAGTCAAAAAGTTGAAATTAAATCTCTTGTATGCCTGGCTTTAAATGTAGGCAAATGAAATGGTGGATTATTCTACAAACATTTGGAGCTGCAACACACACACACACACAAAATATATATTATTCACAGGCAGTCATTGTTTCCAATTAAAATTGGCAGTGTCATGTGTGATTAATCTAATTCTCTCAGAATTGTATTGGGAAATTAAGATGTTAATAGGGAAGATCTGAAAAAAAAATGGTTCTACATTCCTTAGGAAATAAGGTAACATTGATTCGTATCTTGTATGCCAGGTCAGTCTCTCTCAATCTTTCCTAAACTGCTATATACTCAATTATTCATTGAAATAAAGGAAAGGAAAATAGAGGTTCTAGAATCCAAAGATTAAGGTGGCAAATGGAAAGAATGTATCTCATTTGGTCTCTTTTGAATTTTGAATTAAACTACCCTAGATTTTAATAAATATTTTCCAGCTTCCAGCAATTTTTCTTTATAAAGCAGGGACTCCCTCTTAATGGCTTAAGCCATTCTAAACAACATTTACTCATATTCCCATGCGATTTGTGAGTCCCATTCACAGGTGCTTTGCTTTCCCTGTGCATCAAATTGTGACGGTAGAATTCTGACTCAGGGATGAATATTCTGTCAGCTGATGGAATCCCAGGCATGCTGAAGTTATGTAGACATAGGACTAGATCCACTGAAGGATTTAGATATCATAAAGTGAAGAATCAAATAACCTCTAACAGAAACAGGAACTTGACTTCTGGCCATGTTCCACAAGCACTTCATCATGAGGAGCTGAATTAAAGAGGATCAGGATTATGACCTTAGTCCCTGAACTCTCTCTTCCTTGTGGGGTATAATGATATTAGATATTCACCATCTTAGATAATTTCAGGGTGGAGGCTCTGTAATCTAAATTGTAGTTGAAGAACAGCTTGCTGAATAACTGCAAGCAACAATTAGAACAATTAGGTACCCACTCACTTGGCCAGACATGTAGCCTTTAATACACCGGGTGAAAATTGAAGCGGTTTGAAACCTAATTCAGAAGGGGATCAGACAAGTTGCCTTTATAGTGGCAATGTCCATCAGGGGAGCAAATGGAAATAGTTACAGAGTCTGTTCTCCAGTTTTACAACACTGGATCACATCTGAGTCACCATGTCCTTTTTTAGCTTTAATTCCATTCAATTTTGTAACAGTCAGTTGATCAAAAGATTAATTAAAGAATAGTTGTCCTACTGAGGAAGAGCCTCAGAGCAGCAGAAAGTTAAAAGCATAAGTCAATGAAGTTAGCAGTTGCTAGTATTTATTAATCTCAAATCAACTCATTTCTTCAATTCAGTGAATCTTGCAGCTATCACTGTGCTTTACGTTCATTTGTGAAGTTCTAAAATTTAGTCTGATTTATTTCTTTCTGCAGCCCCACACCACTTCTGCCAGTTAGCATTATCAACTCCATCCTACAGAAACAGACCTCAGGTGCAAAGAGGCCTGATGCTTTCTTTGTACCTGATCACACTGAATGATTGGGAAAAGTTTGGAATTAATGTCAGCTCTTCAGACTTTCTGCTCTCTGCCCCTTTAAAACTTGTTCCTTACCTACAGAGATGGGAGTAAATGTAGATAAGACTCTAGTGCATATGAACTCTTCTATATGCCTTTTCCACCACTAAGCCATCTGCTTGACATTTTATACAAGAGGTTCCATGGGTTGGAATGGAAAGGAGAGGAACTGTTAAAGTGAAGATGCTCTATCAGCCTAATATGTTTATAATCCCCAAAGCAACATCCTATCAGCACTGGGAGGTATGTGTGAGACTACATTTTTTTTCAATTATGCACATTTAATTTTTCTATAAAAATCCTTCTTTCCTTTTAAATTCATCTTCCGCTGTGCTCACATCATTGCTATGTTTTACAGAGGACCAACCATTTCATCAAAGCCCAAACTGGAAAGTAGCAGCTTTGCCATACAGACTGATTTGTTAGCAAAGGATAAATCAATGTGGCAGGCAGAAATACAGTGGAGATTATAACACAAATGGCAAATGTGGAAGGCATCCCATATGGGAGGGGTTTGGTGTTGTAGGGGGAAATGAATGATTTATGGTGCAGAAAAGAGAAAGTTTCCTTTGTGGTGATGTTACATTGCCTTTAAATGGAGTAAGAGTGTGACGGAAGGAAGAGGGAAGCAGAAAAAAAGAAGAGTTTTAGTTCTAAGACATACAGCATACAATGCTTTGCTTTTTGAACTACCTTGCCACTAAGAATTGATTTTGAGAAGCATTTGTCATGGGTTTGTATTCAAGGAAAGGAATAGTCTGGAGAATTTCCTAACATATTTATGAATTGCTAATATGCATGAAATATGAAGGCTAGACCACAAAAATATCTGTTAACACAAACTGGAATATGCATGTACTCAGACAGCTACTAAGCAGACAATTAAATTAAGGAAGTCAAAGGTATAAACCAATCCTAAATCTCCTTAAGAAAACATTTTCTCCTTAAGGCAGGCATGAACTAGGTATTTTACATATCCAAATAACTAGAAGTCTAGCCACAGCTGCTTAATTCTCAGCAACAGATTAGAGACTCCAAACTACAGAATGGTTTGTGCCCTGCTCACAGACCTCAGAACTCCTGCAGATGGATCAGCTGTTGATCCGGGGGCTTGATACCATCAAGTCCACATCATGAACTAAAGTCACAGGCTCTGATGAAACTGTGTTCTGCCCAGACAATTCTGTGCTGCTTAATCCAGAGTTTTCAGGAGTTAGTTACCCTGCTTTAATTTTGTTTTGTTTGTAGAGTACTCAAAGCAAAGCAATGCCTCAATACTGACAACACAATTAAAACAATATGGTCAATAAATGCCTTTACTGGAAATATAGTTATATTCCATGCTTTTTTATATCTAATTTAAATGTCTGAATTAGTACCTACCCTTCATACAGGCTACATACAGGACTATTAGGGATGCTGCAGATACTCCTCTAAGATTTAATCACAAAATAGAGAGATGAAATGCCTAATTTGGGCATCCCCTTTAAATATATAACTGACCCTCGTGTTTACTACTCACAGGCTCTTTACTGAGAATACTTTACAGGCACAAGAAGTAGAAAGAAGTAAAAGGCAAACTCAAATATTTTGCTTTACCACAGCAAACACAATTCACATAAATTTATTCTTGGAAGATAATGGTGGCTATACTGAGCCAGATCAAAACTTCACTGAACTCTATATTCTATCACTATCAGGGAATGGTAACAGACGCCTAGGGAGATCCTAGTGAATAACAAGATGGTAAACCGATGGTGATAATCCCCACACCTTCAATATATGCCCCAGCCCCCAATATACTATGTTATTATATTCTTACAGGGCAAACAAACACAAACCCTACTTCCTTTCAACAGCAGCATTCCCTTCTTTAATTTGTTTTATCAACATCTTGTGAAGTGCTGTAAAGGTGATTGCAGCTCATTGCTCAAAGGAGTGTATTTTATTGACCATATTTAGTCTAAGAGAAAAGATAAAATTTTAACAAGATGCTTGCCAACCCTGTAAAGTCTTAGGTTTTTTGAGTATTTTTTTTGATTTGGAGGTGGTCAGATTACGAGAACATACAGAGATCAAAGTTGGCCTCTTTTCTACAGAAATCATATGTTCTGTCTCCAGACCACATACCAAACTACAGTAGTGATCCCATGGTGTGAATATATGCTCATTCTTAAGAACTGACCTATTATCACCCAGATCACTATACCAGGATTATCAAACAAGCACCAACAGATAGCTTTCAACATTCAAAATCTCAGGTGGCATTAGATTGCTATACTGCATTTAGACAACAGCCTCAGACATATAGGTTAATTTTTAGGTAGTCTTGCACAGATAGAGACAGGAGTTGGACTTGATCCTTGTGTGTCCCTTCCAACTCAGGGTTATTCTATTATTCTATGATTCTATGAACTTATAATGCTCTCTGTGGCACCACCAAAGCTTCCAGCCAGTCTGTTCCCAAATAAAATTTCTAAACAATGATTCTGAAACTCCTAAAAGTGCTGCTTGTTCACCTTCATAAGCTTAATTGAGTCAATCCTTAGCAGATGCATATGCACGTAAGCTCCATTGAAACTCAATACTGTAAGCTAATTTACACCAATTAAAGAACTTAATCATCCTTGGAACTTAACTAATAAAAATTGTAGAATGATTTAGGTTGAAAAGAAACATCAAGTCCAACCATCAAACTGACCTACTGAGTCCCATCGCTAAACCATGTCCCTTAGTGCCATGTCCACACATCTCTTAAATACCTCCAGGGATGGCAACTACCATTTCCATGGGCAGCCCTTTGCAATGCTTGATCACCCTTTCTGTGAAGAAATTCTTCATGATAACCAGTCTAAACCTCCCCTTGCACAACTTGAAACCATTTCCTCACGTTCTATCACTTGTCCTCTGAGAAGAGACCCGCACCCTCTTTGCTGCAGCTTCCTTTCAGATAGTGAGTGATGAGGTGTCCCGTCAGCCTCCTTTTTACCAGACTAAAAATTCCCATTTATAAACTAAAAATTCAATTTATAAATTAAAAACTCCAATTATAAACTGTTCCTTATAAGTCTTTTTTTCCAATCTCTTCAACAGTATATCTGAACGAAATTTAAATCTGCCTACTTTTCGGAAAACTCCTAATTTTTTTTCCATTAAAAACAAACAACAAAAAAAACACAATCCTACGTATTTTAGCACAGAAATAGTAAATCATCATTACACTATTTAATTTTTATTAGTATTTTTTTTGAAATGCACTCACCAGATCCCTCTCAAAATGAATGAATCATTCTTTTGATAAAAAGCAACAAAGTTATTCAAATGGTTAAAATATTAATCCTAAACCAGGGAATAAGGCAAGAAAAATCAAAATCCTAGATTTCTTACTTAGATTTCTTTCTCAAAGGTTCAGTAATTCATTTCCATCTTACATTAATCATTTGAGCTACCTTTGTGGGAGGGAAAAAAAAAAAAAAAAAAAAAAAAAAAAAAAGCCTCCTAAATCAAGCTCTAGTCCAGAAGAATGCTGTCAATATTTAGAGGAAGCCATGAACAAAGATTCCCAAGTTCTCACCTTCGCTGATATAGCAAAATACAGCCTATTCAGCTATTCAGGCCTGTTTTCTTGTTAAAATGGGTATCACAAGGCCTCATTAATCATAGCCTACATAGCTAATAGCAGAATGGGAGGGGCTGTGTGACAAAAGTATTTCCATACTCAGAAGAGAAAATGTCCATGTTTGACTCTGATTCTTGAAGAAAACATGTGGTTTGCTTTTAGTATAATATGAAACAAGGATGAAAACATTCATATTTGTATTCTCTTGGTTTGCTTCCAAAAACATTTTCTTTTAATCCCATGTAATAAAATTAAAGAACGGGAGTCAATGTGAAAAACATTCCTGTTACTCTCTGATCATATTGTTCATCCAAGAATATCATTTACTCTCTCTGTGATGTTGCTGCAGTTCTTAGAAAGAGTAGACAGCTTCTGAATGTGTTTTTCAATCACTTTTCTTCTCTCTCTTCATCAGTGACCTGAGAAACACAAAAAAGCCCCACTGGAGGAGCTACAAAAATCTGTTTCTTTTATAGAAGGCAATTTAAAAAATAATACATTGCCCTCTTTCCCTCCACAACTGCATGCCAACAGAGGGGAAAAAACATCAAATATTAAGATAAGAATACTGACTAGGTAAGAATTAACTAAATTGTGCAAGAAAATGAGTGCCAACAACTGAGGAAAAGAGAAGTAATTCAAAGTTAGATTTCAAAAGAGAGGATGTTTGTGAGAAGGAATGACTGAATGCAGCAATAAGGAGAGAATTGAGACAATAACTAGAGGCTGTATAGCTGGACACATTTAAAGCAAAAATAGAGTCATTCTCAATATAAACATAAAAGTGGGAGTGGAGGGTGTGAGAGTCCATTGCAGCAAATGTCCAATATAAATTCTGTAATAAAACCATAGCATCTGGATTTTACAGTGCAAACATCAAACTGTAAAGGTCTGACTGGGGCAGTCCTGGATCTGAATACCATCTTGCTCTTTCAAGAAACCTCTGTGTATATGGTACGTATAAAGTAAAACATTGCTTAAAGATACATGATCCCAAATGGGGAATAACTCAGATAAATATAGCACTAGATAAGTCATCTCAGGTTTTACAGAAATGGCCCAATGTGTATTGGGGCATGTTTCCAAAAATTACAGTTCGTTATTTACAGACACTAGGGTCAAATGAACAAGTCATTATTTCCAGCAATTTCTAACTCTAACTGCAGGTTACTTTTTGATCTGTTGGAAACAATTTTGCTAACCTGGAGCTTTTGTTGGTTGGTTGCATCTTTACTTTTTGAACACTTTGTGTATTCACTTAATGAAAAGGCAGCACGAGAATTCTGATGAGACAGAGGTCACACTTCATGTTTCTATTTTTTCAGGTGAATAGAATTAACGTTTTAAAGCTAGTTTCCAAGTCACAAGGTTCAAATATGAATTTTATTTTTGCTTTCCTGTAGTATTTGTGAGGACAAAAGGTCATTCTAAAAAATGCCTCCTGCTAGGATTATAGAATTTACAGATTATAAATTCTCAGGTGGTATATACAGAGCTGCAACATGTTTAATAAAAACAGACAAAATACCTGCAGAAAATAACTGAAAGGATTTCCCTGCCTCCTTCATATGCACAGGTGGGTGGACTTGGTCCTCGAAGAATGCACTGTTCTACCTCACATACAAGCTCCTTAGATTGCCATCATTCATTCCATCTTCCTTCACCTACTCTCTCTCCTTGAGCTTTTCTCACTTCATTTTTTCTCTCTTGTATGTGGTGTCATACAGATTTTCTTTTCTCCTTCTATGCCTCCTTCTATTTAGGAAAATTCTGTAAATAGTTCAGAGGGGATCATCCCTCACAATTAAAGACTTAAAAAGCTCAAACCACTATAAAACTTTATTACTGAACACTTCATTATTGTCTATAATCATCTTTACTATGACATGATAGTTTCTAATTAGAAAGATGAGCAATCTGGAAAATTACTGTTACAAACTGAGCATTCAACAAAACTAACAAAGCACTGGAATAAGACTAAGGCACGTGGTAGATTCTCTATGACATGAATATTTAAATCAAGGTCATCCACAACTTGTGTTCCCAACACAAGTATTAAAGAATGGCATTCTACTGCCTATGTTATCCAGGAGTTACAGTTAGCTGGACATAATGGGTTCTTCTGGATTTTAAGTGTAAAACTTCTTCTAATCAAGTTCTTCTAATCTTCCAACCAAGCCTTCCATCATATTATACAAATAGGCCATGACACATGGGATGAGTACTCTGTAAGATAACACCTTATTTGTTATAGAACTGCTGATGATCGTGAATTGCCTGTTGAAAGAAGGCTAAAAAAAAGAAAAAAAAAAACTGATATACCCCCCTTTTCAGGTTTAATGCTACAATAATCAGATATGCCTCTAACTGGAAATTTATAGCAGCAGACATGATCATCTCTCTCCAGAATATATCTGGTGTTAGAATCTTACATCAGATTCTTTTGAATTGCAGCCCATTACATGTGCTATATGGCATCATGAGTTTAATCTAGCACCCACTGAAGTGAGTAGCAGGCACTCATTAACTCAGAATACCAGACTACACAGTCACCAGAACTTCAGCAATGCATTCTATCTTGAATTCTACACATATATTTCAGTGCCAGTGCTAAGATTGTTGTAACTGCCTCTTATGTATACTGAACCAGCAAGAGAGTTGCCCCTTCACCCTTTGCTGATGAAAAATAAATATCACATTTGCATTCAAATGCCAG
Source organism: Heteronetta atricapilla (assembly GCA_011075105.1). Lineage (NCBI taxonomy): Eukaryota > Metazoa > Chordata > Aves > Anseriformes > Anatidae > Heteronetta > Heteronetta atricapilla. Next base: position 45,836,731 of record CM021735.1, read on the forward strand.
AGTGAGCAGAAGCAGCAGATCAATCTGGATTGATATGGTGCTGAACCAAAGTTTAAAAGTTTCTCCTTTCCTAAATTCTTCTCTTTGTCCCAGCAGTCACAGTTCTTTGATGATACCAGTGACTGGGTCTACAGCCTCAGCAGTATAGTTGTAGAGGAAGAGCTGAGATGTGTCAGAGGCAGTTCCTAATAGCTTAGAGGGACAGAACAAGCAAAATGGATTCCTTCAGCCTCGTTACCAGCTTTGTTACCAAAGCTATCAATGAAATAAAATGAGAGAGATGGAGTGATGAAGAGGCAGCAATGGCAAGTATTCCCAAAGTAGGATGGTATCATGGTGTCTCTTACCATAGTTTCAGTGGATTAAAGCAACTACACAGGGGTCTCTGGCAGATGAATGTATTCTTTTATAGGTAGATGAGAAGACCTGGGTAAAGGATAAAGCACCCAGGAAGATATCTTTATAAGGGAGAGATTAATATGCCTATTAACCTATTCCTTACATATTTGTTTTCAATTTTGAACCTAGCAGCCTAATGGATCCTATTGTATCTTTTTTATTATTATGATTCTCAGTTTTGTGGTGGTGTCAGGTACACAGAGTCAAGCTGAGCTCCAAAGATATGAACATCAGATGAGGCAGTATATACAATGAGATGTGAGGAATCAGCACTGTAAACCCCACCATTTCTATTTGACTATTGTGTTACTAAATAAAAGTAGCAAAAATATTAAACCATAAACATTCGTGCTCTCTGAGATCTATACTGCCACCCCTCCTTCCTGTATGGAAAGATATGTATTTGACTAGTTAAATTCAAGTAAGATATATGTCTAGTTTGTTGGTCCATTTTGTTGTCAGGGAACCCTGATGTTAACGTTTCTAAATAACTAGATCCGTGTTATGATTCTTCATAGAGAATAAGCAAGCAATATAATATCTTTTGGCCCTCTGAGCTATTGTAACAGCATTTTTGAATGTTGCGTTATTGACCCATCAATAACCATTCAATGTTAACTCCAGCTGAAATGTACTGGAGAGAGATGATCATGTCTGCTGCTATAAATTCCCATTTTAAGGCATATTTGATTATTGTATCGTTAAACATGAAAAAGGGGGTGTACCAGCAATACTTATCTTTTTTTGCCTCCTATCAACAGGCATTTCAGGATAATGAGCTGTTCACATAAGCAAAACCACATCAAAAGAAGATGAGTTTAAAAAAATAATAATAAAAAAATTCACTGTTGCTGTCAGCCTGCAGCTATTATAAATGAGTAATTTATAAGCATGTAATTTACGGAATGTGTGTAGAAGCACATTTAATGCTGATACAAAGACATCTTAGATGTTTAATGAGGTTTTTATAGCATATTGTGCTAAGTTTAATGCAAGCATGTAGGTATAGCTTCCTCAGCAATCACTAAGGATTAGTTAAGGGTGTTTTCTTTCTTCTGATTGTAAGTCTGAAAAATGTGCATTTAAATAGGACCCTAGGTAAATTTACATAATTATTTCAAATCTGTCAATGTCTATTCTTTGGACATGATCGTTCTGTAATGTGTGGAGGTTACATTAGTTATGAAGGTTTTTGTTGTTGTTAGGTTTTATTCTTTTTTTTTTTTTCAAAAAAAAAAATGTTACCATGATTAGAAAACAAATACTCTATTTAATGGATGGCTTGATCTTTCAGGAAAATGCTGAGAGGCATCCAAGGGAGAAAGGCCTACTTACCATAAAACACATTTTCAGTACATTTATTTGGTTTTTATTATTATTTATTTATGTATGTGCATTTGCATGAAAACATGGCTAAGAAGCTAGGCAAACTCTATCTCTGCATAACCTCCTCCAACATTTTTTAAAAACCTCCTGGGTATTTTAAAAACCTCCTGGGGTGACTAGGGTCCAAATCCTGTCAACACTTACACACATTCTTAATCTTTCAAACAAACCCATTGATTTCTGTGAAGTAATCCAGTGTAGCACAGTGCAAAACATGCATAAGTGTTTGCAAGTCCAGGGCCAGATGATTGTTTCCAGATGAGTGTGTACTGTAAAGAGAGTATTGGAATCAGTACTCCTGGAAGAAGTGAATTTCAAGGAAGTGAATTCAGCCTAAGGTTATACCACTCAACAGTGGCTTTGCCTGGTGGAGCTAGAATGCAGGACAATTTTTGCCACTGCATCTCAAGAAGAGAAGCTACTGGTATAATGCCTCAGAGGGAATCTGAGAGAGAAAAGAGCAATGGTTTTATGTGCTGACCCTGAAAGGATTCTCTCTTTGGGATGCTGCTGACCAAGATGGCAAAGCAGAGATGATTTATGTCTCTATGGTATCAGCTGTGACTCCAGTCCTTATCAAAGGGCTCATTTTTATCTGAATCCACAGAGTAAATTTTGGTACAGTTCTCTTCAGGGGCAAGTAAAGACCACTGTGTGTACTGGATCAAAACTGCCAGCTTTTGAAGTGTGCTTCTTTTTCATGATCACAGTAACAGAGAACAAAGCAAGTGTAAAAAATGCTGATAAAGTACATTAAAGATTTTAAGTCTATTTCCTCTTCATTCAGAGGTAACATTTGCTCATCATTCTGTAGGAAATCACATCTGTTCACATTTTGCTCTGAGTAAGGAGAGATAGATGGGTGTTTTAACATGGGTCTGATCAAGTATTTTAGAAATGGGCTGGCAGACAAAAAGCACATTTCCGCATGGTGGTGTATTTTACATTTTTATTTGAAGGTCCCTGTGAAGACATCCCATCTGGGATGGTCACAATCAGTATGGAAGTGTTTCCCAATTTATCAAAGCCAACAGAAATTCATGGGAAAACAAAAGAAGGATCCATCTTTCTTTACTGGCAGAAAAAGATTAAATTTGCAAAGGAGATAGTTGTGTTCCTCTGAGATGTTCTCAATCGCAATTTTGTCACCAGAAGCAGCAGACATTTTTGGCCCTGCAACAAATACATATAAACTTCTGAGAGCCAGATTTTGTTCCATATCGGGAGAGGCCTGGAGAGAAAAACATGAAACCTGGCAGTTTCATTGCACCACAGTGCACACAAAGCTCCTTCTGAGTTACAGTCTACCATCCAGTGTCAACAGAATTCAAAACCTCAGAGTAAAATTCAACTTAAATCACTAAGTTTCATATGGTTCTGGGTTTAGTTGAGGTTTTTATATGCAGTTTCCAGCTAAATTTATAAGTCAGGCCATCATTTCCCAACTAAACTTTTTTTCCAGAGGTCCAAGAATCTCTGTGAATCTTTAAATAGACACTGACCTGTGATTCAGCTTTCCCATGCAACATGGAGCCAAGTGAATTTTCATTGTGTGGTTTGGAGTTTTGCTGAGGATCCTTCACACGGTGAGGCCTGCACGCACATGCCTTCCTAATTCTGTTGTTGTTTGCACCATTCCAGATAAAAGGCAATAAACAACAGGATTGTTGACACTGTTGTCTTCTTTCATGTCTTTGTTTATAACTGTCAGGTAACATGCAGTCTGCTGTCAGACACAGTTGCTGATCACCACAAACAGAATTTTCAGGAAGAACCTGAAAAATAAAGAGAAAAAAAGTAGGAGAAAAAATAGATTTTGATTGGATACTAAAGCTAAGTAAACATGATATGTAATTTATCAAAATGTAAATACAAGCAATGCCAACATATCTTGTTCCTCTAGAATGATATATTTTACCAGAGGGATATTTTAGATATTTCACTTTGTGCCAAGGTAAGTTTAATACCTCTCTAATCTACAACATATGGGTCTTATGACATTACATATTATTTGCATCACCAATAAAACAGCTCATTAATCAAACATGCCACTATAACCTCCAACAGTATAAACTGAAAAATGTGGGGTTTAAAATATTTTTAAGTGGAATTATTTGCTTAAAATACTCCCTTTTGGTACAATAACCATCTGTTAATTTTAACACTGGTCAAGCATACCAGAGATTATTATAAGTCTTAATTTAATTGAAGTCTTCACTGGAAGAAAAAAAAAAAAAACAAAAACAAAAAAAAAAACACTGTGGATACATTTTCTTTCCAATTTTCTGATGTTTTTGTTTATTTTTTCATCAGTGTGGAAGTTCAGAATAGGATCATTGTGAAGTAAACAATATCTATTCTCTGTGTAATTATATGCTATTTTACTCAAGCTAGGTCATTCTGTTTTGAATGAAAACCAAATTTGTACACAAATAGATCATTTTCTCCATAAAATCTCATACTGTAATGAAACATCTGTGTGAAATAGGAAAATATGTGCACTGTTCAGAACTCTCAATTCAGTTTTTGGCTTGCAACAGTTTCCGAGTCAGAAAATAGACATAAAAGTATTTCAGGTAGAATTTAGAAGCATTTCAACATAAAACACATCAATTTAAGACAATAGGAATGGCTTTTCTCTTAAACAAAGACAAGCAATCTGAACTCTGTTTTTATTACTGTATTACAGAAAGTGAATATTCAAATAAGCATTTTGCATGCATTTGCATTAATCAGTCTGGCAAGTGTCAGTGCCCAGGTGAACATGGATTTTGCTGGTTTCTATTCAAACAAAAAAAAATCTATCCCTTTGTCTACCAGATTTCCTCTCCAGTACTTAAATAGGGCCTCAATCAAAAAGCATTTAAGAGTAAAGTTGGCTTTGGCACGTTTACTAAGTTATTTTTAAAATAATGAGAAAGTGAGACTATAAGTAAAGATTTTCTAACCAGGAATAGTTTGCCAAGTCAAAGGTATAGTTATCTTCATGACAACTATTAGTTGACAGTCATAAAAGTACATCTAAAAATCGTGGCTAAAAGTATAGGAGAAGAGAGAGTGTGTGTGAATGTCTGTGAATAACCATTATCACTATAGACTCTATTCATGATTTTCATTTTCACAGCTCACATAATCTCTCAATTTTAGTCTCCTGTCTGTAAAACAAGCACTGCAATACCATTCTGATTAGAGTGATGTGACACTAAAACATTCATGAGGCACTTTCAGAACCTACAATGAAAGGCACTATAAAATCACAAAGTGTTACTGCTGTTTATTAGAAAGCACATCCCATTAAAACTCCCTAACACTTTCCATTACAGTGATTATTTTGAAAACAAAACACTGGTGTCATTAAGTACAGCCAAGCTTTATTCAGCCGAAATGAGAACCCTGAAATTTTATCTAGTACTCAAAGAGACTTTTAAAATTTCAGGAAAAGCTCAAGAACCTATTTTTGCAAATTTAAGATGAGTTGAATGTAACCACACTGACAGCTTATTCTGCAAATGCTTACACAAGTACTTGGGTTTAGGAGGTTGGGTTTCCAGTGAGGCTACTGCCATGTACAAATTTAAGCCAGTACATCGCTGTTTGTAGACTCAGAGTCTATGAAAACTTTTCTTTTTAAATTAAATACTTTTAATAATTATAGTTTAATTATTATAGTTCTGAAAATTATATCAGTTAATTATTTTCCTGCTGGAAATACTTCAAAACTCCCTAGATATTTCAATACATAAGAATTCATCAAAATAATATTTTCCAAAACATCAGAACAAGTACACTGAACCAGCCAAGAGAGGATGAAAAGGACTGAAAATGTGAAATTTACACTGGGTGTCTGCCTAATGTAAATTTTCATTAAGTGTCATGCTATCCAATTATCATGAAATAATAAAATACACCCAAAGAGTGCTATATTTTTTACCTCTGGCTTCTGATGACACACATAAGCTGTTGGAGTAATCATGTCATCAGAAAACCTTGATAAAAAAAAAAAAAATAGTTGCATTTAATACAGTTGATTGAGGTTTCCTCTCTCTTAATTGCAAATCTAATGCAGAATATCACAAGAGTCACTAAATTATGCTCATGCAAAACCACACGATACCTGTAATGGCCCCTTGTAAATCTGGAATGTTTTGCTGTCTCCTCCCCTTCTTAAATATCCAGAGTTGGGTATATTTCTTTTCAAATGTGTTATTTAAGTGTAACAATCTTTTTCTCCACTGCTGTCTGTCAAGTTACCATTGGGGTAAAGGTTCGGTATCGGTCACTTTGCATAGCAGGAAAGCAAAGCCTGCAGACAATACTTGCCATCAGCAAGAGGTAGAGTTGAGCTGTCTGCTTCTTAAACCTAAATATGGTAAAAAGGAACAAGTACAATGTTTCAGAGAACCAGTCTGCATAGCTTGAATTTAAAAAGAAAGTCTGGGAGGCCAGATGTCTCAATGGAAAACACTTAAAGTTTTGTTATTGTTTCTAAATAACAATAAAGCACATAATAAAATCTCCAGTATATGAAAAAAAAAAAATAAAAAATAAAGTATACCCCACAAGAGCTGAGAAAATTGTTGTATTTTTCCCATCAAAAAATGCCAATCCATATAAAAAATAAACAAAATCCAGAAATGTATCAATTTCCATGAACTTTGACCAGAACACATGGAAGGTTACAGTGAATTAAGGTTAAGGTAAAAGCTGCTAACAGCTCTATTTTCTCATTGCAAAAAATGAATTGTGCCATCTCTGTCTTTCTCAAAGCATTGTTTTTCTTACAATGGCATATTTTCTGACTGCCCAGGTCCCCAGCAGCCAGTAGAGGACACTCATTAGAGCTTGCTTCACCTGGCCCTTGAATAGCTGCTTCATGATGAGGACTAGCCAGACAGCTTCTTTGAGGGGTAAGAGAAAACCATGGGTTTGTTCCTCTAAGTTATGCAGTTTAGCCTACTGAATGTTCTGCAGTGGGGACCTGTTCTGTTTCCTGAGGGATTTCTGTTCTCTTTGATGTGACTTCACACGCAGTGGCTCATACAGATCTTAGCAGGTGACACCTGGGCTTTGCTGGAAGGAGCCTGGTGTTACCTGTAGTTGCAGGTAAAAGGTAGAAGAATGAGGTGTTAGCACACAGCTGGTCACACATTCGTCTCCTAGTGCTTCCAACACCCACATCCAGCCCACCTCTGAACATGCCCTTTTGTTCAGTCACGTAATGAGAGGAGTTTGGTTTTGAGTGCATGTTTAAAATGAAGGGTCTCTTTAGTCATGTCATGTCTGTTCATACAGATCATCCCTGATGTATCCCAGGGTATCTCCCCTGTGGAAAAAAATATAATTAAGAATGAAATCTTGACTTGTGGTTTAACATCTTTTTTAATCTGTCCAGATTCTCTCCCTGTCTTGACAGTGCACTTACATCTTTTTCCAAGATACAGCCAGTGAAATCTCTTAAATTCAGAAATTACAGGGGAGAAAAATATCTGCAGACAGATCTCTGTCTCTACTGCACCACCACCTACTGCTTGCTTCACATCTTCCCACCCAGTATTTTTCAGGTTTAAGAAAAGTACCTTTTTCTTCTTCCCTATCTGTTATGTTTTCAGAGCTATATCATTGAACACAGCCGAAACTCTTGCAGCTAACTTTAAATGTTCAGTGCTGCAAGCAGACAATAAAAGCAAACAACCGAAATAACACACACACCCCAATCAACTGCCACCGTGTCAAAATTTCCACACATATGAATGGCTATATTTCACCAGAATTTTGAAGACCTGCACAAAATACACCTGGGCGTGTCTACATGAAATCATCAAATCTACCCTTCTAATCTACCCTTCTCACGTCAAGATCAACCATATCTAAACCACTCATCACCTTTGCTTTGACTTCCTTAAATTCCAGTTGTACAGATTTCATGTCACCTGAAACACGTTGATAAGAAAGTGCTTGTTCACTTGCTGTGTTTTTCCCCTTTTTCTCTCTATTGCTGTTAAAGAAAATTCACAGTTGCTTGCCCTTAGTGCAGGGAGATGATACAAATTTTAGTACTTTAAGTCACTTGTGGTAAATTAAAGTATTTTTAACCACACTCTTGATGCCCAGGCTAAAGAGAGTTCTAAACAGAGTTGAAGTGGCAGTCAAGAAACTGTTTTTTTGAAGACAAAAGGAAGTTAGTGCCATAGAAAGAATTCTTTTTGGTTTAAAAAAAGAATATATATATATATATATATAATTTACTTAGAGCCCTATACAACTTCACTGCTTACCAATTCATTTTGGGCTCTGTTCCAAAATTATCCTTTGATAATTGTATTTTTGGGAAGTTGAGTAATAAGCTGCATGGACTCCTTCCAGTCTGAGACATTGCGTCTTACCTCTATTCTGCTGCAATAAACTCTCAAAAACATGCAATCTTCACTTTCCTTCACCCAAATTCCTTTCTGTTCTCAGTATCACTCTATGAAACATTAGTTCTTTTTCTTTTCAGCCATTAGTCTTCATCTTCTACATTTTTTTTTTTCTGCAAAATGTTCTGTAGGGAGGATCCCACATATACACAAGTTAAATCTGCTCTTTCTCCTGCTCAGGTATCCTATTCTGCCACCCTTCTTGTCCTATCTAGTTACAACAGTTCTCTGGGACCTTACAGGGAAGCTCCTTACACGAGAAAATAGTTAGATGAGTCTGAGGATGTTACTTAGCCTATCTGCTTTTGTTTATATGCATTTGTTAAATGAGGTAGTCACACAACGTTAAAGGTCCGTATTGGGGGAGTGTGGCCAGAGGTGCCGACAAGCCCCGTGGTTGGTGATAACATCTGACTCTTAGCGATGAGGCCATCAGGAATGTAAAGAGTTTAGAGGGAACAAAGAGGGGTGATTCAGGAGACGCCTTGCCGGGTCGGGTTGCTTGTTCTCCGGCCATTGGGGCATCGGGGTTGCTGGGGGTTTGTGGTTGCCGGGCAAAGTTGTTGACCAATGAACAGTGAGTGGAAAAGGACTGCTCTGGGGGAATGGTATAAGAAGGGAGCCTGTCCTCAGTTTGTGGAGGCAACAGATATATAATGAAGTTATGTCATCAGTAAAGAAGTAGCAGTTACTGATCCTAAAAGAACCCTGGTGTCTGCGTGGTCATAACACCACACATACGAATCTCAGACCAGACTATCTAAAGAGACTAAAGAGAGTTTTTCCCTCAGCACGCGGCCTTTCAGAGACAAAGGAAAGTTAACATTTTTTTTTTTTTCTTATTAACATACCCTCTTCCTGTACCTACCTCAACCTCGAACATTGCTTCACTAAGGCAGCTTCATTGCTAATGGTAGAAAAGAAGTAACAATGGCTGAATTACCAGAGACAAATCTGAGACAGCCTTAGCAATCAAACTATGGAATTAACTACCACCAAGAAAACCTTAGAAACATCATTTCAGTCACTGGACAATGCAAGTTTGGTGAGCAGCTGGCTGCAGCTCTGTTCTATGCCAAAATACATATAGTTCTCTCTGTTTGTTAGCTCTGCCTTTGGATTTTCTGTGCCAGTTCAGGACCTATTAAGGTCATATATTTTAACAATGATGATTTTACAATCAAATATACAATGCATGAATTCATGGTGGCCAAACACTAATGCACTCTCAAAATGCTAACGCTTAGGGAAATAGTCCAGAGGGGATTTTTGCCATAATATTTATTATAGCAATACCATAGATTCTGTTAGCAAAACCACTGCTGTGTCAGCATGTTCTGGAAAAAAATAATAAAAGGAACTATAAATAAAATACATAAATTTAATTAAAGATTAAATCTTTAGGCAGAAACCCCTCCTCAAAAGGGGCTATAAATATGTTTTTTGTTGTTTTATCTTTGTGATGTATCTTGTTTTTCCCTCCAATTTTTATTTTATTAATCCTGCTGCATAATTACAAACATAGTAATTATTCAAAAGATAAATGGATAGGTTTACAAAATCACTGGATATAAAGCTATTCATCTAATAAGTAACCCAATCCTTTCTATAATAATTCTACAGAAACACACCACAGAGGCAGTCATATCAAAAAAGTGACTCTCTCCTGCATTTTTTGCTTGTTGCTTTACAATAGATTTTTTTACTTTTCTATTTTTCTTTTTTCTTTTTTTTTCGTTTATTGTAAACAACTTGTTATTCTTGGCATACAAAAAAAAAATAACATTTAATAAACAAAAGAGAAACATTTAAACACATATCATTATTTTAATATAATTGTTCATAGATCTGAAGTGTTTCCCATTTCCCTGGGCTGCCTGTAGAGACATCTCATTTTATCGTCAGTTTTTGCTATAATTCCATTCTTTCCTAAAATTTCTCATGAAAGGCCCATATTTATGCTTATGACAGAGACATGCTATTATATATAATCAAAGCTGCTGTTCCTGTAGATACGCTTAGATACCATTTTATTTTATTTTTTTTTGGAAACGTGGCTGCTAACTTTTAGGATACTGTCAACCAAATTCAGCTGATTGCTTTCCAGAGGACAGCTTGCTCTGCAGGCATCTGCATAGGGGATGTTAGGTGTCTCTGACCAGCTTCAGGAGCCCAAGCTGACTGAAAATTAGGTTTGTAACCTAAGGCATGAGACATTTTTTCCCTCCTGGAAGATCTCAAGATATTAAACACTGCAGAGAAAGCAGAAGTCTGTAAGGAAAGTGGGTGTTGTTTCTCTTCAGCACTGCAAAGTGCAAAAGCAGAGAAGGAAGCAACTCTGCTAACTAAGACACCAAGAGCTGCCATTGTCTGGAAGGCCTGGCAGCATCCCTAGCTGCAGGACTCCTTGGCCAACCTGGAGGTGCTCTAAGAGGATGAGGAATCAGTGGCTGAGGTGGTAGCTTTAATTTTCATTAAAAAAATAAACCACAAGAGAAAAGGACAAGGGTGGTTTATATTTTGATCTCAGTGTCAAAAGAGCAGTCAAGAACAGCCTAAGAGAGATGTTTATCAGGCATATTTGTGGCCCCAGTCCACTGCTTCATGTTGACATTGCTGTGGGAAATCTGATCCCGAGACTGCCAGCTGAACAGTAGCAGGCATTCAGTGATCTGGATTCATGAAGAAGTTGGTGAATGTTTGGCATCCTTTAAGAAACATCTGTAAATTTACCAAAGAGTCAGGAGGGCCTAAACTCATAGAAGCTAGTCAGTAGGCAGTTGCTGGCAACAGCAAGCCAGTAGGATCCTTATTTAATTTCTAACATTTAGGAGGTGATGGAGGGAATGTGAAAGTCCTCTGAGGTCCTCTACTCCTATTTTTCTTCTGATGGTGAGGGTTCAGAAAGGCAATTGTGCATCAGAGATTAGCACTGTTTTTGTCAAGAATTAAGCCTTGTTCCCACTTCCAGTGCTTTGATTTAAACATGCCAGTGTGAGGTAGTCATTGTCCAGAGATGGCTGAACATAAGAGCCTGACAGATGACTAGGGCAAGATTTTGGCACGAAAGCCATCCAGCAGAGAGGTGTGGACAAGGGTTAGTGCTTAGACATACACTCATGGCCATGACATGTGTGAAAAATCTGACATGTGAACAAAGTCCACTGAAGTTTAGGAACCTTTTACAGTCTGATGAATACAGACAACAAATGTGTAAAAGAAATGCCAACTCACTGACAGGCACTTGACTTCACAGAGAAGCTTTAAATGCCTACAATAGGAGCTGAATCCCAGACCAGAAGCTTGGGGATGTGAATCCCAATCTTATCACTGCATGAAAAGAGCAATTAGCTCCTGAAAGGCCTGTCTTGTTAAGAGCTTTGTGGGTTTATATAACAGAAATAAATGTGGTACTTAAATATAAAAGAGGTCTTATACTTTTATTAATGGGATAATAAAACAATAAAACCAGTAACGTGTTAATATGTTAGTATGAAGCATGTACGGACATGGTAATAAAAATGTTTAACTATCCACTGTGCTTAAAAGATATTACTGCAATCAGATTTTTGACATCACACATTTTGAGACAGAAGGTCAAGTTTTAATGCTAATGCATTATGTTAATTTCAAAATTAAATTTACTGCCTGACAGATAAAATAAGGTATCCTAAGCACATTATGGACTCCAAAACCATATGTAATTAAGAGATGAGTAATGACAGGAGGAATTAGGAGCTAACTGCCTGTGTTTGTAGGAGAGGCAAGGAACTGAGGGCAGTTTTCACAAAACAAAGCTTCTAGTATCTATAATTCTCCTAACTCCTACAAAGTCAGTGAGATTTTAACTATGTAAGAAATTAGAAAGTTCAAATTATTACTTGATTTTCTTAACAGAGTGGGAAATTGCGTCTCGTTTCTTTCTCTTGTCCAAGTACATAAGTACTTCCTATAATAACTTCAATATGTTTAATAACTTCCATTTGAATGTTTAGAGAGGTAAGTGTAGTACACGCATACAGGTATTTAGTGGATGTGTTGTGAGAATGTTTGCTTGTTTTCCACCAAGCAGACAATTGATTCTGTTTTCATTTGGTCAAGAATCATTAACACTAAGACACGCTCCACCTTAAGGGCAAGAAAAGTAAAATAAGGCATCATGAAGAGAATGTGCCCTGAAGTGTATGTTTTCATGCTAGTCACTGCACTAGCACCATTGTGCAGCTGTATCTGAGCTTTCCTTAAATTAGTTCAGGAATTGGCAGCAGTTTACCAGTAACAGCATGGAGCTCAACACTAGCAAAAGCCCCGCCACTTGCCCTGCAGGAATGTTCTTCAGGTTGGATCCAAGTTACCACAGCTCTTGGTGCTGGAGCTAGTTAGCTGAAAACATATCACTGCAGCTGCACTGTGCTGACGTCATTAGGCACCTGTCCTGTTAGAAGATGGTACTCTGATCCATTAAGTACACAAATTGTGTAATTGTATTCCTTCTGTGAAGAACTTCCAGTTGGAAAAAACAATAATAATAATTTGTGCTCTTACTCCGTTAATTTAGGGAGATGTGAGAAGAATATCCAATGTCAAGGGCTGCAGCAAAAAGTGTTGCAGAATATGGCTGTTTCTCCCTCTGCTATTACATCTTCCTTTCACATTGTTATCCCATACTACATTCCCATCTCTCCTGTGCTGGCAATTACTCCAGCTGCCCTGTGCCTGCCTGTAAGCATCATGCTCCCCTTCCTCCAACTGGTAGACCTCTCCCACCAGCCTCTATGGCAGCTGCCACCATCTCCATGCAGAACCTATCGGCTGGGGGTGTGAAACAAGTGGTAAGGATGGCCAGATCCTCTTTGTCCAGGAAAAGTGGCATTGGTTTTACCACTAGCAAGTCATGTATCTTAGTATCACTCTGATGTACAAAATATCACCCTTCACGAAAATAATGTCTAGAGACCTGACCCATCTCACACTTTTTCTAGCAGCAGCTTGACCTATGACTCTTTTTGCTATGCTATTCAGACTCATAAATATTTTGTTTCTCTCAACAGAGCAAGTCTTTTTCTCTGCCCAGGTTTAAACAGAAAAAGATGCATCACCATACCTTGTGTTGGGTCTCAGCTGGTAAGCGCAGTACAAGAACACCGTTCACACCTGATAAAGGAGGAACACCCTGCATGTGGCACAGAGCAGGCACTGGGGGCAAGCTGACACCATACTGCCACACTCCACCAATGCAGAAAAGTATCTGAGCATGAAAAGCAGTCAAAACTGAGGTCCTATAGGGACCATTAATATCATACACTTAGTCCAGTTATGTACTGTACAGCTAGGCTAAAGCTGAAGCAGAAATTTGAGAACCAGAATTTTGGCTTACAGAGGTGAATTCCTTCAATTAACTATATTAGATGCCTAGACTGGGGCTTCAAAACACAAAACTCTCCCTGTTTTTTTTAGATGACTTCAAGCCCAGTGCACTAGGTTTTGTAGTTTATATTCTGAGCTGGTTGAAAATTTGGAATAGCAATAGTTACCATAGATCATGGAAAAATGTGGTTATATGAGCCCTTTAAAGATCTTCTCTTCTCATCATCATACCTCCAGAGAGGTATTGTATATACTTACTTACTGACAGATGTTTGCCTAATCAAGGTCTGGAAGGTAGCAAGCATCTTTACCCAATCCACTCCATTACTTCACTATCGGCACAATGGATTTGTTTTGTTTTTACAAATACCTAGTAAATATCTAATAGCCAACCTTTTTATAAATACCTAATACCTAACCTGGATTGTTCTCGGTGAAGTTTAGTACTTATACAGATGTACACTAAACGGTATAGCCCTTTCGATCTGATTTGCTTTGATTTCTTTATTAGCAAAATCAAGAAAATATCATTTGGGCTGCAACTGCTTTTATACCAACTTAATTAGATCTTTGAAAAAAAAGAATACACTTTTGCATCATGTACCTAGGTTTTTATGTACTTTGTGATGTTTGTAGAGAAATGTGTTTTCAACCCTTTCATCCTCCAGAAAAATCCCAAACTAACTCTGCTCTGTAGAAGCTGAACAGTGCACAATCTCCACACGTATAAGTATTCCCCTATTCTCTCTTGCAGTGTTTAATGGCAGCAGAGCACAAATTGAAAATGTTTTTTCGTATTTACATAAACTTGAAAAAAAAAAAAAAGCCATTGCATCTTTTAGAGTAACCACATAGAAATGCAAGGTACTAAAACTGCTTTACATTCTTGTTTCTGGTCTAATGAGCTGCTGAAAAATATAGATGTGAAAAGAACTTGTTAGCTGAAATAAGAACAGCACTGTTAAATCACTTGTTGATACACAGTAAGATCAACTAAGAAAACATAGTTTTTTATTGTACAGAAGGACAGATTGTAGAAGTTCAGTTAAAGTTATGAAATGTCTCCCTAATATGATTGAATGGTGGGGATTAAGGAAGGTTTTTATCAGACACGAGATGGATGCCATTCACTACAATTAAACATTTACCTTTCCCTCCACCCTCACTGTTAATATAACACCCTGTCATGTTCAAACAAGGTTACAAACATGCAATGTTAAATTATTATGTGGTGTCTGTATCTATCATACAAATAGCACAGAGATCAATAGCATAGAGGAGGAGGCTCCTGGGAATTCTACAAGCGGATGCAGAAAACAGTTATCTGCAGGTATGCCAACATACTCGTGTCTATTCTGTGACAAATTGTTTCAACGCTACTGAAGTGTTCATTTTATTGCTTTTCCTCCTTCTGCTATAATACAAACACGTCTCAGGAGACCTCGTACATGTTCCACTTAAGTATTTGGTTTTGTATCTAGTGGAAAATATGTTTCCCACCTATCTTCTTATCCTCCTGAAGTCACCTCGGTTTTTAGAATTGAGTAATATAATATCTGTTCTGCACCAGTTATAAACTCTTTAGCCTCAGTCATTGGCAGTAGACAAATTCACTGGGGTACACAGCCTATTAATTACCCAGGTAGGAAAAAGCACAACATGATTCTTGTGAGAAAGCAAGCCAAGTAGTTGTGACTTATACCATTCCTGAAACAAAAATATGGTTTAAAGACAGAAACAATGGGAAAGCATTGAAGGATTGTCACTGCAATTCTTGTGCAGTCAAAGCAAACAACAGTACTGGGAGTAATTAGGCAGAATTTAGTTTTTAATATTCCTAAAATGCATAAAAATAAAAATACCTTCTATTTTATCACTCCAAAATTGGAAAAGCCACACTAGTTTTGCTAGTAAGAGATGTGATAAACTACTAAATTGGATCAATTCAACTAAAAAAATAAAAACTAAAGACATTGACTGAGTCATGAATTTTTAAGATTTACATTTTTTTACATTAACTGAAAATTTTGAAAAAATGCCATTTTGAGCAGAATTTCATTAAAAAAAAAGGAGAGGAGAGGAGAGGAGAGGAGAGGAGAGGAGAGGA
>CM021735.1:45861783-45954202 GCA_011075105.1 Heteronetta atricapilla
AAAGAAAGAAAGAAAGAAAGAAAGAAAGAAAGAAAGAAAGAAAGAAAGAGAAAGAAAGAAAAAGAAAGAAAGAAGTGAAACAGTTGGTATGAGAGTTATCTGTGCGGCATACATCAGAAGTAAAAAGCCAAGGGAAATATTTCCTTTTCCTTCCCAACTTGACACATATAATAGAGTGATTTGATGCCGCTCTGTATGTGCAGCTGTGTTCAATAGAGTGAAGCTCAATCACTGACATGGGAACTGCTACAGATCACAACTGGAGAGGCTGGCAAGGAAAGATCTTAAATGTCAGGAAGAAGCCAGCAGTAAGTCATCAAAAATGAGTAAAAAATTCATAGCCTGAATTACATCTTACCCAGTAAAGCTCTGTATGAATTAGGCGATCTTTTTGTTTGTTTGTTTGTTTGATAAAAAAAAATCCCCCCTCTTCCAAAGCAATTACACAACCACCTAAATCATACTTGGATAACATGGTGGTAAGAACACAGACACTTTTGGAATTGGATTGACAGTGGGGATCCTAGAAGTATTACATCCCAAGGGGATACACAAGCATTAACCCTTAAAGGAAATGGTTTAGGTAAACAGACTTCAACATCCAATTGACACTAAATTCACTGATAGAAATCTGTTTTAGAAAGAAGGCTTTCATTTTAGTAAAACCTTTGATGCTTTTTGACCCACCATGGTTGGCGCATTTGTAAATTCATGTACATATGTATATATGTGCATTCCAACAGTCTAGAATACGTTGTTTACAGCACTATAGTTCAAAAAGTCCAGAAAATCAAGACTAGGCTTGGCTAGCAGCAACACATGGCCAAAGCCAGTATACACACATATATAAACCCATCCCACGCATCACTGCTAACACAAGAAACCTTCCACCACTGGTAACATCAGCCAAGATCCCATCAAATCATGCTCTTGTTAACAGAACTTCTTATATGTTGAAATGGTTACAACGACTGCAACAGCATCTCCATTAGCTGGTTACATTAAATTGAGATTGCCTGTGTTAAAGGAAAAAAAAAAAAGGAAGAAGAAAAAAAGAAGAAAAAAAGGAGGAAGAGGACCAGAAAGAAGAAAAAATGAAGAGGAAGAGAGAAAGAGGAAAAGAACCGTATTGATTAAGTGCAGGTATCAATCTTCAAATAGAAAATATTAGCTAAAAATTGATGGCCTGCTGTATGTCAAATTAGATGATCATAATCATCCCTTCTGGCCTTAAAAATCTATTAACTTTTAATAAAAATGGATTTTAATCAAACTTTGTCTTGTCTCTTTTATGATGTTGTGTTAAGATGAGTTATCAGCAAAATCTTTCAACAAAATCTTAAAGTATAACTCTTTAAGAGAATGATATGCCTGTATAGAAGCCCAGAAATGCCTTTCATTTTTTAAATTTTATTTACCTTATAAAATCTCTCCCTTTCCTAACTTAATCTTCAATATTCATAACTAAGTACTGCTAATGTTGCACTACATACATCAAAAAGTAAATGAAAAAATAAGCTGCTAGGTGAAATTTCCCAGACCACAGCTCCTACCAGATGTTTGCAGCTTACTGCGCTATGTATATTATTTGTTCTTTCTAAATGCTATTAACAAACAGAGAAGGGGCACTTCCTTGACTCTGAAACCATACAAATCTCTCAGACTGTCTGTGGATTTGGAAAATGAAAAAAGGTCCTCAAAATCTCTCATCTGTGAATTCAAACACTGTCCTTTAAAACAGTATCCTCTTAAACCTGGGCTGTACTCTGTATCAGAACTGAGCAATAAGACCAAAGAATTTGCAGGAACAAACAGTTCCTGCATAGAATAGTGGAAATACCTCTTTTCCCATTCTCCTCATTCATCTTTCTCTAGGCACAGTTGAGTCATACTCAAATTTTTGCACATCCCATCCCATCAGCAGTTTTCCATGCTGTCTGCAACTCTGATTCCCCTTCTGCTCTTTCTCATGATAGCTGACCTGTGTTGAAGCAGAAAACCAATAAATTCTGAGATCCTGTGAGACAAACCCACAATAGTTAAGTGAATTCAAAATTGACTGACAAAAAAAAATGGACAAAAATACATTAATATGTGTATGCTCCTTCTGGAAAAAATGCTTCATCTAATCAACTCTTTAGCAACTCCAGTAGCAAACCCAATGACAGCCACAATGATAACCACTGTGTAGTGAAAGAGCATTAACAGCATTTTACATTTATATTTTCTGCTGCACCAGAGAATTTTTTAATTTAATTTCAATTCTCGTTACATAAGGTCTGATTGAAAGCAACAAACCTAAGAGGAAAGTGATCTCATTTAATTGTAGTGCTTGGTTACACTTCATTTTTAAAGGTTTCTTTCACTTTATTTTATATAACCAGTATTTTTTATGACAAATAGTAAGGGAGGGCTCATTAAAAATCCTACTCAGCAACTTGGTATGCCTCACTACCAGAAAGTGCAAACAGTGAAGGAATTATGGGCTTCATTTATCTTTCCCATTTTATCAGCCATGTGTTATGTTAAGAAACTCACTTATTCAGAGTGCTGTTGGCTCAACTTCTTTAGGAGCCGGCATATGTTACTTTGCAATGATTGATCATTGTGTAGTGCTGCAGTGCTATGACAAGGGAATGAATAGTGAATGAGGAAGTATCTTTGGGAAAGGAAGGCCAAAATATGCCCAGTTTAAGACTAATTACAATAGTGCTTATCACCAAAGGCTTGTGAAATATAGGACAAGAGCATAATGACAAGCAGCCTGGTTGCTACAGATCACACAGAAATGACATTAACAAAAAAGATAGGCATAAATCTCAATATCCATATAAAGTGGGTAAAATTATCTTCATTTTGTAGGCAATATAAGACAGAGAAGTTAAATAACTGAAGTAAGGTCAAGTAGAGTCAGTGGCAAACTCTGGAGTACAATACCAGGATCCTCACTTTACAGCCAGTGCTCTTGTCACTGGGACACTGGCCTTAAGACAATAAGGAGGTTCTAACCTGACAGAAGTTAAGACATCTTATAGCTTCTGCTTGCAAGCAAAGTTTGGAGCAGCTTGATAGGCACATTCCAGTGGAAGAGATGTTTTATGTCACTCCCTGTTTCTGCTCCACAGCTAATTCAGAGGTCATAACCACTTCTTTCCTCTTTGCATTATTGAGCTCAGGATGCTTAAGTATGGTTATGCAATACATTTCAAAAGGCAGAATATCAGTGTTTTTTTCCACTGGGACAATATCACATGGGTGAGCAAAAAAGACAGAATTTCTGCTTGGTCCCTCTTGAACACAACCCAACTGTTTATTATGCAGTGAGACAATCACAATCAACATTCCTATCTTATAAGGCAGAATGATGTAAAAAGAGTAATTAGTATGAGATGTTGACTTGCTACTGGAAAGGGAGAACAGGCAAAAGCAGAATAGAATACCTATATCCAACCCTTTACAAGAAAGAAGTAAAAATATGAGCAATAATGGGTAACTGAACAGATGGACATTGAGACAGCATTTCCTCAGGTGAATAGCTTTACTTGTTGATCAAGATTGGCACTTTGCTCTCAACAATGGCCATTAAATATGTATAAATATAATAATAAACATAGCCATGAAGAAATTCTCACTAGCATTTGGTGATAGTTCATATTTTTGAGTCAGAGAAAGGCATACAATCTTGAAATTTCTCCAGTGCATTTTCGTTTGAAAACTCAATCCTCCAACTACAGATAATTTTAAGCCCCATTTTAGATTAAAGTCATCAACAGACTCAGAACTGGATGTAAACAGAAGATATTGATGGAAACAAAGCATCAGAATATAAGCTGAACAAACACACAGAAAGTCACTAAAGATGTTGGTCCTAAACTAGGAATCCAGAAAGATGAGATTTACTGATTTTTCCCCATATACCCACAGCATGAGCTTTCAAGAAGGATCGTCTGAAGTACAGATACACAGTTAGCTTCAGTTTTCCCTCTTGCCAGCACAGATGAGAGACTCAAGAAGTAAGGCTGGGGGAAATACAGGTCAGGAAACAAAAACTGCTTTGATAAAAAAAATACAATACCAGAAGGGGGGGATTCTTTAATAAATGTTGTCTTGCTCCCAGAAACAGGCTGATCCAGCTGGAAACATTTAACATTTACCCTAAGATTTTTCAAGAGATTAGATGTAATTTGGAATTTTGTACCATGGTTCATTTTGATTTCTAACCTGACCAAAGAGTAATTTTCATCATTTCTAATTTCTTCACATTGCAAAAACTTTCATTAACAATGTTTGAACCAATTTTATTCCCTTAATGATGTTTACAGTGTAACAGCATTCCAAGGCCAAGCCCATCACTTCCCACTAATTTATTAAGGGTGGATGGTAGCATGGGTAATGTTTCATCAAGACATTTTGTGTAATTTAACTATTTTTTTTCTGTTTGTGTACACAGAAAGAGTCAGGTAGTGGAGCTGTTAAATTGGATTTTAAATGCTTTGACAGATGTTACATTTTAAATGTGATTAACCTCTCCCTTCAACCTCCAAGGTCTGAACAAATTATTAAATATATCCTACAATGATACAGGCAACAAACAGTTAGAATCCACCAGGTGAAAACTATGGTGCCATAGCCCTAAGCCATGCACAGTTAGACAGGGAACAGAAGAGAAAAATGGCATGGATAATTATGAAATATATTAAGAGACTCAGCCAGGAACAGAATTACCATGCCCCATTAAGAAGATGCACAGGTATGTGGCAGCAGGCTCTGATGCACTGGGTATAATAGAGGAAAAACAGCAGAGTGGTATTTTTTCAAGAGCAGAAGCCCCAGGGAAGAAATCATCCACTTCTCCCTTATGCCCGTGTCAAACTCCTGTACAGTCTGCTGGGAAATTTATCTTTCCTACCCATCTAATTTTTCTCTCTTGTGACAGCAGAAAGAAACTCTGTGGAGGCAGCTTGTATTTAAGATTGATCAGAAAACAATACTTCTTTTCTGTCAAAGAGCCAGGGTTTTGAAAGGAGTTTTCATTGCACATCAAGAGAAGCCGTGGATTTTCAATTATTTTAGATGGTTGTTTTTTTTTTCAGCCTACTTCCCCAGAATATCCAACAACATATGGTTTAGGCCAGCTGAATGGTTTTGTGAGCACTCCGGATTTTAGGCCTATGTCCTAAGGACCAAACTTCTGGCTGCCCCAACAAAGGCTGGTGCTTCACTGTTCCAATGTGGTCCGACCCAAATTCCAGCTCAGAAATATTCTTGGAAAGAATTTACTGAAAACTAATGTATTTCTATGAAGAAATTTAGTTTCAGACTGAGTTCACTGAATGTGTTTGGGTCAGTCTTCTCATGGCCCAAAAATCTCTTCAGTCTCAGGAGGTACAAGATAACTTATCCCTCCCTCACTGACATCCATGTCTCTGTCGTAGCTGTTTCCAGACAAATTAGGACAAAGCAGGGCAGAAGCCATCGCTGCTTTGAAACATCCCACTCATGCCCTTGTTTCCTTCTTCCTGCTGCTGCCGCCAGAGACAAATGATTTCAAGAGCTGTATTTCTTCAAAGCAGGTTGAAATTCTCTTCTTAAAAACAATGAAGCAGATCAAGCATTAAGGGGAATACATATAGAATATCACCTCTGTGTCTCTGCTATTAGCATCCTGTGTTCTCTTGCTTTGATATTTTCATCAAGCTTTGTCCTCTCTTCCCTCCTCCCACCCAAAAAAGCTGCAATGTTTTTCACACCCCTACTCGTTTAAGCTCACAAGAAGGGGGTCCATGTTTATCTCCATTTTAAAAAAGGCAAATAGATAGGCATGCACCAAAAAAAAAGTGTGTGGATGGGGACATTAAACCAGCATCTCTGAAATATTCAGGCAACATAATGCAGAGCCTTCTTTCAGGGCTAGCTTTGTTAGCAAACTGCTTTCCTCCTTACCAGCAGGGTGTAGGGTAATCTTGGCTAATAAATGCCCACGGCCCCAAACCCCAAACAGTTTGCCTCTGGCTTGTCTTTGAAGATCAAAAATTTTGAGCCCTGCAGATTTGACTGCCACTTCTACCAGGAGTGGCATTAGGCTGAAAACAAAACAGTAGGGAGGACCTTGTGTGCCTCTGCCAGTACTTGAAGAGCTGGAGAAGTTGCAGCCTTCATGGGTGGGAGTAAATCAGGTGAGCAGCATCAATTTGCAGCAACTGAAAATCTAGGTGTTTGCATGCAAACTATGCTTCCAAACAGGAACGTGTTTCGTATTTATTTCCAGCACCCAAACCACTCAGCAAGTCTTGTTACCGCTGAGCTGATGCAATTACTCCACTAGCTCAAAGTGGTGCGAATTACACCATGCCTATGATCTACAGTGAGACAGTTTCATGGGTTTTACATAAAACAAGCAATATCAAACTATTCAACAGAGGTAGTAAAAAATGAAAGCAATTATTTCATACTGTTTCAGGAACTTCTCATCCAAAATTCATCTGGTGATGTTCATATTCTTGCTGGCAGCCTACCACATGATTCGTGTTACGTAGAATACATTCATATGAAAGTCTGAAGAGAAATTCTTGACTTGAAAATCCAGTTAATTGCAAAACTGAATTTTGTTTAATGTCCAGGCTTCACAGTAGTATCTTCTGAAGAGCGTAGTATTAGCTATGAAAATGCTAAGCTTTGAAAACATCTACAGTTGATATAGATAGGGAGGAAATAAATTTTATTGATGAAAGAAAAGTTCAGGTCATCTAATTTAAAAACAAGAAGCTGCATTATAATGTGGATGACTGACTGTCCAATGTTAAGATTCAGTTCCAGTATGGGAATAAAAATTCCCAGTGAATAGTCAGAAGATATCCAAGGGTAGGCAATTGTTTATACAAAAGATTTAACAAATCCTAGTAGTAAAATTCATTTAAAGCAGCAGTGCCCTAGAAGACATTTTGCAACAGGAAAAAGGTTTCAATTTGTAAAATATATTGCTCATTGTCCTCTAGAAGAAATTTTGCAACAGGAAAAAGTTTTAATTTGTAAAATAAATTGCTCATTGTACCCATGAAGAAATTTTGCAGCAGGAAAAAGGTTTTAATTTGTAAAATAAATTGCTTATTGTGAATTGTTTCTTTGGTTGAAATTCCCATTTTAAATAACTGATTTCATTCTTTCGCACTCACCCATGTTCTTTTCCCCCTTCCTCACCCCCCTAAAAAGTTTCCTTCCTTTTCCACACAGCAAAATATATAGTCAAGACTTTTTATTACCTGACGAGTACCAATTTGAAAATAAAACAAAGGAATGTATTTTTAAAACAATAAATCCCCAGTATGTTTACCCCTTGCATAAACAAACAGAGCTAGAGTTTGCAAGAAATATTAAAGTTAATTTAAATTGCAAATCTGACCTTATTAAAATGGCTTTTCAGAGAGCTATAAACAAACAGTGTGTGAGCTGGTAATGTAGCCAAAGCAACAGAACACATTCTCAACTAGGATTATAATTAAAGTAAAAAAAATACTGTTTTCACAGTTCTGAAAATCTTGGAAGGGGGGGAGGAATGGAGAAAATATTTTAAGGAACTATCAAGGTTGTAGGGGAAAGTATTCCATTCGGATGGCACTTCTAAGAATTTTTGGGACATTTTCTCTTTCAAACTCAAAATAAATTCTGATGAACAGCTTGAAAACATTATTAAGCACTTACTAATTTAATGTGTTTTGAATACTTTTCTCCTACAGCTACTACATTGCCTCTTAATGTTTGAAGCACAACCATTAAGATTTACTGCATTTTCTGTGAGAATAAAAATGGAGCAATTAAGACTGTGCTTGTATCTGCAATGGATGCAGAGAGCTAATAAATTTCAGAATTAAAAGCCAACAGATAAGCTGGGCTGGTTTCTTGGTTTACAGAAAATCTATACCTGAAGGTCTATTTAAGCCATTGTATTGTTAGCAAGCAAATTGCTTCCTTTTACTTAGAAAAATAATACAGGCTGCAGAAGACCAAGCAAATTAGATGGAACAGAGGTGAAACTCAACAGGATATTTCTACACACACACACACATCCCAGCCTTATGTGATTATGGCTCCTTGGTACAGGACACGATTCCCAGTGAGCGTAAAGGAGTACCAGCCCCACGTATGCAGGTCTTCCCTGACAACGTTCATATTTTTACTCATACCCATCTTTGTATTTATTTGATTGAAGTTGCTTTTTAAAAAATGTACACAAAGAAACCATTCCAACTCCAGCCATGAGTGAAAACAGGCATGAGGAAAATTACGTTTGTAGTCAGAGAATGCCTACAAGAGTACAGATAGCTCATTCTCACATGGACCTAGCGCATCCTAAAACAAAATGGCCAAGAAGTGTTCTACTGAAAGAAAAGGACAAACCCAAACACTGAAACACATTCCTCTAAGGCTACTCTAGGCAGGGCTGCAAAGGAGCAGAGATTCCCTTTCTTTGCATATCTCTGTGGGGATTATCAGTATTTTGTGAGGCTGGATTTGATGATTGATTGCTTTACCATTTAAGTGAAGCATGTGTGAAAGTAACTGTGGTGTTGAGAGACAAGGTACTGTTTCTCACACATTACCCATCAGTGCAGACTTGTCTCCTCTACAACAGTAGAAAACTGCATTCTGAATAGTGTTACAGGCACTTTGGCCCTGTCCCTGCTTATGTTTTCTTTTCAGAAGGTACTTTGCCTTGGTGTCACAAAACCTCCTGAAACTCTCCAACAAGCAGAGACACACATTTCTTCACTATCTAGAGCTGTGTCAGAAAAGAACCACCCAGCCTCTGGTGAAAGCATCTTTAGTCCTCCTCACCTTAGCCAAAGCAGCAGAGGAATTCTTTCTAGGGCCTTCTTTTTGCTCAGGGTGCTGCTTAGAGCAAGTACATACAGCTGCTCATGCCAGTCTTGGGGCTTTGAGGCAGTTTCTCACTCTCTGAGAGGGGGCTCTATCATAAGACTTCTCCTTTTCACTGCCTCTGCTCAGGATGAAAATTGCAGAATTCTCTCCACCTGCAACAGGGTGGTGCTTTCTGCATCAGTGTGAACGAAGTGCAAATGTAAATTGGGAAAAGATGAAACAGAAGGTAACCAAACTATTGTAAATGTTGAAAAAATTACCAGTCCTGGTACAGATTCTAGTTTAGGTTTATGGCAGCTTTGTCTGTTCACAAAGGAACGCCCAAATTTTATTTTTTGATGTGCTACATGAATATAAACAGCAGTAAAGAGTTGTTTGTGCAGATCTTTTTTTTTACTGGGTACTAATTTCAGCTAACCAAATCCATGTTTCATTCATCAGTTTCATCTACTATTGAACCAAAGAATGAGCCATTTCCCTCCAAAACAGAAGCAGGTTAGAGCAAGAAGGCAGCAGTACTAGAAGCTATAGGGCTGCTGCAAGGACGCTATTTAGTATATAACTGAAGTGTTCCTTCTCCCAGAATCCTTCTGAACTAAGCTTTAAATCCCTTATCATCCACATGCAGAACTTGGAAACCTGATTATAATAATCATATGGATGCTGAATGTGTATTTGTTTTCTCCCCTTCCTGTATACAGGTTTTTGATCTGCTCTCAGCCAGGCTACCGGACTGCACCAAGCTTTTGGTTACTTGTAGCATAAAAACCATAATGATCACAGTTTGGTGAGCTGCATCACCTGTATAACAAGATCAGACAAAGTTAGCGAGGACTAACAGTGAATTCAGAAACGTGAGTACGTGCCATGTGACAAAGGAGCCAAGACACTGATCTAGTTCCTTCTGCTGTAAAGTCTGTCTGGGTATTCCTCCCCATCTGGAAAAGTTCCTGTTGGCATCTGAACAAATACAGCCTCCTTTTTAGATCAAGGATAAAGCAGAAGAAATGATAATTTAGAACAGACGTCCCCTTCCCCCCCAACCCTTTGGCTGACATGAGAGAGCAGCAGACACACACACAGTGCCAGACACGCAGGAATGTGAGCCGTGTGGGATAGATCCAGGGAATGGTGTGGAGAGGAAACATAATGGGAGCAATAGTTCCAGCCAAGGAAGCCCTACCTGCACCTGTATCATTATTATGAGGAAAAAGCAGTATAAGAGGGTATTTTCCATACTGAGCAGACAGAATGATTGTTATGGAAGATACTGTATTTTAGGGTATGGCATTACTTATTGGCTCCCTTTCCTTCATACCTTTTATTTTATTTTATTTTTTTTTTTTTGCCACATCATGTTCCCAGATGAAAGTGAAGGAGTCCAAGTAGGATCATTAAATAGACATCCAACATTAATTCTACCTTTTTAACTGATTACTGTAGGAAAAAAATAAATAAAAATTGTGACTGCAGGACTGGCAAACATGAGTATATGAAACAATACATACACTTCACTCCTTCACTCTGTCACACACAGAAGGTTCTCAAAAACATAAATTGATATCAGTATTATCCCGACAGCTCTGATTACAAGTCTTGGAGGCTGTAAGAAATAGGAAGAAACTTCCTAACAGTAATATTCAGTTTCTGCCTTTCCAACACACTGTGACAGTGATGGGGTCTAAGAAGAAATACCGCCTTACTAGTGCAAACATCTGAATTCTAGTTCAGCTTCCCCATAAAGTTGATCTCATTCTAGGCTGGGAATTTTTCACATGGGAAAAAATGAAGATAGACATTTCTGGACTGGTAACTTCGATTGATTGTTTCCATTTGTAAGTGTAAAAATCAGTCAAATAGCAACAAAAGATTTCCTTTTCATGGTTTTCCTGCAGCTGAAAAATTAATCCTCTTTCCAAGCAGGATGTCCAGCAGATTAAAAATAAGCCTAAAGTTTCCCTTACTTGGAGATAACATTTGTATTACTAACTATCAGAGCAGATAACCCAACTGTTTTCTGACCTGTTAGAGACCGTGGAAAGGGGCTACACACGTCATGATCAGGGTCTTGTGAGTTAGCCTGTATGATGTGAATCAGCGAGGTCATGAAGAAGGAAGGCGGAAGATGGTGAAGTCAGGCTATCAGAAAAAAGGCACAACTCAACTGTGAAAGCCTGACATTTGGCCTTCTGTATCAGTCCTTTCCTTCATTCCTGGAGCCAAGGTCCTTCCCCAGCCTGTCCCCAACTCTGCTGCCAGCCTCCCTACCCAACCCGCATTAGATTTTTGCCCCACCTGCATTTAAATCAGGGAGCTGCCCCACAGCACTGCTGCTTCTGGAGCGTCACAGGGAGTTCAGGGGGGATATCACACTGTGTAGCACATTTTATGAGAAAAGAAAATAGGTGACTGCTCTGTTATGTTGAAATGAAAGGCAGTGCAGCATGCTCAGAGAGATGGCAACTTTGAAGAGTCTGGGATTTCTGTTTCTTTCTAGAGCAGGAAAAGGTATGCACCTGAGAAAAAGTCCTGCTGGTATCAAATGTTGAGTGCTGTTCCATAAATCATGGAAAAATGCATAGTTTTATAACAAAACAAAAAAGTTAAATACATTTCTCTTAGCACTGAAAAACATTAATTCTCTCTCTCAATCCTATTCTGGAAAATATTTATCCTAAAAAGTTATGTTTTTTCTGAGTAAAATTTAGTTAAATTAAACCTGCACGAATACAGTCTCAGAACCATTCTGCTGCAGTGACGTTGCAAGGGCCTCTTCCAAGCAATGCAGCCTGGCCAGTTACTGTCCCTGACATCTATCCAGCTTAACTTCCAACACCTGCAGTGACAGAGACCTCCTGTGACCCTACCATCGTCCCAAGCCATTTATTCAAGTTGTTCACTAGCCTTGGAGTGAACTGAAATAAGAATTGCAACTGAAAACTATTAATGCTTGTGTCATGGGCATGGAAAATGCATTTTTTTGCCTTTCTCTTGCAGCAGGCATATATGTATTAGAAGATCGAACAGTCACACGTTTTTTTTCCTCACAACCTACATTTCTTTATGCTGTTGATTATTCCCATTGCTCTTCACTTCAACTAGAAACACAAATTTATCTGGAAAAATACTATTTATGCTACATATAGTCAGTAGATGGATTGACCACATCTGCAAATTGAAGAGAACAATTCTCAAAAAAAAAAAAAAAAGTTGCTTCTTGGACTGCAAATTATAGGGGCAGGAATTGTTTCCACCATCAATAGGTATAGCAATGCATTACAGACCTCTCTAGACTCGTTTCCAGAACTATTCTATAAAATTATTCATCTGAAGCAGTGAGAGATGAGGAATCTTAAAAGAAACAAACCCGTGAAATACTTAACTTAGAGCCAAATTACAGGACAAACAGTACCCATAGTTTAGACGGATTATAGAAGATATATCTGCAAGAAGAAACAACCCCCTAAGCACATGATGTCTGCATGGTCCAATGTGTGCTCAACACTCCGGAAAGAAAGGAGCCAATTGTCTGAACCCAAAGTGGTACAGGCCTGGCATACAGATCTCCTTGAAGATGCATTTAGATCCTTGTAAGTCTGTCACTACCTCCTCTGTTCATAACCTTTCTTCAGAAGGCACTGCCTGGCTCAGAGCACAGAGGCGAGATGAGTGAAACCAGCTACACATTTTGCCCTGCATACTAACACAGCTTCTTTCTGTAAGGAAAGCATTGCATGCACTGTAACTATCAAAAACAGACATCTCCAGACACCTCTTGTGGTATGCAATGTCTGTCCTAAAAGCTTGTTTATATTTGCAAAGATCCAGATGATTCAGGGGAATCCTGTGGTTTCTCCCCTGTGCTTTACTCCTCTCTTTATATTTAGCCATAATAATTCACCATGAGCATGTACAAGCACACACATTAGAAAACCTCTCCATGATAATCCCTGAAGAGAAGTTAATTTTTAGTTGATATTCTCAACTGAACTACATTCTTTATTCCTCGTACGTTAGTAATCATCTGCCAACGTACTTCTTTATCACTCTTCCAATTCCTTCATACTGCTCCAACACAATTCTAAACAGACTGCCTGATACCAGGAGCAAAGGGAAGACAAAGATTGAACCCCCAAAATAAACTAGGAAAATGCATTGCATTGCTGCATAACACATTTTGCAAAGAGCACTGGAAGTGATTTCAAACACAAGGAAACAAAAAAATCAAATTCCAAAATTACAAGAGTGAAATGCATATATCCATTGCCAGGAGATACGTAAGACATGCCAAAAAAAATGAAATGCAAAATTACATTCACAAGTAGCCATACACAA
Organism: Heteronetta atricapilla; assembly: GCA_011075105.1. NCBI lineage: Eukaryota > Metazoa > Chordata > Aves > Anseriformes > Anatidae > Heteronetta > Heteronetta atricapilla. The sequence continues at coordinate 45,874,996 of CM021735.1, forward strand.
CAGCTCTGACCATTTCTCTGTTACTGAATTAGATAATGATCAGACCAGGAAAAATATCAGGTGACAGATGTAGGGGACACTGCAATGTTTAGATCCATTTGTTTCATATCTCATGGACTTGTCTAAATCCAGTCAGTTATTATCTCACAAATAGAAGGCAACTGTTAAAAGCTGAAGGATAATATTCAGCTAATTCACAACCCACTCAATTGGTGAAAATATCAGCAGGAAGAAAAATGCACCTTGGCTATTAAAATTATTTTCTGTTTTTAATAGAACTGGAAATATACTGAAGGTACAATACACATAAGCTGTACAGCAAGTTAACACATCCATCAGGTTGTTATGGAAACGTTGTCATTTTCATTTGGGTGGAAGCTCTTAGAAAATTGAAGGGAGCACTTATAGAAAGCAACAACAGTCATATCATTACATCTCAAGAGCTGAATCAAGTATGAGCCCCGCAAAACAACCTGCTGATACCAAAGGACCTTCACTTGTAAAAGATTGGTAAGGAAAGTTACTGTTGTCTGAGTTCCCCAAGTACCTGAACAAGAAGTCCTGATGCCCACCATTAACAAAGTAAAATGTGACGGTTCAAGGATGGTTGGGGTAAGAAAAATCTGGAAGAGGGAGATTAACTTTGGTTGAGTCCTAATATAAGGCAAATGGAGTTACTGCTTGATTAATAGAAGAGTGGCTCAGGCCCTGAACTAAAGCTAGGCTGCCACATGCTCATTTTGTGAAGGAGAACTCGGTGAGATAACAGCCCCAGGTGGCTGGAGAGTTCCGTGATGAGTAAGACACTAGGACAGACTCACCTGCAGGACTCACTAGAAAGGGACCTATAGAGTCAGATCAGTTTTGATGGTCAGCAGAAGGGTGAATAGGACATGATGTTTCTCTTCACAAGGATTAGGCCAATAAAGGTTAGTACCAAGTGCTGTTTTAATAGAGGTAGAGATAACAAGTGAGGATTTGACATTTCTGAGTATGGAGTCAGGCAGAGAAGCCTCCTTTGGTAGAACCAGTGGGAATTTCAGGCAGATAGAACTAAACATCTCACAAGCCCATCAGGCAAATATTTGAAAGAATAATGACAAAATAAACGTGGCATTTTACAGCCTCAGCTAATGAGCAGGCTTCAGCACCTACAGCTCTAGCATAATTGAAAAGCGGAGCATTAGTTAACCTATTTCTCATCAGTGTAGGTGTTTCACCCTCAAGGCTCACTTCAGTCTCCTTCACTGACTTATTTCAGCAATGCTATTTCATCATCTGCTAAGGGTACTTACCCCTTTGCTAGGGCTCTGAATTTTGACTGTTTTAAAAGCAGGACTATTAACTGGGATTTGCTTCTGTTCTTTGTTTTGTTGGGTAAACACTAGGTCCCAGTGCCTTTTCCCTCTCTCCTCTGTAGTGGTATTAGAAATATGCACTATTTTTAGAAGGCATATCAAAAGTTAAAGTTACTTGAAATAGTCCTCTTTAGGAAAAAGAAAGAGAGAGAGAGAGAGAGAGAGAGAGAGAGAGAGAGAGAGAGATGTAGGATAGGCAAGTTAAAGCAGAAAAAAGTAAAAAGCATCAGTCTGATACAATATAATTGCTACAGCTTTATGTGGTCTGACATGGAGGTGCTGTTCATCCCACAATTCTTCCTCTAGCCAACTTGAGTTGTGAGTAATCAACCTATCTTTCTGATTAGTCCTACTAATAGCTCAGGGATCAAATTTTACCTAATTTTCCAAATTGCTCGAGGTTTTCTCATGACACTGATAATCACACAGCAGGCCAGCAGCTGCTGGTCACTCCATTCATGTAAAAGAGGGGTCAACAACAGTTTTTAAGAAAGTATCTTGGAAGTCAAAATCCTAAAAATTAAGAACTCTTCATTAGAGAACCTTTTCAATTAGGAGGAGCCCTGCTCATCACTTCCTTAACACTCCAAGGAAGTCTGCAGCCGAACCAGCTAACCTAATCTTAACATTTGCCCACATTGACAGAGGTGGAAAGAAATTGAGGGGAAAAAAAAATCTTTTTTTCTCTCTCTATAAAAATCTTTTGGATTGCTTTTGCCCTTAGATAAAGATATAAAAAAGAGGAGAAATCTGAGTCTGCAGGTCACCCTCGCAGTCCTGACTAAATAATAGACACAATGGTGTCAGTGACCCTCTCATAAGATGGTCCCCTGCTGACCTGCTCAGAGCAAATTGGGCCTGCATACCCCGGGTCTCACTGACATCTTTACAGCTGTAAGCCCATTACAAAGGCTGAAAGGTTTCAGATGAAGGAAGAATGGAATACATGCTTTCTGGAATTTATGTCTACAGCATGAGCTGGGGGTGGTGGTTTATAGAATCCTATGGTAAATAGAACAGAAGTCAGATACTAATCCTCTTTTATTTCTTGTCTCTGTAGCAGGAGTAGAAGGCTCTGCAGGCAGCAGAAGTGCTTACCTGGGAGAGGAAGGCAATGAGGCTGAGAGCCCTCGGCTGTATTCATGCTTCCCAGGCAGGGAGCTGGGACACTGGCGTGGGAGAGTTGAGGCAGAGTCTGACAGGCCTACAGCTCTGGAGTGGAAAGACCTAGTGCTGTTCTGCAGAAACCTCCCCTGCTGCTGTGGCCACAGCTGCTATGGCAACAGGATAAGAGGGCTGCTCTGGGGGAGTTTTTCTTTCCCTACGCTCATTCACCTGCCCCGCCATGAGGAGCAGGCGACATTGTTCTGTGCTGAAATGAGTGAGCTGTTGCTGTGCTTCAGAAGGATCACTCTGTAGCTTCAGCTGGTACAAGGCCTATGCAGAAGAGTCACAGTTTGCTGAAATACCCAGCTCAGTGGATTGCAGTGTCCTGGGTTTCTCTTGGACTTTTCCTGTCCAAGTTGTGGCCAGCACGCAGCCTGCACTGCATTGTAAACACTGAAGTAATGGTTTGGGAGGGCTTGGGGGTTCATTAACACAGCGGCCCAAAAATCCTGATGTTTTCACTGAGCAAAGCACGCGCCAAAAAACACGCTGCCCCAAAAAAAAATTGTTCATAGAGAAGGCAAGACAAAGACTAGAAGCAGGAAATACAACCATATCTGAAGAAATGAGGCAAAAGGGACGTACAAACTGGACTGCTGTCATGCAGGAAGTCCATGGCCAAGACCAGCTGCTTTGAGAGCTGTCACTGTAGGAGCAAAAACACAAGATCACAAATGTGCTAACCCCAGTACCTGACATAAAATTTCGGCTTGATTTTGAGCCTTTCATTTCACTTCACTTTGACTGATAAAAGTAATAATGATTATCCCAACGGGATGAGAGTATTTCTTTGCTGCTCTGAGGTACTCTGACCATTAACGTGGGTATAACTTTTTAGGAAGCTGTAGAAATGGAAGACACTGTCGAAGTTCAAAGCAATATTATTATATGGCTCAGAAAATGATACAATATGCTGACAGAAATTATGCAGTATAGTGCTTAATAAAATTACAGCCAGCATAATAAAAATCCTGTCAGTAATAAACTCCTTTCCCAGTTGACTGCAGACCTGTGTTGCCAAAAACTATCTCCCCCTTGCAGATCCTATAGCACTACATCTTCATACTCTGTGAAACAGTACCCCAATGACATTGTCAGCCATTTTATTTATTATCTACACTAATAAAAAATATAAATAATTCACCTAAGAATTCTTGTGCTTAGTGTTAAATTGATGTATTAAAAGAGTAATAAGAATTTATGCACACTCGGGTGAATGTATTTTCATCTAAGTGAGTAAAGCCACCAAGCTGTGGACCTACCTAAATCTAATATCTTAGATGTAACTGCTAATTCCCTGCCCTAGATATTACTTACAACCTTATGTATTATTACAGAATCATCCAGGCAATCTGTTCTTCTGTGCTTATCTGGCCTACAAAGCAACCAACACCTGTCTAGAAGCATTAAAAATAATGCAAAAGGGCAATAAAGCATTACTGGATATGTATTCATTTCTAGCATGATGCTAATTTTTCCTATTACCTTGACAAGTAGACACAAATGATGTAGTTGTGCACCCAAGTGATTATGAAAAATAAACATGCCACTACAAATGCCAATGCCCAGTAATGTCCATGCAACCATTTTGAAAGGCCTTTGATGCACTTCTTGTTAGACATAAATGATTTGGTCATTGATTATCTGATCAAGAGTAACATCTTGTCCACTCAGCTGTCAATACATTCCAGAAGGAGAACAACAGTCAGAGAATAATTTGTAAATAACGAAAGCTGTTGACGTAAACAGATCGATGGACAAATGCATAGAGAAAATAGGGCCTATTGACAGAATAGTCTTGAAGAGTAGTGATTAGAATTCATTAAATATATATTTTCAGTTTACCAGCTTTAACCATCACACCAGAGCAGATGCTGGATTTCAGAAGACAGGCCTCAGAAGTCTAAGCACAATGTTTTTGAAGTATTTGAGTGCCTATGAACTACCATTTTGAGCCCAGGCATTAGCACAACTATTTTTGCCTTTATGGAGGATAGGCTGCATTTCAGGGATTTTACTGAATGCAGATAAGACTTAGAAAGCTGTCTTCCTTGCCCGGATATTAACAATCATGTATTAGCTTCTGATTAAAGGAAAAGAATTAGTGAGAGAAATGTCCTTCAACAAACTTCTGAAGTCCTCTGCACAAACATGCTATGCATGATTCATATCTTTCTGTTCATTGCAAAGCTGTGGAGAGTAGCTTTTTATTTTATACATACCACATATCTCTGTTTCTACACAGTCCTTGTGACACTTTAATCTGAAAGTTTAGTGCAGACCATGAAAACTGACATGCAAGCTGTAGGTTCTGTCTTTACATTCCATTTACCACACTATACCATAACTAATGTCACTAACACAGAGAAACTGTCTTTCTTATGTGGATTGAAAGACAACCTATCAACCACATTCAGTTGAAATCTAAAATACAGCCCACAGTCAAAACAAAGGACACACTCAAGTTGTGAGGCTCAGGACAAGGGGGCAGGATGAGAGTGGAGCCTCTAATCCCCTCCCGGGACACCAGGGTGGAGTTCTCCAGTCTCTTCAAGTAACTTTCATTTCAAAGACGGTTGTGGCTGCATGTCTTCCAGAGAGATCGCAGCAGGGCATGACAATAGGGTGCTTGTCACATCCAAGGGTGGGACATCCAGATTAAAGAGAGAAAGGCTGTCTGCACCAATTCATTGAAGCACAGTGGGGTAGATGGTGCTGACCGTACCCTTAACTACACAAAGCTGAGTGACAAAATATGCCTGGTCAAACAGTATCAGAGGGAGTAGAATTCATTACAGGACACCGACTGTGAGACTAGAAAGGCGCTATTACCAATTTTACAATCATAAATCTTTACCTGAATCCTGCCATAGGTATTGATGCTTAAGTATCAACCTGATGAGATTCTGTTCTGTGCATATGTTATGAGAGAGCACTCACAACCTGGAACTGATTCAGAGAAAAATGACTGTGTGAAATACACATAGTCTATGTTCAGCCTGGATCTTTCTTGCAATAAGCATTTGCTTATGGATCCTTTAAGGAAAAAAAAAAAAAAAAAAAAAGGAAAGAAAAGAAAAGAAAAGAAAAAAAAAAGGAAAAAAAAAAAGAGCTGAGCAAATCATTTGGCATAGGAAATGGCTAGGAGGGAAGTACTTTTTCAACACACTGTTGTCTCAAAAACAATACAGATTTATAGTGCTGTGGGAATGTTGAAATTCTTTTGATATATCTACAGTGCTGATATCTTGCATTATATCTTCTAAGGATGTGATGACCAAATGCCACAAGGCCTCCACAGAAACATAGCATAGACCTAACAAACACATAAATAACCAACATTTCTTTGGCATTTATTGACTTCCTAGAGGTTCATGGAATATGAAAAACAGGCCTCTGGAATTTGAAGCAGTGCTGTCTAAAGTGGTTGAAAGGCAAAAATCACGACTTTGTGTGCTCATAGTCTGAAACACAGAGAATACAAGAAGCTGAAAGTGTAAGGAGAAGAAACAGATACTGAGCATGTTCTGAAGTCAGAGATGATATTTGTATCAATATTTTATCCACAAAACTCGTCAGTTAAATCTAACCTGTCAGATTGAGCTGTAATCAGTGTTTAACACTGGTAATACATAAAGGAATCTAGAATTTAGCACTTAGCACAGTTCAAGATGACTTCTCATGTCCTTTGCTGAGATTTCCCCTTTGTCCTCTGCATGGGGATATGGATAGTACTAGAATAATTCTGTGCAGAAACAGGAAAAAGAGTTTTACCTCTCCAAACATACCTACTTTCTTTTCTTCATTTATACCGACCAAACTGGCAGTGGCAAATGGCAAATGAAATTTATCATTATTCAGATACTTCTGAATTCTTTCTGTATGAAGATAATCAGTTTGGACAGGAAGAAATGTATGGATGAAGACTACATGAAGCAGAAATAGTGTGATTGTTGATAGGTAGTGAAATGCTGTGAAATTTGTGCTATTAGGTTCAAATGTATTGTGGCTGTAAGCAACACACTGAATTGCAAAACTATAAATGCAAATACTTTATATGTCTGTGTATATAAAGGAAAGAAGCAGAATGTAGAGACAATAGAATAGCTCAAACTCCAATTCAGCTATCATGCTTGCAGAGCTTGATTTACAGTTTTTAATAGTGTGTCTTCTCTTTGCTGGAGCTGTCTTAAGCATCATTAAATTACTAAAATTTGTTGCAAGCTAAGAACATACATATGTTTTTACAATGGCTCAGCTCACATAGCATAACTCATCTGACAGCTATTGTAAACCACCATAAGATGAGTCTGAATCAAGTGAACCCTCATGTATCACACACACACAAAAAAGCAAATAACTTCAACATCAGGGAAAAACAGACTACCAGCTTCATTTTCAGGACTAAATCAGAGAGAACAAGGGTCTGAATCTTTTTCGTTTTTTCAAATCCATATCCATCGACCTGGCTGCCAGACTGTGTGTTGCTCTGCGTTCTGAACTCTTCTGTCCTTTACCTGAAAAATCCTGATAAGCTCTGGAATGATAATATATATATTTTAAATCGGCAGTAGGAAGGTCTGTGAAATATGCATAGAAAGCACTGCAGTCAAGCCTTGAAGTTATCTGTTTTGGTGCTTTTGGTTGAACCCAATACAGGGAAACTTGCCAGATGAAGCGAATTCAAGAAAGGACAATACTGTAAAAGACTCTTCTTCTGAAGGTCTTATGTTCATCAAGCAACAAATCCAGGAAAGGATAGACCTCTTATCTCACTTTTGCACATTTTTTGTGAACATAATAGATCTAGTGTTGCCTTCCAGTCTGCATTCCCCTAGAGTTAAAATCCCGATCTGTGTATAATCATTAGAAGCTAAAAGAAAGAAGTAGAAAAGCTACAATTTTACTGCAGATGATAAATTCTTTTTCTTCATAACGTGGAGAAAAGTGTCACCACCTTGCTCTCCTTTCCTCTTCCATTCCAGCCAGTTGCATAGGTGATGGATACCTTGAGCTGTGGGCAAGAGGATGCTACAGCAATGAGATGGCTTTGAAAGTTGCCAGACTGATGTGTTTTTCTATGCTGTTTTAAAAGTAATTTTGAATACATCACAAGGAAAATATTGCTATACCACCAGGTGCTTGTGCCATCATTTTTAAGTACCATCATTTGTATGTGAAAAGCTGATTTTGATTTCCTCAGCTGTCTCATTTTTTCCAGAAAACTGCCTGCCTTGAGAGAATCTAGGAAGAAATCAAAACCATGTTGTCATTGTGCTCTTCAAGTGAAATTTTTCCTCAGAATTTTCCAAGATTAATTTGTTTCCCACACCAAAGAATGATCTTTTGGCATAGGATGGGATTCCATTTTTCCAAGACAGTTACAAAAAAGCTGAACAAATGAAATATGAAAAAGATATTCTATCATTGCATTTATCCAAATAAAGTTATATATTTAGCCATACTCTGCACAACAGATAAATGCCTCTTACATCTTGGCCACTATTCTTTGACTGTAATAAAAGCAAGACCCATAGTCCAGAGCTAAGCTCAAACCATTTTCGCATGCATAGCGACTGATCTTTTATTTCTCAGTTGTTGGATTGCCGTTTCCTAACTACAATCCAAGTTTTAATATTCTAGTTCTCCAGGGTAAACTCCATTACATGATGCTGACTTTCTATCATGCAAAATATTATTTCAAAGGGCAGGAGGAATGTGTGTAATTTTAAAGGGCAATTTTTAAGGGTATGAAATTCTTGCATTTCTTGTCAGAATGATAACCATACTTTTTCATTTGTGGCAGCATTTTTATGAATGGATTGCAAGACTAGAAAAATTGAGTAATCTCACTGGCATAACATTTTACAGATAGGGAATCAGATACAAAAAGCCCACATCAGTGGCAAAAGACTACAAATCTTGACTCCAGGACTGGTGTCGAGACTGGATAATTCTTCAGTAATTCAAAAACATCCCAATTTCAGTTACACAGGGAGTTCTTATTGCCCATAACAGAACTTTACCAAGGGGCTGACACTTTTTTGTTTGGCCTATGACTCCCCAGGAGTATCAGCAGTAGTAAAAGCCAGTAGCAGATTAAGGTGGTAATATTTTATTCTCTAGGTCTGAAGGTGAAGTTCTGCCTCCTAAACTTAATCATCTGAGTAGCCTTCCTGTCTTTTCAACAAGAGAATAATAAGGACAGACTGCATAAATGAAGCCTTAACCAGGAATACTCACTAATCTGACCTGCTGAAGGGCTAACTACCCAGAGCTCCATCTGAAGGTCACCCAAATTCCCTGCCTTCACTTTCTCTGGGAGTTAGGTCCATTCACTCACTTAAACGTTTTTTTAAATAATGGAGGTTTGCTCCTCAGTTAGCTATTCCCAGGCACCCCGTCTTATTCTGTTATTTCTGGACACTGGCACGAGCGCTCCGTTTGATGTGGTATTTTCCACATAAAGCTCTCAGGAGAAGACTGTGCTCTGCCGAGCGTAATGTATGGCTCCCTGAGGCATTGAATTATAGCTCAGTTCTGTTAATAGAACTCCTTGTTATTAACTTTACTGCTCTGCGCTATATATTACACCATGAAGCAGCCCAAGCGCCCACCAGCACCGGAGCACTGGGGCCAAACAGGTGGTTTGTCATTAAGAAGGGAAAAACCAGAAACGGCAGAGCTTGCCAGTGACTGGGAAGAGTGGATTTACATCAGCAGATCATCCAGGCTCTTCCTTCTCTCTCAGGAGCTAAAAGCTCTGTTTTAAGTAAATTCCCCCACCAAATAATCCAGAAGGAATGTCTCAAAATGATTCAAAACATTGCTAACATGCTTCCAAGCTGCATCCACACAAAACACAGTCGCCACGAGCAGTATCCTGTTATTTTACTGGCTGAGACAGGGTCACATAACTCAGCTGCTCCAGAGACACTTGTAAATAACCACTGTCCTCTACAGGCCGTATGATACCTTGGGATGTCTCTTCCACTATCTTGTACTTTCTTTACATTTATCTTAGTGCATTTTTTTGGTAAGCAGCTTGACTTCAAAGTATTGTGAGAGAAAATGAAAGCCTATCAAGGTTTAATGATCATATTTTAGTCTCTTAACACCTCATAGAAAGGTTGCACAAGAAGCTAAAATTATACTAAGGCAAAATGAAAACCTGAAATCCTTCTGAAAATCACATTCTGTCAGAGAAAACAAGGAAAAGAGCCACGACTCAAGACTGCACAGAGCATCTAAGGAGCTATAAAATTAACCAATAACACTCAGAGGAATTTCATCAAGAAAAAAAGACAAGAAATACAAAGACAATATTAAGGTCATAAACCACTAAGCCAAATTTCTGTTGTTCTTCAAAGACAGCTATCTCTTTCATTAGGCAGAGGGGCATGACACTCCCACAGAAAACATTATCTTCCTCCTCCACAGAAACTCATATGAAATGCTGGTTGTAAGAGCCACTTAAGACAAATAAGCACCAAGTTCCCAACCTTTTGTCTTCTGCCTGACACACAAACAACACATAACCCTTTAGAAAAGCAAACCTCATGGATGACTCACATAAAAGCAGGCCTGAAGAACAGCCCCCACTTCGGTTTTGCATGTCCTCTGGGTTTTGCTGTAATCTCCACTAAAATCAGAAACATTTCTCATTTTGCCTTCCAGGGAGCAAGACAAAGCAATACTTTGCCATGTCAGAATCTTGTACCATGGTTTTAAAACCATTGTTTTAAATTCCAAAAACTGCTTCTGCTTCCTGAGCCTCTGTCTGGGTAGGCCTCTCCTGGAGCAATGTAAAGGGCACAGGGAGAAACAGTGAGCCCGCAGCCAAGGATTTCCTGAGCAAGGTGTTACCAGTGGACCTGGGCCAACATGGCCCACATTTGCATTCAGTGTTGAGTGGCCACAAATGTGGCCACAGACACGTCCCTTTGAGGGACAGGGAAGGACATTACCTCAGGAAGTCTTGAGTGAAAGCAGATTTCTGGCTATTAAGCTAGGCACATAAAGCTTTTGAAAAGCTGGCATGAAGGAGTGAATTGCTTTCCGGGTAATCACTGCTCATTTACCTCTCCCGTATTTCTGATTGTGCTGTTATGAGACACTTGGTAATAGCGAAACCCATCCTCCCTTTCTGCATTCACACTGTTGACCCTTTGATTTTATAAGTTTCTTGATCACCCCAAAGTCAGCCAGTTCTAGTTTCCATCCTGCTCTTTGTATCCTCCCTTCACACAAGCTTACAGGGCCTCTGCATTTCCTTGTCTCCAGAATACTTTGAACTAAGAACTGCCTTCTTCAAGGACAATTTCTCAGTCTGTGCAAACATGCTTCTTTTTTTCCTCTCAAAGTGTTTCTGCAGCTGCCTATTGATTTGTTATTTTAAAATTAAAGCAGAAGATATGAGCTCCACACTTCAGGAAACCTTAAATTGACAGGAAATAGCAACCTTACAGCTGTATGCTGTAGAAAGCTCTTTATATGCCATTCTCATCCATTGGCACATCTTGTCTGTTGTTTAGTGCTGTGATCCCATCTGTGCCCACATGCAGCTTTCCTGTACGGCCCCAGTTGGGTACCAAAGCTGCACACAACATGGATGCAGGTTCCTGGGGATACCCTCCAAATATCAGGCTTTGGCATGTAAAATTATTTTAGTATATGAGCTGTAACAGCTTAATCATGGGAGAAGTGCAAACTCACTGTGCACTAAAAATAACCAATGCAGGTCCTTTCAAAACATGAACACACAAGTTAAAGATTACTGAGACTCACACAAAAGCTATGTTACTGGCAGCAATGGGACATTGGGGCTTTTTCCTGTTTTAATGATTTTGATCCATACAAACCACTGTAAGGTAATAGATGCTTTACAAAGTGTTTGTTTTTATAGGTTAATCTGCTTAGAGCAGATGCAAAATTATTAAAAGATGAATTAGTATTCCTTGTGAGGGATGCCAAGAGTTTTGTGCACAGGCCATCCACAGTCTCAACGTTATCTTTCTTCTCGAATAAAGCTGCCTTCGTTCTGTTTTCACGGCTTAGAGAGGCTGGCCCCGAACCCACCAAGACAGCTCTTTTCTTCCTTATACTTACACTGCCATCTAGTGCCTCCGGCACAAAACGCAAGCTACTCTCCACGATCTTGTCACAAAAGATAAAAAGTCTAAGGTTCATGTCAAACCTCAATTTTTCATTTGGAAACCAATCTTTGTGATACTGCTATAGATTTTTCTGAGTACAGATCAGACTTGCTGTAATGAGGTTTCTTTTTTTTCTTTTTTTTTTTTTTTTTTTTTTTTTTTTTTTCCTGTAGCCTGAAGTATGAGCTTGCCCTTCTGACTGTCTTGGCTGTGTGGTGTTTTCAAATATTGTGTCAGCCACACTCAATGAACCAAAATAGCATTGCTGTTTATATGGTTTTGGTTAGGACTCAGAGACTTTTCCACAAGGAATTAGATCTCAGGAGGAAAAAGAGTAGTTATAGTTAAGCAACAATGTGAACAGTATTCATTAATTTCAGGAACACACTAAAAATAGGTGAGCACAGATGCAGAAAGTAGACTAGGCCTTTAGTTTTCCTGATACCATTCTGCTCTTTTGCTAGGTAAGAATTACATAGATTTTCTTCATGAAATGGGGGAGAGCGCTTGGGGACCTGTATTTCCGAGGGCATTTTATAGAGACTGTTTTTTTTTTTATAGATGAATTAACACAACTCCTCCTACCTTGTTAAGTCATGATAGGCATGCAGAAAGTATGGATACTTTGCATCAGTCCTTGTGTATTTCTATATTAAACGTGGCCTTTTCCAACCTGTCCTACTCATCTCCATTCTACTGGGTCTATTAGGCCAAACAGTCTGTGAAGCACGGCACATTGCCATATCCTCTCTGGAAGAATCCTTGCAGGCAATGTCAGCTGTGGGTGCTGTGCCTATGCTTCTGCTCACCAATTCCATCATTTCTGTCTGTTTTACCCTACTGTGAGGCTGTTGGACAAAGAAACCCATGACACCAATGTACTGGCGGCACATGGTATCAATAGAATATCCTTCCAAAAACTGCGAAAGGACCCATTGTATAATTATTATTAGAAGTAGAGCATGATCAGTGTCCCAACCACTGCAGCTTTCTGACATTAATAAAAGTAATAAAGTAGCATCTTCAGTGACGGATTCAAAAGGAAGTAAGGAACCATCCCCAGTCCCTCGCCATCAGTAATGCAGAGCAGACCACGGCCAAGCAGAGGCACATCAGCCAAGTGGCTTGCACTCAGAGAGGCCTGCACTGCCATTTTATGGGTTACACTTTCAATAGGAGGAGACAGTGAGTTTTTAATCAGTTCATTTCCCTCGTAACACATTTATTCTTTGTAGGAAGGCAGTTAACGCAGCAGCTGCATTTCAGTTCTATTAAGCAAGAATGCTTTGTGCCACTATATCCCCCAGTTGTACCAATTTTCTACTAAAGAAACTGGAGCATGAAGTGAATGCAGGACACACCATGTTAGCAATAAATACATATACTACGTTAGCCAAGACATACTGTTTAGATCCTCAAAGTGCCCATATTCATACTGGGTTGCACAGACACTTCAAACAGCAGTTGCATTTGGTATCCTTTGTCTGGAATGCTCCAGATTTCCACCCACCTCTCATTTTAAGTGCTAGTAAATTTAATAAATAATATTAAAAAATCCAGGACTGTCTGGTACTGTACACAGTGCTCCAGAATCACTTAAAAGCAAAACCGTACGTACTGAAAAATCAATACAGCTTCATAGAAAAAAATCATGATATTCTGCTCTCAGAGCACTGCCCCAACTGAAATAGCACTAAATAACGAATCTCCAGATTGTCAGAAACATAGGGCATGCAAAAAGTATTTATCTACTGTTTGCAGTAGAGGGCACTGGTAATTATTTACACGGTACTGAGCACCTTGCAGGACTAAAGAACTGGGATGTGATGTGGTCCATAATCTTTTGAAACAGGCAGGCGCAGGGAGAGAAAGTCATTCCAGTTAGACAATGCAAGGCTGAAACCTCACAGGGAAGAAGATAACCATCATCACACTTATAGTCAGCTCATACTTTCATGGAATACAAATCCAAAGCTCTAATCAGGTTTTGATGTAATAAAAGAAAACCAACACCCTTACTGCATCAGGCTTGGGTGGGGAGGGTGTATGTGAACATTTTGGTGGTAAAAAGAAGGAACGATAAACAGAAACATGGACCAAAAGGAAAGAAAGAAAGAAAATCCTTCACACTATCAACACTTTAACACACAACTGTAGAAGAAAAGCAAAAATCTTGCTTGACTTCTAGGAGGTTGAGAAGCACAAAGATGGAAGAAACAATCATCATCTCCCATTCCCAGCTCACCACGTAACACACAATAAATGTTGGACACGTTTTGCAGTATCAACCTTGCTTTTACCATGAATTGGGAAGAAAAGCTAATCTCCCTCTGTCCCTTACACAGAACAGAAAATGAACGATTGTTTGTTTTAAATCAATAGCAGAATAACCACCAACAGAAAAGAAATGGACCATCTCCCACCCTTTTGTCTCAGCACTCAAAGGAAGGCCCAAAAATGTACAGTAGGGAGAAATACTACGTGGAGACCAGATCAACAAGGCCTTCTCAGTGCCCTCCTCCTGAAAGAGACTTGCCCTGTTGTATTGAGTGAATTCCCTATAATGCTAGCAAAACAGTTTTTAGGATAAAATATCAGCTGAGCAGCAAGAAAAACCTAAAGTTGAACCACTAAGTGGCAATCTTGGACCAAATAGGAAATAGGAGGCTTATGCCAAAGACATTGTGCAACCCAATACAGCTTTATAGATCTCTGTGTGGAGGCATTATTGTGTACCTCAGCTCAGCACAAAACCTGCCTGATCTCTTACCAGTGAACACTATCATTTATGGCTCCCACTACAAGAACAATCACATTAGATAAGAATATAGACATCCTTAATCGGATTTGCTGTTTGTCATTGCTGCATACTCTTTCAAATGACTCAAGTCAAGAACTGTATAATCAATCTATGAGGCTATATAGCTGCTCCTGCGAGATCTCAGAACAGCTGATGCACATGAAGCCTCCCAACATCTTGGAAGGAACACTGCAGTAGAAGCAAAACACTCGCTCCTCTCTTACAGCTCTGCTATTATGCTAACAGAGAGAATAGACCTTCTGCATCCAGGAGGAACAGAACTTGTGAATCCACCCAGGATTCATAATTACAGACACGCATTTCATCAGCATAAACTGAAGTAAGAGCTCTTAATGAAAAAAAAAAAAAAAAAAAAAAAAAAAAAAAAAAAGGCAGCATGAAGATTGAAGTTGTAAGACCTAGTGTTCTTGGAAAATAGTAGCAGTGTGTATTAGTATCTAGTAAGATTTGCATTTGGTTTTTTAGCAGCAGTAAAATATTTGAGTTTCTAGAGGTATTTAACTATATTTAATTATTTTTTTTAAATGAGAAACAGCAAGGAAGATAACAGTACTTCCCAGCAGGAACTGAACAAAGAAAGTCAAACTAAACCTGGACTGTTCTTTGCTTTTCCTCATGCTATTTAGGAACACATGCAGAGTTTGGTTTCTTTAAAATAATCATTTTGGTGGTAATTTCTCTATCTTAGTCCAAAGGTTCCCAGACTAAGGCTGCACCATGTTAGTCTGGTGTACTGGGTTTGTATTTTCTCTTGCAAGCCCTGGAGTTGGTATTGCACTGAGACATCCTGTACTGCAGTTCTGCAGTTTGAGATGCATCCATGAGCACAGTAAAACAAAAATGACTTTTCCTGATCTAAAGTGAAGTTTTAACACTCAGCTAGTTACACTGAATACCAAGGTTTTTTAAAAAATAAAAAATAAATTTCACCACTGTAATGCATTTGTAGGTTACTTTTGTCAGCACTTCGCAGAGATATGTCTAAGTTTAGCCTGTGGTGTACAAAAGAAGTAGAGGACAGGTTTAATGCACTAATTGCAGAGTTATTTTGTCCCCTGCCAAAACTGGTGTTCAGGTTCTTTACCTGTTTCTAACCTCATACAAATATAGTTTCTTGAAGATGAAAAGTAATCTTCATGTTTGTCTTAGTCTTGTCTTAGTCACTATGAAAACCACAAAGAATTTCGGCATGTGGTGAAAGCCTGGGAACACTGCTGCAACATATGCTAAATCAGTTGTAGTTACCTTCTTTTTTGTGTTTTGTTTGTTTTAATGCATATCAGGGAGTTTCCCCATTATCCACCAACTGCAGATTAGATTTATTTTTAAAAAATTTGGCCTCAAAGGAGGTTGTAGTGGGGTGGGAGTCTGTCTCTTCTCCCATGCAACAGAAAAAGAGGAAACAGCCTCATGTTGCTCCAGCAGAGTTTTAGGTTGGGTATTAGGAAAAAAATATGCACTGAAAGGGTTATGAAGCATTAGAACAGGCTGCCTAGGAAAGTGGCTGAGTCACCATCTCTGGAAGCATTCAAAAGATGTATAGATGTGGTGCTTAGGAACATGGCTTAGTGGTAGACTTGGCAGTGCAGGATTAACAGCTGGTTTGTCGTCTCAGAGGTCTTTTCCAACCTAAATGATTCTATAAAATTGACACTGTCAGCTTCAGATCTACTCCCAGTAGGTGTGTACAACCTATTTTTTTTTTTAAATGAGTATTCTCAGAAGCAAGAGATTTTAGAAGGAGTGAGTGCAGTGGCTTGCATATTGCCAAACATGGCTGTAGGAGGGTAAGGGGGAGTAAAAAGGACAGAAAACAAGATGTCCCAGACATCTGAAAAAAATAGATATCAGATTAATTTGCATAACAACTTTGGCTGTTTATTTCCCCTACCACTCCACCTTTTGAATGAGAAATTTACTGTTGATACAGTGAAAACAGAATGATGCTGCAAAACAAATCTTCTTCAATAGCCTAGAGCTTCCCCATAATTTTAAAGCAGAGGAGCCCTGTTTTGCAGAAAATGCCACAAACGTTATTTATAGCAGGTAACCTCAAAGTTGCATGGCAGAGGGTAAGGGACAGAATCAATTTTTATGCAGTGTTGTGTAACTGAAGTGGTAGCCTGCAATTAGGTTTTCCTGCAGGAGAGACTGCACACTTATTACTGACACTAACTATTGGAAGACAGTACTTCTAGAGCAATTCATACCTACTGGCATGATTGCCTGGAAAACATGACTAGCTCAATGGAATTGTCTTCCCCTTTTAAAGTTGAACCCTTAAGTTAAAGGGAGTGAAGGGGCAGGGATGGCATAGAGCAAGAATCGAAGCTAAATTAAAAAGAAAACTCAAGGTAAAGAAGCCTCAGTTAAACTTTAAAATATACCTGCACAGCACTGTCTACTTCTATACCTATGAAGACTTCAAGCTAAAGTTCACAATGCCTTAGTACTCAGCAGTTTTGCATGAATGGCCCTTAAATACAATTTAATTCCCTTAATTAACAACAACAAAAAACTCAGCAGAAAAACCCACACAACAGACATAAGGAAAAATGTATATTGAGCACTATAAGTAAATCCTGATGTATATGGATTTTGAGGTTATTTGTTAATGAGGACTGTTTGGCTATTCAGTATCAGAAAAACTGTTCCAACCAAGTTAACCTAATGCCAAGCATCTTTACCAGGAATCACTAAGAAAAACCCTGTCAGATTTCTTACTGGAGGATACCAAGACCCATTTACAGAAACATTCTGCACAAATAAAGGATTTTTAAGTGCTTTATTTGCCCATTTGGAATGATTAGTATTTATAATCAACAACATAAATCTACCCCTCAATGAAACACCTGACAGCTTGTTATTACCAAGCATATTACAGCCTGCTGAAGGGTGAAGAATTACAGACATAAGGATGAATAACATATCACCATTAAATCACTTACTCTGTTCATAACAGTTTAATCCTCTAACATTAATAAATTAAGATTAGAAAAAATAATCAACACTTCCAGTGACAAAATACACTGTGTTTAGTACACAAAATAAAAACAGTAGTTTATTACACTAGTGCATTAAAAGGTACTAAAAATGGACAACTCCTTTGGAATAACTTCATCATTGCTAATCTTATACAAACATTGCTTGCAGCCCACACAAGATTTTCCAATTAGGAAAATCTATCACAACTAAAACAAGTTTATTCCGATAACTTTTTCTCCTGTATTCATTATTATTTGAATATGAGGACCTAAAGTTAGATTCCTTCACATCTAGAGTTCCCAGTGACATCCCCTCTTAAATCAATCAAGTAATGAACAGATTTGCATCCACACTTCAACCATCAGAATGAAACTGAAGTAGAAAACTGCCTTTTATTTTTTAACCTAGTTAAAGAAATAGTTAATATCTGGAAACCTTATATAAGAATTTTAAAGTTCAGTGCTTTAGACCATTGTTCAAGGTTACTCACACGGATGAAATCTGCACATATGAATGATTCATAACCAATTGATAATGGTACCAGTATAATTCTTACAAAAATAAAAATTCTCATCTCCACTTACTAGAGATGAAATTGAGACACCTTCCTTCTCCAAAACCTGATTTGGAAGATAACCTTTTTAAAAATTTTCTAGTAATAGTTTCTATTGCATTAACTCTATCTTAGGGGACAGCTTTGAAGACCAAAGTCAATGCTTACTGGAAGCAGCCTTCAAAATAAAGTGGATCCGAGTAATATTCAGCATAAATTGAAGGATACTGCAAATCTATTTCTCAAAGAATCTCCAAGATTCTCAAAGATACTGCCTACTACAGATGGCCTCATACAGATATTAGTGTCCTATCATGTTTGCAGAAGTACTTGCTTGACAAATATGATGTGCATGTGAAAAGCAGACAGATACAAGGGGCATGTTTTGTTATGGCAGACATTTTCATTCTAGATGACGAACAGAAACCTTCACAAGCCAGCTGATGAAAGTCCCATTCACTAGCTCACTACAGTGACAATGATTTTTTTTTGTAGCACTGTAACTTGGAAAAAAAAAATGAAACATCAGAAAAAGAGTCCCTCCTTTCAGACTGAATTCCTGATCCTTCAGAATCTTACTCCCTGATACCTTATGAACAGGTTGCAACGTCTTAAGGGCAAGGAGGTCTTTCTTCCTTGTTTCCTTTTATGCAAGTACATGATAGTATCCATACCTCCTCTGTGTTAGAATAATATAATCAACTCCATAACATATTGTTATACTTTAATTATTTTCCGCTCTAAGCTTTAGATCATCACAAATGAGCAATGGATGCCAAAGCTTCTACGAACAAAAAGACATTTTTCCATATATGACCTGACATGGAATGCCAGCATCCAGGACTCTGGATTTTTATTCTTTGCACCAGGCAAACAAACACAAAGCTTTCAATAGTGAACTGCATATTATAGTATCTTTTAATCCATTTCAATCCTTTCATTGGAAAAAGGAGGTAGTTGAGAAATAAGGCATATCCTACATTGCCTGTTCAGTTTATAAGGCACATTTCCCTTCAACTGAAAACACAATATATTTTAAGGCTGGCACTATAAGTTGGAAGAAGTAATAAAAAAAATTGGAGTATTTATTGTAATGTCTAGCCTCAGACTGTAGCAGAAATGCAGGCAAAACTTCTTTTTTCTTAACATCAAAAAATTACATTCTTCATCTAAATGAAATCTGAAAATGATAAACCTACAACAGTATGAAGCCACTGGCATTTAATTCTTTGAGAGTGAAAGGAATGGACACAATCATGTTAGTGTTAAAAATGCAGCTTGAAAGGCCTTTATCTTATATGAACTTCCAAAGTTATCTTAAAATGAGCTGGAAAGTTAAGATCTTGTTATTCAAAGGATTTAAATCCACAATTTTGTTTTCACTGTTACCTTAAACTAAAGTTCACCCCCAGAAATCTAAGAGCAAAAATCCCATAGCAACCAGGGGATAAAGTTAGTCATGTTTATAACTAGTCAAGTAAGCCTTTAACAAATAATAGGATGACGATTCAGTTTCTTTTCCATCAGATCAATCACAGTGTTGTCCACAAAGTTTGCGCTGTCTCTTCAAAGAAAGATGAGAACCGGATTCTCCAAATGCAAAAGCCACCTCAGCTAGCTTCAACATGAAAGTTGTCAAACTGAGCAAACTCAAATGAGCGAGTTCCAATAGCAGCCCATCCGTTACTTGGTTTAGAAATGGTGACATTCTCCCAGAGTGGATAACCATTTAACAGCCCTGAGGCAGAAGCGCCCTGTCAAAAAATTGAAAGAAAGTTAGCTTTGTAAAATCCAGCAATCAAATGTGTTGACACTGAGACAAACTGTAAGGGAGATGAGACAACTCTGAAAGATGTCAAGTGAACTTTCAACTCCATTTCACACACTTTCCACACAGAGGTACTTCTAAATAATCACACAGACCCATACAATGCCTATCAGCTCTGTGAAACACATCTAATGCCTTTACAGTTCATATATAGAAGGTTCATCTTTCCCCAGCTCGCAGCTTGCAAACTCAACGCAGAATCTCAAAGGTACCATGGTTTTCTTCCTGTGTCGCTAACTGTTTTGAGGGGTTTAGCAAAGCTAGAGCTACCTGAAACTACAAAGCAGTTCTTTTGTGGATAGTATACCTGATATTGACTCTGCACAATTAGGCAGAAAGTCTAAAGAAAAGAAGGATGCGTTTTAGTCATTAAGTTAAGAGGAGAGAACTAAAGAACTTCCAAATATAATGTTACCATTAAAATTAATAACAGTTTCAGTAAAAGTTAAAATTTAACTTGTCAATATTCTCCACTAACTTGTGGTTAGAAAAAAAAAAAGCATTCTATTTTACCTGTATTTCTTAATCTGAAGGACAATTAGAAACACAGGTAAAACCAAAGTATACTTTCTAAAAAGCAACGTGAGAGTTCTCACACTATCAGTATGAGGCTTCTACAATTTTGTTATTGCATCAAAGGCGTATTCGGCTCAAAATATTTTAACAGTGCAGACAGAAGTCTGTAGCATCATAATTTTAAGATTAACAGACGTCATTATTTTGTGCTTTAAATTATTTACGCTCATCTTTAGTACCACATTCAGGTTAGTAAGCATCTTAGTCCATTTTACAGATAGCAGTCACTGTCATAATGTGGGTATACAAAAACAAAACTAAATTACTTCTGTTTCAATGAATGTCTCAGATAAGAGCATCCCTTTGTCTCCCAGTACAAAAGAATGAAAGGAAAAAAAAAAAGCTTTTAACACTCACTGACATTTTAGCATGAGAGAAAGACTTAACACAGGATTTCAAAGACAGTTTGTTTCTGTACAAGATATCCTCAACTAGGAATTACACTTCCTCATTATTTCAGGCCACCTGCAGATGTGAAGGTTATATTAGGCAAGGGAATTAGGGACTCAGCAGAGGAGCTTAGAGCCTTTGAGTCACTTGCACCAATGTCAATTCCAGCTAATTGCACAGGTATATTTTAAATAAAGTTTGATACCAATTTTCCCACCAAGTAACTATGATCAAAAAGGTAAAAACACATACAAAACAAGTGTACTTTAGACAGGCTTCTAATCAACTGCAGACTATTTTCACTGCAGCATAATACCCATGCTTCCTCAGTACAGGAGAGAAGAATAGCCGCTCAATCAAGTTCCCCAGTTTCAGCCCTTAGGAGGCACCACGTACGAGGACTTGGCACTCAAAGAGAATTGATGGGGATCAGATTCATAAAGCAGACTAGTTTAGTAGTTCACTGAGTGTCTTCAGAACAGGAAGTCAGATAATGATCCTTTCATTAGATTAAGCAAAATATTTTCCTTTCTAGCCATCCTACCGGCAGCTTTCAACTCATGATTCTGGTTCTCTTCTATATCCTCCCCAGTTTCTTAAGACCTCTCTAAAAATACAGGCAGCAGAACGAGGTATGGCATTTTAACATTGGTTTAAACTAACAAATGGAGATTATTATTGTTGCTTTACATTGGTAATCTAATGCAAACAGTTTCTCAGCAGAATAGCATAGTTTTGCCTAAACCATTTAGGATTGGAATTTTCATAGCTGATTTTCTAGGTTTTTAGCCCGTGTCCTTACCTGGATGTTGAGTGTAAGTGTATGCCACGCATTGGCCCGGACACCAGAAAGCCCCTTCATTAATACTTCTTCTCCAGCTGTAAAAACATGCTCGAGGTTAACAAAGTGCTATTTCACCCCTTTGCCAAGACTGACAGATAAATACCAAACTAGCAAAAAGGAAAATAATCTCATTTTCAGAGATGTTCAGGAACAACAATCTAACAATTTCAATTGCAGCATGGAGACCTTAATATATAACCTAGACTCTGTACTGTCTGTGCATTCCCCCATTCTGACAAGATCTTTTCTCTACTGAAACCTCCAATGCTATTTGGCCTGAAATACAGACTACCTCTATTCAGAATACAGGTTGACAAAGTATGAGAGTAGTTATTGCTCTATTTGTTCTACAGATCTTCTTGTTTATATATTAGAATTGTATAAATTCAGACAATTTGAGATGCCACATCACATTGTTGAGCTCTAGGCCAAAATTTAAACTAAGCAGAAATCAGGCATGATTGACACTTGGATGAGAGACCAGAAAAAAAAATCAGCATCCACTTTTACTAAACGGTTGCTTACCTAAGTCACCAGTGACTCTGTAGGTGCCATCTGCATAAACCCAGAAGAAAACTCCTTTGGTACGACGAACATATATCCCACCATTGTCAACTCTTCCAGCAATAAACACACCCCCATCATCTTGCTTTTCTATGTAGATGTCACAAGTGACTGTCAGGTTCACCCTGTAAGAACAGTTAAGTTTTTTTTAACGAGAAAAATTGTTTGTTTGTTTTGAGCAGGCAGTAGATAGAGTACTCCCCACATAGTACAGCAACCTTTTTGAGAAAAAATTTAAGCATCTTAATTGGGACCTATGGATGTGACAGACACAGATTAATCTTCACTGATGACTTGTCAGGACTGGTTGTTTCCAAAACAAACCTAAAGTGTATTGCCAACAAGTTAAAAACTGTTACACAAAATGCTTGTGTTGCCACAGAAAAACTTTCAGCTTTACAAAATTAGAAGTTGCTTTTAGGTAACAATCAAATACAAGTTTCAAGGCAATACTACCAAATTCTGTTAGAATTTTACCTTCATTTTTCTAAGATTTTTAACATATAGGCCAAGTCTTAGGAAATCCAGACCTCTTGCTCAAAATGCAGAACAAATTTTTAAACAAAAAGTTCAGATAGATTGAAATTACTTGATTTTTTTCCTGAGGCAATACTTCATCTCAACTGTAAAGCATCATGTTTTACATGTAATGACAGCTGCAGAGGAGAAAAAAAAGTCTACCATCAAGCAAAGGAATACCAGAACAATCAAATAGCACCTAGAAAATTTACCAAAGTTGCAGCACTAGCCTCTTAAAAATAAAAAATTACATCTATTGATGAACATTCAGCAAATTACATTTCTACATCCCATATCTGAATTGACTTGCAATGAACTCATGAATATAGATACAGCCACAAGGTCATATATTTAGGAAGTTTCCAATTATTTAATTATTTATAAAATGTGGAAAAACCCTCAATGTTGTCAGCTCAGCTGACAGATAAATCATTAAGAATACCTATTTCAGAAAGTCTTCTTCCCAGCTCTTACATAAAAGAAAAATCTCATATTTCATTCTAATATAATGTTATTAAAAATACGTTCTTGGATAGACATTCATTACACAAACTGTATGAGATTTCTTTCTTGCCTCCCTACGTATTAAACAAAAGACTCCCACAGCACATCCTGCTCAAGATATTATAATATTGGAATCAGTGAGAGTTAAGTATTAGTATTTATAGGATATAGCTAGGCTCAACACAGCAAGAGCAAAACTCAAGTTTAGGAGTAGAAATGCAGAACTTTCACAAGCACAACATTAAAATCCAAACTAAAACTAACTAAAGAATCCTCACCTTTAATCATAATAAACTGCTATTGATAACTGAAGTCAAACATCTTTCCATAGAGAAATTCAGTGCAAGATTAGTTCAATATTTATTTTTATAGTGTACAATAATGGTTGAAAACATCTACCCAGGCTTAAACTGGGGACAAAGCAAACAAATCAAAGGGCCTGAAATTGAATATTTTCATTACGAAACATTACAAGTGTGTAAAACTTCAATAACCAGGTGAGTATTCAAGAAGCAAGTTTGTTTTGAAAACAAGATAAGAACTCAAAGTGGAACCAAAATGAAAAAAATAAGAAGTTTCCTAGGGATTTCAGTATAGTATTTAAGCATACGTTCTACGTACCAGTTACAGGGTTCACTGAATATGACCTACTCAATGAGGGGAAGCTGATTACAGGGGGAATACAAGGCTTTACTTAACAGAGGGCTGCAGAAGGTAAACAAAAGATCTCCAACTACAAGATAGCAGTATGTTTTCAAATCACTTTGCTCTGAAGCCTGATCACTTGTCACAGCCAGAAGTTTGATGTATGTTCTGAAAAAGCATTTGGCTGAACACTGATCTGATCACAGTGAAAGAACAGACAGAATGGCTACTTTAAAAAACATACCAAAAAAATTAAGATAGACTCTTCCAAAAAAAAAGAGACCTTAAGCATTATGTTTATCATTAGTTACTAGTACTAAGCTAATTATCTAACAGGCTCTTTCCCAAACGCTCTTTAATTTTAATTAACATTATGCTAAAATATGCTACTTCATTACAAGTTACCACCATCATAGCTCCTAGAAAGAACTGTAAGCATAATCATATTCTTACAAGGCTGGTAAATATCAGTTGCATCTACCCAGAAACAAAACTGTTTTAAGCAGCAGGTGAATCAAATCCACACAATTCTAGGAATTGCTCAGAAGATGGCAGTCTGCAACAATTAAAACTGCACTCAATCCTGAACTATCTCACTGATATGAGATTGATCAAATACTAACAATCAAGCAGCACAGTAGAAGATTAAAGTAATTTACACAATTTTTGTCCCATTTGAAAAACATACAAAAACTAGTGCTCACTTCAAAATTAGCATTCTGCTTGTGTGATACTGATGTTTTGACTTGGTCTTCCCAGTGAGCCACCCCACAACCTTTTTTCTCAAAAAACAGCTTGAACAAGTATGTTCAGCATGAGTTTAGGAAAAATTTTCTCCAATATAGTGGAGCACTGGGCCATGTTACTTAGAGATGAGGTGGAATATCCATACCTGGATGTTTTCAGTACTCATTTAGACAAAGAAACAATTGACCTGAACTATTAGCATTGGCAAGAGACCTGAGAAGGGCTCAATGACTTAAGGAAGTCTATCAATCATCATTTCTACACATCTACAGATAGTCTGAATGCACAGTCTTGCTGTGCTAGAGAAATTAAGTTTGAAATAGATAAATTAATCATAACCCACACTGGTAAGGATGACCTTTCCCCAAGTGTCACCAAAAATATTGTTTACATACCAACGAAAATTTCCTATGATACTGATGGTCTGGTCTGCATCAGAAACCCAAGTGATGGGTCGCTGAACTACCACCTGTCGGAGCGTGAAAACATGATCTCCTGGGTCAGAACCATTTATGAAGTACTCAAATACACCTGTCTGATCTGCAAAATTTGGAGCTTCGCTGAAAGGTGGATTACCTGTTCAGAGAATAAGATGCATATGAAAACCAAAGCATTATTTTTCTTCTGTCTACTCACTCTTGCTTTCAGAAATTTCTCCTGAAGATATTCTCTAGACTTCTTACTCTATCAAAGTACAGACTCCAAAACTGAAGTTTTGGGAGTTGGAAGCAGGCCAGTTTTCATGATCACATGAGCAAAGTAAATTACCTTCCACCTTCCTTCACAAAAACTAGTTCACTATATTTGAGCTGTATCTTTTGCATCAAAGAACTGTAGCAGCCACCCAATTATGAGCTAGAATGAAATACATTTCCTTACAAGTGAGGTATACACCTGTAAGTTAACAGAGAAACTGGAATAAATAAGCAAAAGTAAAACACATTCAGATTACTTTGTACCTCCCAGACCAGAGGACTCAAATACCACAGATACAGCCTTTTTACATTGAGACTGTATCTGTGTGTAAATTAAGTTTTTCAACAGAGAATTCTGACTTACGAATATTGAAATCATCTTTGTAATTTGAAGGAAAGGGCTGAGGTGGGGGAGGTTCTGGGCAACTACATTTCCGCCCTGTCTTGAGTGTGGTTAAAGTGTAGACTTCATCCACGTCTAGATCTATAGAAAAGCTTCCCCTCCAGACCTGGAATTAAAGAAAGCTCAAGCTGCAAAAAAATCAAACAACTACATAGCAAAATACCCAAGTTTCTGAGTTAAAGAACATTCTCTAAAGACTGATTTAAGGCAAAAATCTTACCTTCTTCCCTCAATGTTTATTATTTCCAAATTATTTTTGAAAACTACTCCCCCCAGTCTCTTCATTATCTCAAGGTAAGTTTGTATACAGGTAGTAAAGCTATAGTCAAACAGAGCTTAATTATACAGTTCAGGCAAAGGCAAGAAGTTTCAGCAACAGGGAAAAACATCAGAAGTTATAGAGAGACTGCTGGGAATATCCTGTCATGGGTAGTACTTAAGTCGTATTAGCCATAGTGCTCTTTGTTTTTGAGAAAAGTTACTTTAACATTAAACAGTTTGAGGGAGTACTTTTTAAAAAAAAAAAAAAAATTAAGTTTCCCCCTGTACTCAGCTCTGGTGAGGCCGCACCTCAAGTACTGTGTTCAGTTTTGGGCCCCTCGCTACAAGAAGGACATCAAGGTGCTTGAGCGAGTCCAGAGAAGGGCAACGAAGCTGGTGAGGGTTCTGGAGAACAAGTCTTATGAGGAGCAGCTGAGGGAGCTGGGCTTGTCCAGCCTGGAGAAAAGGAGGCTCAGGGGCGACCTTATCGCTCTCTACAGATACCTCAAAGGAGGCTGTAGCGAGGTGGGGGTTGGGCTATTCTCCCACGTGCCTGGTGACAGGACGAGGGGGAATGGGCTTAAGTTGCACCAGGGGAGTTTTAGGTTGGATCTTAGGAAGAACTTCTTTACTGAAAGGGTTGTTAGACATTAGAACAGGCTGCCCAGGGAAGTGATGGAGTCACCAACCCTGGAAGTCTTTAAAAGACGTTTTGTCCTGGCTTCAGTTAGGACAGAGTTATTTTTCCTCCTAGTAGCTGGTAGAGTGCTATGTTTTGGATTAGGATGGGAAGAGTGTTGATAACATGCTGGTGTTTTGGTTGCTGCAGAGCGGTGCTTATACTAGGCCAAGGACTTTTCAGCTCCTCGCTCTGTCCTGCCAGCGGGCAGGCTGGGAGTGCAGCAAGAGCTGGGAGGGGACAGACCCAGGACAGCTGACCCAAACTGGCCAAAGGGGTATTCCATGCCATCTGACGTCATGCTGAACAATATATAGGAGTGGCTAGCCAGGGTGGGGGGCCGGCTCTCGGGGTTGGGCTGGGCATCGGTCAGCGGGTGGTGAGCAATTGTATTGTGCATCACTTGTTTGTACATACTATTATTATTATTATTATTATCTATCTTAATAAACTGTCTTTATCTCAACCCACAGGCTTCACTTTCCCGTTTCTCTCCCCCATCCCAGAGAGGGAGGGGGGAGGGTGAGCGAACGGCTGTGTGGTGTTTAGCTGCCGGCCGGGTTAAATCACAACTCGTTTAGATGTAGAGCTTAGGGATATGGTTTAGTGGGGACTGTTCGTGTTAGGTCAGAGGTTGGACTCAATGATCTTGAGGTCTCTTCCAGCCTAGAAATTCTGTGATTCTGTGAAGTTTGTGATGAACAGCCTATATACTCACATTCTTACTGCTTTGAGTAGTACAAAAAGTTATCCCAACAGAGGCTCTTTTCTCAAAGACATTTCTTCTAAATGCACCCAGTGAACACACACATCCCAAAGGTTTGACAATGAATGTGGGCAGAGAGGCCAGAAAATTAGAATGCTATCCCCTTCAGGCCAGAGAAATACTACAATTATCACCTTGCAAATCCTTCTGCAGCAGGAACTCCAGTGCTAATCTGGAATAATCCTAACGCCCAGCGTAGAAGCATGAATAAAGTTAGGTTTAACAAATAATGCTCGGGTCTACTCTACTGACATTTTATTGCATTTCAAAAGCACAGGCTGAAAATTCCGTAAGGTAGTCCAGAAAATGGAAAAGAACATCCACATGCATCACTATCACAATGGGATCACTTAATTTCATTACTTTCAAAGTATATATCTACAAGAAAGCAGTAATGTTTCAGCCCTACAAAACAAACTGCATCACCAGCCTACTCAGCAATTATCTTTATGAACACATGCGGAATACCATCAAGCTTCTCTCTGTAGAGCCAAGTACAAGTTACCTTAGATTGCCCCATGTGATTCTACTTTTTACTTCATAATCCTACATTGCAAAACAAAGAAAGGCATCTTTTTTTGCACTTTCATTTCTTAAAAGTAATAATACAAAAGATTAATAAAACTAATCTACTTACATCTAAAGGTTGGAGTTGCTTGAATAAAATAGAGTTTGCAGATTCAAAATCAAGCCATGAATACCACACTTGAAGGGTTTTCACCAAATACTACAATGAAATGTAACATAGAATTAATAAAAAACACAACACAATTCTAATATTGACCTCAAGAAACATCAGTCCTTTATGGGTGTATAACTTCTGTTATTTTAGAGCTGTTGATCTCATTAGCAGTCACCACTCTATTCTGCTAGCCATAACATACTTTATATTTTTGTAGATTTTATGTCAATAAACTTTATACAGTCAGCTGCAGTTATTTTCCTGGAAAGGAACTGATGACAACTAGAAAGGTCATGAGATCATGATCATGCTAGTCAGGCAACCTACATCAGAAGATTAAAGCACTCAGCCTTGAAATAAATCCTAAGGAAAAATCCAACTGTGTATCTGTTCCAGGGATTTTTTTTTTCAATATACATGTTATTAGACCAAGAGGGTAGTAATTATACAAATTCAGTTATGATATTATGTCTTATGGTGAAAACAGAAATAGAATGTTTAAAACTTTGGCAGTTATATAACAGCCTATAGTATTGGAGGTCAAGAATTTTGATCTCTTGCTACCCTACTATATTATCTTGTGTATATTTGTCTCTCAATAGCTATTCACCTTGCAAGAGTAATCAAACGTATTCATTCAATGTCTACTTACAAAAGACCCTTTGAGGTAGAAAGTTGCTCTCTGAGGTGACACATTGAAATGAGGCAGTGGAGGCCTGATACATTGAGAGTGATTATGAGTCTAAAGAAAAAATAACAGAAGGAACATACATTACTGGAACGTATCATATCCCAATATTCATGAAAAACAGGATAATTTTGAATTGAAAAAAACCAACAGGATCAACTTGCAACTATTTCATTAACTTAATGATGATTGTTATTATACAAACTTAATTTTATTGGGAATACTGCTTTAAGAAAAGCACATGGATTTAATTTCCTCCCATGGTGTGTTATGAAATTAAGGCTAATTTGTGATATAAAAATTATATACAAAGTTTAGATAGAAAAAAGGATTTATAGCAGTCTGTTTAACAAAGCTACAAAAGTATCATAGAGCATATGCACAGATACTAAGCTACGTAAATCAGAACAGGCTCTTTTTAAGAAAATGTTTCCTTTGTCTATCCTACTTTGTTGGAATTGCTGATGTACATTACCATAGTTTCAATTATGATGGTAAGGTTTCCTAGGCCATCTGTCAGAGCTACAAAACTGCCACCTCCTTCCAAGTGTCCGTCAACTTGCAAGTATGACCAGCCTGGTTGAGTAAATTGTGTTGTGTGCGCTAAGACAAAACAGAACAAAAATCACAAGAAAACAATTAAGTCTTAATAAAAATATAACATCAATTTTTAGTCTGAATTACATTTCTTACACAAGAAAAAGGTGATCTGGGGAAGGAAGTAACGGAATTTCAAAAAGAAATTCTACCTATACAAGAAAATTAAGAAATTGAACTAAAATATAATTAAAAACATCAGCTCTGTGCCAAATTAAGCAGTTAAAACAAAATGTTAGCAATTATTTTAACAAGAAGGAGAAAAAAAAACTTATCATAGAATGCTTTGGGTTAGAAGGGACCTTAAAAATCATCTAATTCTAGCCTCCTGCCATGGGCAGGGACACCTCCCACTAGACCAGGTTGCCCAAAGCCCCGTCCAACCTGGCCTTGATTGCTTCCAGCAATAGAGTAGCCACTTCTCTGGGCAATCTGTTCTGGCGCCTCACCACCCTCAGAATAAAAAAATTCTTCCTAATATCTAATCTAAATCTACCCTTTCCTAGTTTACAACCATTACCCCTTGCCCTATCATTACATTCCCAGACAAAAAGCCCCTCCCCAGCTCTCCTGTTACGTAGCCTCTTTTAGGTACCACTCCCTCAGCCTGTCTTCACAGGAGAGGTGCTCCAGCCCCTTGATCATCCTTGTGGCCCTTCTCTGGGCTCATTCTAATACTTCCACACCTTTCTTGTGCTGGGAGCCCCAGAGCTGAACGCAGCACTCGAGGTGGGGTCTCACAAGAGCAGAGCAGAGTAGAAGAATCACTTCCCTTGCCCTGCTGGCCATGCTGCTTTTGATGCAGCCCTGGATATGGCTGGTTTTCAGGGCTGCAAATGCACATTACTGGGTCATGTTGATCAACCAACACCCACTGTATGCCACTAAATAAATCAGTCATGTACATGTAATATGAATATTCACCACAGTTTAGATTTTCCCCCATCTCTGTTTTTTTAAAAAAAAAAATAATCAGTAAACAGTTAAGCCAGAGAAAGTACAGAAGGGCATCTCCTTGAGGAATAACTACATGAGGCAGAGTTTTCAGCATGCAGGATAGTACCAAAGGCATATGACCTAGATCATGAAAATCCAGACAACATGGAAACAGGAACAGCTGCTCTGTTGTTCATATGACAACAACCATTTTTTCTAATGTTTTTACATATACTCGTAACTAGCAAAAGAATAAAAATTAAGGCATTTGTCTTGATCCTTCTTTACAGCATTGTATATGTCACTAGCTTTCTGGAACTGTGGCAAAGGCAGCAAGAGTACAGAAGGACTACAGAGTAACTAGTGCATCATGTTTTCATAAGACAAAGCATAAAAGTATTCCCCTTTCCTAATGCACAAGGAAACACTGAGTTTAACAGATCAAGAAACTCAAGCAGTACAAGAATACTTTGTATTCTTTGTTCTATTTTCTCAAATTGAAAGGTAATAAATGTCTACCTAAGGATGAAAAAAAAAAAAAAAAGAGTGAAAAAAAATAGGAAAGTACACTGATCTCTACAGGCACACTAACCCTTACAGGCATTTCAGATCAAATGACTTTAACAGCAATAAGAGGCAGTAGCTTATATATTTCTGCATGATCTAATGGTCAAACATTAAGATTTCCATTGCTATTAAGATCTCTGCTTTCTATTGAAAGATGCCTTTTTTCTTTAAGGTATTCATAAGACTTTCCATAAAGTTAGTTTAATGTGGTGAAAAAAAGTACATAGAAAAAAAGACTAAATAAATAAAGGTCTCAGACAACACAGTTACACAAGCTGTTTACCTGTAATCCAGATAGGTGCTTCTACTTTGTAATGGCCACTCCATGGCTCTTGTGCTGTCATTAATCCACATCGACCAAAGGGCAAGTCTTCATAATAGCTAGCCACTAAATTCCACGCAATGGTTCTAGAAAAATAGGTTTGTTTTGTTTACTCATATGGATTGTATTAGATTAAATTTGTACAATAATTTATTCTTTTTCTCCAGTACACATTCAAAAAACTTCCCATTCCAGCCAAAAAAAAAAAAGTTTCCCATATATATATATATAAAGATATATATATCTTTATAGCAAAAGGAGAGAGAATGAAAAAAAAATTACAAAAACACACACACAAGAAAATGAAACAAATCTTCCAGAGTTGAAAACTTCATACCGAACTGCTGATACATTTCCTAGCTCTATCACCATAAAAAGATGCACATTAAAATAAATGTGCACCTGACGCTCCATTCATACTTGCTAACCACATCAGCTGAGAAAAAATTCAAAATAAAAAACTGAAGTTGTCACAATTTACTATTTTTATTAGCTTTTTTGGTCATCTGGTTGTTGTTTGTGGTGTTTTGACGGTTTTGGGTTTGTTTGTTTAAGCCCTGATAAGAAGTATAATCCTCCTTTTATCCACATAAATAAAGGACAGATAACTCTAACCAGCCATCACCTCTTATTTTAAGAAATTGTCAGGACATTGACTAGGTTAATTTTCTTACCTTTTCTGATTTGTGAGTGTCAGTGAGTATCCGTTGCTATGACCTTAAGATCTGTGCAGCCATAGGCATGCAAATACTGTTTAATAAAGGGGTTTCAGAGAAAACAAAAGCTGGTATGTGATTTTACTTTTATATAAATGAGTGCATAGAGCTCATATTCTAAACTCACTGCCTTAAATTTATCACATTATATATGCATTTCAGGAGAGATTCTGAAGTCCTCCAAAAACACGCTCATAAAATAAACAACTCAAGATGTAAGCTCAGCTTCCCCACAGTAAAATTTTGCACAGATGCAGCACAAGGCAACAGGAATATAGGGAACTCAAGCTCAGAGGAAATGAGTAACAGAAAGATTAGCCTCCCTTCATCAGGAATACTCGGTTTTCAATATAAAAGCCAAGATAATTGCAATGTTGATTATATGGATTTGGAACTGTTCTATAATTTCTGAATAATTTCTGGCTGCTACACTGCAAAACAAACGGGGCTTATATAATTTCAAAGAGTTTGGAAAAAGAAGAAAATGCAGCAAGAAGAAACAACTCTCAGAGGGAAACAAGATTCACAGAAGACAGTCAACTCAGTAAGTTTCCCTTTAGAAGTAAAGTATGCAAGTGCTTTCTGCTGTTCTCCATTTCAAGTATTTCAGGCAAAAACATTTCTGTTTATTAATCCAAAAATAAGTTACATAAAAGCTAAAAGTTTTGGAAAGATTTTGCTTTTTTGCTTAGATCCTGATGCCTTCATTTTCTTTAAACACACACATATATATATATATATAATATATTTTAATATCAGTAGTGAAGATGTACAGAATACAGAAAAAAAATATCAAAAGACTACAGCAAATTTTAGAATGGATTCTCACAAAGTAGGTAATAAATTCTACTACTTTTAAATGAAGACAAACAACCTGATAAAGACCCTAAGAAACATGCAGCTAGATTAGCTTTATTATGTTATTATCCTCCTGTGTTTTTCAAGTTGTTAGTTCTTAGGAACATTCTGTTTTTCAAAAGTATCACCAGCATCTCAAAGACAAACTCCACTGCAAAAACCAATGGATACACGTGGAACTGTAGTGACTAAGAATGCATTAAAATCTGTGG
This sequence comes from Heteronetta atricapilla, assembly GCA_011075105.1. NCBI lineage: Eukaryota > Metazoa > Chordata > Aves > Anseriformes > Anatidae > Heteronetta > Heteronetta atricapilla. The sequence continues at coordinate 45,908,034 of CM021735.1, forward strand.
GACTTCTATCCCATAGGGAGGTTAAGACAGTAGACTTCACATCTTAGTATATTTCAACTGGGACTGACAAAGGAGAAAGTTTCAGTTTACCTACTCCCTTAAGGTAGCAGATGGACGTGTTATATTGTACTTCAGACAATTCTTACATACAAAGTTCCAAAAGCTAACAACATTGTACAACACTTACGAGGTCATGTTTCCATTCACATAGTTTTGGTTTAGGATCCGAGCCCAACAGCCTGCACCTACTTCATCGTTGAAAGTACTATAATCTTCTGAAGACCACAGTTTCTTCTGTGTTAATAAGGCATTTGGCACTGTTTTGGTTCCAGGATAGTGAGCCCTACATAGTATTTTAAAAAAGAAAGAGCACTTATCACAAAAAGAAAAATCAAAGCCTGGAAGTACAAACAGTACCAATAATTCCCCTCTTCCGAACTTAAATCAAAAAACAAACTTTCTTTGGAATAATATTAATGGAATAAAAAACCTGGAACAAGAGAGATCTGTAATACATCATATCTTACAGTATTTGCATCAGTATAAGATTACTCCTTTAAAACGTTACCTTCGTAAGTAAGCCTAATGTAAAATACATTGTGTAATGTCTGCTGCTAAAGCAAAGCTTTATCCTGAAATTAAAGCTTGATAACTTGTATGAGTAATTGTATTATGCTAAGAAAAATACATGCTACTTTGTACTACATTAAACAAAATTTTAAATAATTATAAATCAACAGCAACATACAGTACTAGGCATTATTCTATAAACTTAACAGCATTAATGTCTTAATGCACCTGAATATGAACTTAGCTCATTCTTTTCAATAAATCCAGCTTTCGAACAGGCATTTTGGGTGGACTATAAGAGCTACAGAGGCATAAACCAAGAATAACTGAAATATGATGAAAGCTAGTTTTCTTTGCAAAGTCTTTCTTACTTGAGTACATATACTTTCTCCCAAATAAAGACTACTGATCATATTAAATCGCATCAGTTCACTATGGCAAATTAGCCTGGCTGAAATAAAACCTTGCAGAAATCATGATCATTCCCCTCAGTTAGGGCACATATTGAACACACTAAATGCATACACCAAAATGAACCATCAGCACCGGAAAGGAAAGCATAAAGATTTCCTTTACTACTAGGCTGAAACTTGACAAATTTATCAATTTGTGAGTCAGGGATAAACAAAATAACAATTTTTCTATATTGATTGTTGCTTTTAAGTATTTTCTCCCTATTGGACAATTGGCCATTTCCCATTGTTGTAGTCTTTCATACTTTCACTAATATAATAGATAGTAAAGATTTTAGCAGAGATTTTAACTACATTGTTGTACAAATTAGCAAACGTTTTCCCTTTAGCTTGGAAACACAAGTATTACCTTAGTACCAAGAAGTTTTTTTTTGTAATGATGTAAAACATGTAGCTTGCAAAGAAACAAGGCAGAAAATGAAAAGATTTGTAATTCTACACTCCATGTCCTGAAGAACTTTTTAATAAAGAGTCAATAAAAAAAAAAAAAAATGTATTTTACCAAAATCTGGGGGGTGGGGGATGGTTAAGAGCTTTACATAAAATGACACAGGAACAAAGTCTATAGAGCTCCATTTTCCTGTACATTCCAATATACCAAAGGAGAGGAAGGAAGAAAAAAAGTCAGGTTAGAAATAGCAGGTTTTTTTCCACTGTATTTCTTATATATCTGTACAAGGTTGTAAAAATTAAACCTAAAAAAAAAAAAAAAAGGACTATATAACACCATCACTGCAACAGAGCTTTGCAAAAAAGCACTAGCTACAAAAACCTCAAAATCTAGTTCTCAGCATCTCTAGAAAAAATACAATTTGTCAGCTAACATCACTTTTATTCCTGCTTCTCATTCTTACTCAGAATGTAGCCCTGGAAGCAACAGGGGCACGGTTTGAATTTGCACTAGCACACACATCATATATTCTATCGTGGAAAAACAAGATGTTGTGACATTACTCCTGGGTTGTTAATTTGTATATAATTAGTTTTGACCAACTTATTTAAAAGGTTTCATTTTCTGTGACACTTATGTTTACCCAAATGTCTATTTAAAACAGATCTAGCTAAGAACATTGATGATTCTAACCAAAAAGACTGAGTTGTCACCTAATGGCATTCTGAATTTCTATCAGGTAAAAAATGAAAGCTGTTATTCTTTAACTCACTGACACTCTGTAAATCTTCCTGTTTTCTTTCTATTAACAGCAAGAAAAGGGGGAATTTTTTCCAACATGGAGAGTCAGAATAGCTTGGTCTCTAACAGTACAACATAAAAAATTGAACTAAGAGGTTTACATGGTGCTACAAACAAGTAACACATCTAAAGTACTATGAATAAGCATGGAATTTGCAAGCGCATCTTTGAAAAACATTTTTTCCCAAGAGTTGCAATGTAATTTAAATCTGTATGAATAATACGTGTTTAATTCATTCTATTTTGTTTCACTGGTAAAATTAATGCAGCTGTAATAGCTCTGAAAAGCTGTTTGGAAATATCACATTATAATGAGCTTTGGTGACCTAGGTCATTCCTGTGTGGGTGAACATTATTGATGGTTTTACAGTGTCTCTTCAGGGCTCTCCCTCATTTCTGGCCATTGCAGTTTCTTTAAGATGAAGTCTGAATGCAAATAGTGCAAAATAACGAAAGCAGCAGCTTTAACTAACTTTCTGATGGGAAATCTCAGAGATCGCAAATCAGGTTACAAAGCCAAAATTGTTTTTTGTATATTCATGTCAAATACTGGCTAACTAGAATATTTTCTGTAGTTTCAAATTAGAAAAACCCCAACAATATTTTTTAAAAATCCTTTGTTGATATGTGCACCACTGAATGCCCAGGAGCTAACTGATTATCCTTCACACACAAGAATCTATTTCAGCTCCCACTTAAGACTGAATCAGGGTAAGGACTAAAACTTTTATTTCTTGCACTGAGTTAAACAACTACAGTTTACTGCAATAGCAAGAAAATAGTTGAGCTTCTGGAATTAACAATGAGTGCATACTGTATCTGCCACCAAAAAAAAAAAAAAAAAAAAAACAGAAAGGAATGACACCATGTTGCGATCATGGTAACTACAGTGAGTTTGTATCTGGTCAGAGTGAGTTGATAATTGCTTTTGCTTATTGATCCACACATGATCCAAGACAACCTGCAAGAAACTGTTAGAGACTGTTTGGATATTTTTTATTTTCAGAATGAGAGGAGGGGTTGGTTTTTTTTGTTTTGTTTTTGTTTGTTTTTCTGGAATACAGACAAACTTTGAATGAAGACAAACTTTGAACAAACCACCAAGAAATGAAAATATATAAACATTTTAGTAATATGATTTAGTGGAGGACTTGTTAGTGTTAGGTCCAGGTTAGACTTGAAGGTCTCTTCCAACCTAGATGATTCTGTGATTCAATGAATGAAAGACAAGTTGAAGCAGGAACAGCCACAACTGAAGCATATGACTAGGTCAGCTAAGTCCACAGAACCTAATAATTAAAATTTAGAGCTACTGTAAAAGAAGCTAATGAGCAAATCTTACATATATTTGTATTCAGAAGTCAGTAATCAGCTTCAAATTTAGTGTAATGCCTTCACAAAACATCATCATCACGTGACAAAACCCAGAACTAGCGAAACAAGTCAGCTGATTTCAAACTTCCCAACCATAGCCAATTGGAGTCTTGCACATGATGGGAGACCGACTCAATTAAAGCGTTTAAGCTGTGACCAGGACAACAGCTCATCTGACATGATGTGGGTTAGTAAGAAAGATTACAGTATCAAACCTTTCACTGCAGGTAAGAGTACAGAGAGGTAAAGCTTTGGTTATGCCATTTGAAAAGAAGCAATATGAAGACAAAATTTGAACAAAACACCAAGAAACGAAAAGAGAGAACCCCCTACCCAATGACATCGACCACGTCGCGGAGCTCAGAGTCAAGCAGCAAGACAAAGGAAATGGGCTCCCACAGTCTATCGCTGGCTATGATCCTCACCTGCTGCAGGCCATGTTTATCCAATGTGTACCTCAACAGCTTGGAGAAAAAAAAAATAGGAGAGCAAGGAACAAAGAGAAGGGACAAAAAGAATGTTTTTCAAATTGTCAGAAGTTTATCTTGGGAAAGGCAGCATCTCTTTCAGCACTGTTTGAACATACTTCAAAAAAAACCGTATCATGTTTCAACTCTTGTTCTTGCAACTGGAACAAAAACTGTTACATCAAACAAAACGTAACAAACAGATTGTCAAGCACAGACTGCCTTCAAAGGAGGACATACATCTTCTTCTGCCATGCCAAACCCCAAAGTACATGACAAAAAGCATAGTGAAAAACATTTGGTTCTTGTTTTCTCACACATAAAACTGCAGATGAAGTTAGAGGCAGACAATGCCTAGCACATTTCATGCAAGATACTCTACTTGCAGAACAGCCACTTCAACGTTACAATGCGGAGGGTTAGGCTACAGGAGCCACATACAGCAGGGCATGGACAGCTGAATGTTAACTGTAAAAGCTTTGCAAAGGTCAAGCAAACGTTTAATTAAAATGAGCTGATTCTGCCTTTCCTCCCTTCTAATCCACTGTTTCAGTTTAACGGTGAAGCAACACATAAGTGAGATCAGCTCTTCCTAAACACAACCAACAGAAGAAACGAGAAAAACCCCAGACACACACACTTTATTACTCAACTGCATTTCATTTCAAGCTTTATAATTGCAACCAACGTATACTTCCCAAGACACATTTTAAAATTATTTAAAAATTACTGAAAAAAATAAAACTAAAATGTCACATAAGACCAAGGCTAACAGTGTAGTTTCTTGAAATCCAGAAGGCCCCTAAACAGCATTTGTTGTGTTTACAATTCAAGTTAACATTGAATGCCTGACAGCTTTCAAACTTGATATATTGTAGAACCACATACAGAACCATCTCTAACAGTTCTACCTTCTAGTTCTACCTACAGGAAACAGTGCTGCAAGATAACTTTCCATAGATGAGAAAGTGAACTAGCTTATTTGCACTCTGAAATATCAAGATTTCCTGCCCCTTAAGAAACTTGTCTGAACTCGGTGTTTTATTTGCATTGTGTTTTCCTGTTACATCTTGTATTAGATTAAGGCAATATTTGGTTCACAGACTTAACATACATATCAAGGCTAAAGCATTTTGTAATTAGGGTGTGTTCCTGATAACTAAAGAAAGGCAGTTGGAATCCTGGATTCAAGAAGGAGGATCTGAGAAACTACTGGCCTGTCAAACTATCCTTCCTGGGAATGTTAGAGAGGATCACCCTGGAAGCCATTTCTAAGCACATGAAAGACAACAAGATGACTGGGAACAGCAGCACAATTTACCAAAGGCAAACGATTCCTGATAAACCTCACTGCTTTCTGTGACAAGATGACTGACTACCTGTGTGGCCAAGGAGAAATCAGTGGATGTCATTATGGCTTTAGCAAGGTCTCCCACCAAGCTGGGCAGTCCAACCTGGTGATGATTACTCATGACATCCCCATAGGCTAATATAGGGCCAGTACTGTTTGATAACTTTATAACAATAAAAAAAGGGGGGGGGGGGGGGGTTCCAAGGGTATTTTTTTAAAAAAAGGGGGGGTTTTTTAAAAGAAAAAAAAAAACAGGAAAAAAAAAAAAAAAAAAAAAAAAAAAAGACAAAACAGGCTGATGGGAACCTTGTCAAGCTCAACGAATGCCAACAAAAAGTCCTGCACCTGAGACAGAGTAATCGCCTGCAACAGTACAGACTGGCAACTGATGGAAGATTGGAAGATTCAACTAGGTATAAAAACCTAAAAGTAAGGGGGGGAAAAAAGATAAAAAGGTAAAAGAACAGGAGCACAGATGAAAATGTAGAATATGTTTCCCAAAGGGGTTGTGAAGATATTCAAACTCAACTAGGAAGCCTCAGCACTATGAGCTAACCACACCTGCTTCACACAGGAAGAAATTCTAATTACAGATAACATCCCCATTAATACCTTATTAAAAAAGGCTCTTTTACAAGCAAAATCTACAGTACAAAATTGAGACAATTTATGTCCCGATTATGTCTTGGGATCAGTTACATGAATGAAAGAAGAAATGAAGTTTCCAGCTTGTGCTTTGAACTATGTAAAACAAGAATCTCATTTGAAACAGATGGCAAAAGCAGCATGGTCCAAAAATCACAAAATAAATCCCAAAGACAGCATTTTCTACAATATTTATTCTTCTGTCAGCTTTGCATACTCTTGGACAAGAAATGAATTAATCTTACAGAGAATGTCTTCTAGCTCAGAGAAAGCAAGTGACAGTGAACTGAACTTGTTCTTCCTATTGGACTGAAAAAGCCTTCATTGATGGTAAGATTAACAATTCCCCTAAAGCTGTGACTACATTAACAGTAAAAAAATCAACAAAACAACCATCCCTTACATAAAAGCCATAGTCTTTACAAAATAACTCCTGTCATCCTTCTTCATTCCTTTTAAGACTTACCATGATTATTTAATTACTTATTTTTTAAATGCCAGACCCTAGGAGAGAGGAAAAAAAAAAAAAAATGAAACGGCAGCAATCATTTCTGCTATTTGATCACTGTATTAGAAAACTCTCATGATACATCAACTAAAAATATTTGTTCCGTCTGGCAAACAAATTGACCTGAAGGGAGATTTTTTTTTTTAAAAAAAAAAAAACACCCAACAGTCGCTGTCCATTAATAATGGCTTACAAGTCAAAGATAATTAAAATTGATGAGAACTATAGAGAAATATTTTCACTTTGTTGACTTCTAAATAAACATCAAAAAAATATATATTTGTAATATATTCAAGTCTAATTGCATAACAGCTTGTAAGCCTTTAAGAAAGATCTTGTCAAAAAGCCAAGCTTTGTTAAACTCTGCAAACCAAATCCACATGTAACACAGAAGAGGTGATACCAAGCCCTAAGTAATACATCCTGGGAGAAGAGTAGTAGGAATATATACTACACAATCACAGAAAAAGCACTGATCAAAATAACATAGGAAGACAGTAGTGAAGGCAGTATTGCAAACAAAATAAGGAAGCATAACCCATAGTTTAGGACCTGAGCTAGCTAAATTACAATTTTCTATTTCCAAGCACTTTATGAGTATGAAGTAAGTTATTTGATTTAGGAACAGATAAAGGCTTTTTTCTTTCTTCTAAAGTAACACATTTTTTCAATGGCAACTGCTGCACCTCGTTTGTATGAAATAATGGCAAGCAGTATGTTCACTAAGACCACTCCTTCCACCAATGAGATTGAAACACACTGAACAATAACAGCTTGGTAGCCTTTGTTCTAATTAGAAAATATTAAGTCCTCTATCTTTGAAACTCAGCAAGATTCCAAGCCAGCAGAGAACAAATATGAAGGGAGGAAAAAAAGAGCAAAACCCTACTGTCAATATAATTTAGTTTACAAATGGTATTTTAAGCAGGGAACTGTGCTATCAGATTAAGAAATAACTTGATACAAAAAAAAGAAAGGAAAAAAGAACATGAAAGGAAAAATAAAAAAAGTAAATATCAAATACTTTTTGTGGATGGATGCCAAAGCAATTATTCCAATAATTTCTAAACAAACAATATAATTTTAATTCCAAATTTCCATTTCAAAATAGAAGAACTGTAAGACAAAGCCACCAAGAGGGTTACACTTGCAAAGAGATTACAGAGCAACGTACAGGAAAGGACTTCAGAGAAAAGAATATAATACTACTCAAGAAAACAGATTGAATACCAGATTTTGCAAGCAACTAGACAGATAACTACAAGACATACAGATACAGTGTACTTTTACCAAGTTTATGAACTTGAAGGACAGATATGTAACTACTATTATCTTTTCCTAGGTCAGCAAGAACTGCTTGGTAGTTGGTACCTTAAAGTCAGTACAGGCTGAAAAACATGGTGTTCTTGTTTTGTTGCCAGTGTATATAGCTGAATTTCTTAATAGATAGCACTACTGAAAATATTCCTCTAACTCTTCATTCTGGTCAGTGGTGGCAGGAGAGTTGGGGAAGAACACATATCATGTTCAAGAAAAATCTCCACAAGTAAGAATGTTTATCTTAAAGAGCATTTCATTAGCATAGAAAACATAACTAGAACATTTCCTAAAGCAATATGAACTTGCTGAGGTTCAAGGCTTGGCAAGCCAGAAATAAACACATGCAATTTTTATTTTCTTCTTGGAACCAAGTTAGTTATACAACACTGGCATTATAATTGCTATTTCTCTGGAAGCTACTTCCAGGTGATCAGCGTTTATGAGCTCAGCACATACAAAAGCTGTTTCTTTACGAAATCCCTGCTTAACTGTCTTGCTGTAACCTTTGCACCATACATCAGTTTAAACAATTATATCACAGATCCTTACATATAAATGAGGACAAACAGTACGTTACGGACCACAAGCACATTCTTATCACAGTAAGTCTAGTAACAGAGATAAGGAAGACAAATGCAACACAAGTGAACAATTTATACATGTAGAGTTGATTACCACTGTAAATATGCTATAGCTTTGAAAAAATCTAACAGTTTTGAGAAATCAAAGCAAGCAAGAAAGCAAGAGCAGCAAAATGAGTATCAAGCCAGCTGATAAAAAGCAAAGTAGAAAGAAAGCGTATTAGGGAGAAAGTGTTACCAGCTGAAAGAAACAAGTAGTAGTCTACCCTTTCAACGTGATCAGAAAAATCATAAGCAAAGAGTCTATAATAGGGAATGCTGCAATGGTAAGAAGTGCCATGGTGAAAGTTCAAGCTCATCTGAAATTAAAACAGTTTCCAGACCAAGAATTCCATCCTAAAGTTCTTTCTGACTTTGAAGATGCACTTGGAGATTAGCTAGCAGTCTCCTATCATGTGCTAGTGACAAGGTAAGAAGCCTAAGATCTAGCTCCTAACTCAATATTTGAGACAAATGATGGAAAACCTACAAGATCAACTTAGACATGCACTAAATTGAAAGCTAGGAGAAAAACAGGAAAGAGTAGCCAATCACCACTGTACATGATGATTTCAGAACTGGGAATGACTAGGAAGTATGAAATACGACTACATGGCTTCTCAAAATGGAGATGAAGATTTTAAAGAAACTAAGTGGTAAGTAATATGTAGCATTCCTCCCTTCTCCCACACTTACCCGACTACCTGAACAGCATCATTAAGATAGGGATCAACTACCAACTCCTTTGAAATGTTCCAATCTCCATCCGCAGCGATGATGCCAATGTTCCTTAGACCCAGTCTGTCCAAAGACTGTCGAAGTACCTTAGTAACAGATAACACCACTTAAAGCACAGCCTTTCATCACACGTGCAACATGAAAATTTAAGACTGTAAACAATTTAAAAACTGAAGGAGCAGTCAGTGGAAGCATCTGTTACTGACCTTGCTCTGAAGCCAAGTTTTCACTTCTCATATGGGAGCCACAATTACAACCACAATAAAGTTACTGATAAGTATTTTTAACACTGAAGGGTTATCTCTGACAGTCAGACAGCCACACAAAAATTAGGCTGGTACTATAAATATGTTTTTAAACTCAATGCTCAATTTTAAATATATATATAATACATATATATGTTTTCAGTAACTTCCACCTGCAACTGCATCTGGGAAAGGACATCAGTGCACAGACTAAAATGCTTTCTTCAATCTTAGATATACAGGAATTATGTACTATGTGCTGTATGCGTGCATACGTAAGTAAGATTTTGCCAACTCATTTGAAGATCAGTAGCCATGAATCCTTAGATTCAATAATTTCTTAAAATAGACCTCCACCAACATGCAGGTGAATAGAGAGCAATTCTGCCTTGACATGCAGTCAAGACATGGACCCAAAGTAATGTTCAACTGTTGGTGACAAGCAAGCCTAGATCTAAGGATGCTAAACTTGTTAATAACCTTTCAGCAAGAAGACGAGCAATGAATTTGTGTTCTTGAAGCCTTCAAAGCATAAAGCTTACTAAAAATTTGTAATAGTAGAAATATTTACTGTAAACTCACTGTAATTTGAAACTTTTAGCATTAAATGTTTTATTGAGTACCCCTGACAATTTTAAGATCAGATGCTGCCAGAAGCTGTTTGCAAAAAAAGCTTTTCCACTATTTAAACAATATAATTCTACAACTGATTCTGTTTTTAATAAGCATTAGTTTGGTACAGGTTTTTTAATAACAGCAAAATCCACAATGAGGCTAGATGGATGCTAGAACCTTGTATCAACTTAATCATCATGCTGCACCCAGTCTTCCTCTTACAAACTTGGCACAGATTAATGAGTGAACACAGAGAAGTTTTATCTATTTAGATTTTGTTCCTGATAACCACCAGTGTGATGGTTTTCTGAATTCTCCAGTAACCAGAAGAGATCAGAGAAAAACTTACTAAACATTTCAGAAAACCTAAAACACTGCAAAACATTAGATCTCAAGGTCTACTTCCCAATATTTGTTAGATACTTTCTCCTATGTGTGACTGCAGATTTTCCATTTCTAGCCCCAAATATTGTAAGCTACTAAGCACCTGACTAGAAGAGAAGATATTGCCAGTTCAATGGTAATGACACTTTCAAAGTCTATATACAGGTTTGACTCGATTGGGGTAAAGAGATTAGAGAAGATGCACAGGTAAACAAAATCTTTTATTTTCAGAATTGTCAAGATATTAAGTTAGCTAACAAAAAATCCTAAGGAACTGAGGCATTTGAAGATGTTTCCCACAATACTTCGCTAACTGATGTCTAGAATCAAAACAATGTACTACTACAAGTAGAAAAACTACTAGAAAATAAAAGTAACAGAGATTGATCCACCTACAGTAAAGGAACTGAACAGGATAAGAATGCAAAGATTTATGAATTGGGATTCAGAAAGTACTTCCATATTTTATTAAATACATCATGGACAAAGTGCATCCCTTAAATTTGTGCAGGATCCAAAGCAGGGAGGAATTTGACTATTAGAACAGTCCAAAAATTATTCTTATTCACTCATAAATGACTTTGATTTAGTACAACAAGCTGCACCAATAACTACTGTATACTACAAAAGTAAACAGTCTGGTGAAATGGTTCTAAGGATAATGGTGGTTCATCAAAGGAGAAACAGTGCCAGTGTACTGCAACGGAAAAGCTAACTTGTACATTTTTCTGAATAGTGTATTTATAGATTTGGATTCTTTCCATCTATTCCACAGCAGAGATGACAGATAAGACTTAATAAAGTATGACATACAAAGAAGATTGTCATGACCAGTGCTGTTTAACCTAGAAGATAGACTGAGGGAAGACATGACAATATTCAAAATCTGGATGGTCTTTGAAAGAAGAAGGACATAGCAGCCCTCTGCAGCAGATGGAATTAAGACAAAAGATAACACCCAATGGACATACAGCAAGATTTAGTAGGTTCAACATTCAGAAAAACTGCCTAATCATAAAGATAGCTCAGCAGAACAAAATGACTAGAAATGTTGCAGAATGTCCATGTGAAAAAATAAGTACCAAGGACACAGAACTGTAGACACACAATGTACTCCACAATAACATGCACAACAGTGTCATTCCAGCCACCCCAAACCCCAGTACAGACATTTGTATAAAGATACTCATTAAATTTTAGGGTCAATTTAAGATGACAGTATTTAAAAATATAATTGGAAGTATTTACAAGCCACAGAATCATTGCTTCTCTGTTCTGTTTCTTCTATATTGTAAGAAACATAAGTGGATGAAGTAACTAAAATAATTTCATAGAAGTAAAAATTTAGCAAAATAACCAAGAATTTAAACTGATCTACATCATGTATTTGTCATTAAATTTGTCATTATGTTCGCTGCACATTTTTAGTAGGTCTTTTTCAAATGGCTGACTGCAAACAGAATAATTGATTATAAAATAGATGCCACATGGCAGCACAAAATAAGAGAACAAATGATAAAACAGGTGTAAAATGAAGCATTATATCAATTAATGGGGTGAAGGCTGATACTTTTCAATGAACATTTTGATGATTTTAGGATCAAACTTTAAAAATATAGCTCAGGAAGCCAAAAGTTGTCCCAATTCAATAGTCTTTAAAAAGCTAACATGTAGAATGCCTCTGCTCTAGAGTTTGTTCTCCACATTCTTCTCACATCTGGAAGCCAAGGCAAATTAGAAAGCATCCAGGTGACATTGCAGAGCACTGAGCAAAGAAGAACCTTTCTGTTTCAATCAGTGAAATAGCAAAATAAAATGAGTATCTTATTTATAATAAGATCTGCCTTTCCTCCAATGATATCCTACTTGCATTGCCTTATTCCAGACTGTAACCAAATGTTTTCAGTTCTGTTTGGTTTTGCTTTTGTAACATAGGTACTGAGCAACATCAGATTTCTACTTAAACAGCCCAGGCATGTGCATCTCCCCCTGCTTCCTACCAGCAAAAATTACCTACAATTGTAATTATCCCGTAGGAGACTACTAGTATCGTCAGATTTTTCCTTTAACCTATACCTGATCATTGAAGAACTTTTATTTCAAAAAAAGAAAATCCCAGCACCCAAATTTCTTGACACTGAATAAGGCAGACAACTTCTAGTTTCTGCATTCCGTTGTTGTTTTTGTTTGTTTTGTTATAGAGACAACCCTACAAACACTTTTCCTACATTAAAAAAAAAAAAAAAAAAGCCTATGGCTTGTACTAAACACACATCAGGATGACATTTTAAAAGGATTCTAAACATACCCACTGAACAAGTTTGGACAGGGATTTAAGCAGCTTCACTAACAAAATCCACAAGAGTTTCGCTACTAGACACACATGAAGAAACAAGACAACTTGGCACAGATACCAAGATGTTCTATGTCACACTTCAGTGCTTTTGCATTTTCTCTGGCATGGATTTTGCATGTCAATAAAACTAGTGCCAAACATTTGTGTCAAAAAGGAACTAATGGTCTAGACTAACTTTCACAGGCTGCCACAAGATCACTTTAACACAATTAGTTGTGAAATGAAGCATAACTAACAGAAGTTGGTCTAAGTTGTGATGAGTCTTAGAAAGAAAGTTGCTTTGCTGGCAGTGAACCAGGTAAATCAGTTTACGATACACAGTTGATTAATGTATCTGTTAACAAGAAACCCATAAAAATGGATAAAGTCTTTGTCTGTACCAGGTATAATGCCAACAGTTTTCTGCCAGGACTTTCTGACCTCCCTCATTCACAGCAGCTTACAAATCAATGAAATAGATCTGAAGCTACTTTTCTACTTATACACTAAGAAGGAAAAAAGGTTTCATAGAACACACAGTTTTTAGGAATAGGCAGAATTATAGGAAAGCCTTATGAAAGGGTGTGCTTCTCCCCCCCGCCTTAATGCAATGTCATGTTTGGCTGTTGTATACCATTTTCTGTACTATTCTACTAAAACTAATCAATGAATGAAATAATGACACAAGTTGCAAAGGTCAAATGGCATGACTAACCATATCCTGTGCACACAGACTGTTAAGAACTGTAACTTTTCTAATAGCCATTAATTGAATAATTGCGCAGATGGTACCCAATCTCTGCTATGTTCTGCAAGAAAAATTGGTATTTTCTACACACTCAGTTCAACTCTTATTTGCTTTTAAAAAGCGGTAATGCAATTGCTTCTTAGCCTTGAAGCAGCAACAAGGAAGTTAATATAGCAGAAGCTTATACTTCAGTTTCTACTTCAACATAACTTAAATAGAAGCAAGCTTCCAGAGAAGGGTATGTGGGGAGGGGAGCAGTGATAGCTTAGTGATACCTCAGTGTCAGTTATGTGAAATACTGTCTCTCTCCAATTAATTTCAAACATGAAGCATTGACTTTCGCATAAAATACAGAGACTTTACATTATGAAAAAGGTAGAACAGAAAATACAAGAACTTGCAGCTTTAGGTCAATAATATAAGGATATGATATCCACCTGAATTTCACTAGAGAATTTTTAAGTAATTGTAGATCTGTGAATTATTTTATAGCTATGTTCAAGACAGTAGAAAGACAAATTTGTATGATTCAGCTGCAGCTTCCGTTAAAACGTTCCACATATTTACCATACACTGACACACAAAGTTCAAAATAAAAGTTTCAGAAAAAAAAAAAAATAGAGAACTGATTCCATTAGCAACCTACGTACTACTACTACATGAAAGGGTTTAGTAAATGAAGCAGTTGCAGGATTAAGGTCCCTTTTCTAGGCTAAGTCAGCAAAGCTAATTATTTACACACGATAAAGAAAAACTTCAGAAGCATATTTCAATTTAGAGAAGGAAAAAAAAAATACATACCTTAATATATTTGCTATTAAATGCCCTTTCATTCCATATCTAGAAAGCAAAAAGTAAAAAGCCATTTAGAGAAGTCAGGACAGATAACAGAAGATTTTATTTATGTATATATGAGATTACACAATCATTAATTAACTCCACAGTTCTAGTTTCCTAGAAGAAAGTGTTCTGATTGGTTCCGTTATAGATTTCTCTCCTGGAGGACTAATACAAAAGTTTAAAAGCTGCTTGTTTTATCTAACTCTTGTGTTCTTCCTCTAATGCTGTGGGAGCTCTACAATGGTTTGCCACGTTACACATTATCAACATTATGGGCCTACAGTTTGTTGGAACTCATTGAGAAGAGACATTGTGGCTTCAAGACACAGTCATACAGAATGGACCCTAGTTACCATACACTGATACGGAGAGGTAAAATGACTGCTTCATCAAACAATTGCCTACAGTTTCAGGACATTATCCTGTGACACTTTGAATTCTTTGTAACTTACAAAGGACTACACTACACCCATAGTTGAACACAAGAGAAACACAGTATAGTTTAACTAAACATAAACAAAACAGTTTGATTTATGTTGCTCTGTATTACCATCTTTTAGGGAAAGGGTGTTTAAGCTAAACACAACCCAAAATTCAAGAGCAGGAATGTGGGTCTTCCTTTCTACTAAACACTAGGGACAATGAGATGCCGAGTCCAAAACCTTCTTACTTTTCCTGGCCTGCAACATGAGCACTATGACTCACATTCACCAGTAAAGGTCGTAAGTGTACACTTGCAGGTGTAGGTCACCCAGCTATCTACAAACTGACAGTTTCTTCCAGCTGGAAGATGTCTGCTTGATTTTGTGCCTAGTGAGTAGCCTGCCACTCAAATGTGCCAAGAGCTCAGTGTTTCTTGTAGGCTGGTTCTAGACAATTCCTCACCACGTGCATCTTCTGTCTACTGAAAACTCTGTATAAATGAGAAGAATTCAGGAAGACTTGCAGGCTTGTTTCTTTATAGGACAAAAACACCAAAAGTGCTAAGATGATCAGCTGATTTCTGAAGTTAAAAAAAAGTTACTTACTGTGAGGCTCATCATAAAGCAAATAATTATGTGAATTGCATAGCACATGCTGCAAACCAGAACAGAAGTAAAGGCTAACAACGTAGAATCAGAACAGCACTAAATTTTATTTTATTTTCAGTTTCTGAGCCTTCACAGACCTTACTCATTTCCTGTATTTCACATAATTCCCACAAAGAAGACAATATGAACTGCCAGCACCCATCTTGTAGAAGCAGAACTTCCTCTTCCTTAGAGGTATAGAACCCAGAAAGTCAATTGCAACGTCGAGTAACAGTACAGCACCCAGACATTATTCAAATACCTAATATGCAGAACTTACCTGGTTTTAAATTTTCACCTTGCTGTGCTTTTAGAGTAGAAGGTATGTCCCATCCCACTCCCACAAATTCATTTTCTGAAGCATCACTGTGCAACCCAAAGTGCAAGACTGACACAGATGAAATCAGCCAGAAACATCAAAGTGGACACATTACATAAGAGAGATACATCATACATACCTTCCCACATTACAGTAGAAAGGTCAAGCCTTTCTAGAGGGATGGGAACCATAACTTTAAGTTTCACTCTAGACTGCTGAAGTGATTTTCTGCTTTTCTGCAGTTCAACAACTCTCATATCAGAGCACTTAGAAGCCCAAAGTAAGTGTTTCAATAAGTGTAGTGCTTTGAAAGGCATCCTATCCAGACATTTTCTTAAGCAGAAGAAAAAAAAGAAAGTGTTCAATCTCTGACAAATAACGAATTTGTGTGTTTTTCCAGATTGTGGGCTTTTCCCCTCTCATCTCCAAATTATATTTTTCTCAGACATTCACTCATGACTTCCATTTACTGCTCTGTAACAAAATAGAGCAGTTAATAATAGAGCATACCGTAACATGTGCACCTTAACCTACTCTAAATAATGGAAGCAAAAATGGAAAAAGTTGTGGAGCATTGCCCTTCAGCAAAATAGTAACTATATTGTTTGCCAAGAAGCAGTGTTAGCTCACTCTCAAACTTCCAGTCCTAACTAATGGTTTTTGTTAGCCGGTTACCTCTGAAACCCAGGCAGACCAAGCAAGGCAGGAAATTACAAGACCTAGTTTCAAACAGGTTTCAAAATCCTCAAATTCTCTGGAAGTTTCATTCTAGAATTGGTTAGACAGGAATCTAGACATTTTATACTGTTTCAGCATTATTGGCTAGTATTACAGAAAGACTGTAAACCAGCATAACTTCTGCCTTTCTCACTGCAACAGAAAAAGCCAAAACTGCAATTACAATTTCTCATCCCTCTTTCACCAAGTAATCAACAAAGAGACAAGAGGAAAAATCTTACGAATGAAGATAGATAAAATATACTGGAAATTGTGCTTTACTGACCCCAATATAGTCAATGTCCAGATCATGATACTGTTTAGCTCCTAATATCCAAGAAATGATATAGTAAGCAGTGACATGTGGATAGTCATAGGGCCAGTTTTCACCTTTCCCTATCCATGCTGGAAACGTCCAGGGTAATCCTGAAGAGAGAATAAAAACAAATGAAGAATCAAGATCTATCATGACTAGTAAGAAAGATTACTTCCAGTTTCGGGAAGTACACACATGCCATCTGGCACCTCACTACAAAATCAAATTATTTATATTAAGGTTCATTTTTGAAACTGTTTTTGAAGAATAAAAAAACTTCTTCCCTCCTTTCACATGAAATACATTCTGTAAAGCATTTCACGTAAAATATAGGGTTACACATTTGTACTGTCACAGCACATACATAACTGATGATCAAAACAGAGAAACAGTCAAGTCTTATTACAACTCAACTACGTAAGTATCAAACAAAGCAAAAGACAGAAAGCACTGTAATGGGGAAGGAAGGGAAGGTGATAAGTTTGTAATAAGGACATATAATTGAACTTAGTGCATGGAAGATTTACAGATCCATACTTTCTGTAAATTTACTTTATTCCTACCAATTTTTTACTCTATTTATTATTCAGAAATTCACCCCTGAGAATAAATTGTTTATATTCATCACTGTGGTAATGTCTAAGAATTAATGTCACTTGATGCAGGCAAATTATTAAAGATTCACTGCTCAGAATGATGTGCTACTATAGCAAAGCAAAAAAAATACTATTTTTAAGGGAAATATCAATGCAAAATTACCAAACACTAGAGATTCTATACCTTGCCTATTGCAACATAAAAACATTTGTCCATTAAAATAACTATGCTAAGGGCCAGATACATTAGTTAGAAGAAAAGGCATAAAATCCTAAAGCATGAAACAATTTACCAATCAGTTTAATTTGGGGGTTCCTCTTTTTTGCTTCTTTCATCAGCCACCATTCGTAGCCCCGGAAGTAGTTCTCATCATTTTCATAGTGCATATGGGAGGGCTCAGTACCATCTAGGAAGCAAAGAGACAGGTAGTTCACAATTATCTTCTGTGTCATAAGCTGTCACACATAATAAAGTTTTCTGTATTGCTCACTGCCACAGTATGCAGGCACATAACTCTAATACGGTTCACACACTCTTTGTTTTGCTTCAAAGCAAAATGAGTAGTGGAAAGGAACATGCAAGACCTGCCACCCTTCATTCTTAGCATATTAACTTAGCATAAATTTTGTTTGTTTGTTTTTTAAAAAAAAAAATATATTATGCCCTTTTTTTTGCGTTGGAACGTGGTTAACTATTGAGCATTTTATATTCACAAGTATGATAATGCTAAATATGTATTTAGGGTTACTTTGGTCTTAACAACTACTGGGAATATTACAGATTAGAAGGAAAAAACCATGGTAGAAAGTATAATCAGCAGGTTGTGTCTAAATGCTGACATACAGGAGGGAGGGGGAAAGAAGAAAAAACATTATGAACTGTAATTAGTTACTCTTTCTTAGTTTTCAGTAACAAACAGTTAATAAACACTTATTGCTCAGTTTCTCCTATATGTAAATATCATGAACTAGGCAAATTGCACCAAGAATTTCTTTGCCTGGCCACAATTGCATGTGGAAACAAGTGCATACTGTCAGTCAGACAAGAACATTCCAGTCAAATGTTGCAGCTCATGAAACCAAAGAAACATAACTGCTTCTGATCAGCTGTCTTTGCATTTTCATGTTTTTAAAACGTGCATTACCTAGCCCTAGAAAAGTTTTACAGCATTTGTATTGCAAAACTAGTGTTTGAGAAACACTCTGCAACTCAGAAAGCTTCCCTAATCTTGGAAGGAAAAAGAACTTGGTGTAGAATGCAACTTAATAACCATTATATTATATTGAGACCTTTGTGTAAATTTCTCTTCTACAAGTTGGCAGACATTGTTCTAGTGCAACTTCAGTAGAACTACATAACATATCTGCATTTTTTAACTGAAGTGAAGCATGCAGGACACGTTACTAACAGCGCATTGCAATGATAAATTAAACCCTGCAAAATCCATACCTGTTGATTGGCCATCGCCTCCAATCTCTACTTTGAGGATATGCAAAGAGGCACCAAAATTTGGCTATGAAAAAGAGATACAGAGAAGTCAGACTATTGAAAAGAACTGTGAAACAAATAAGTGCACGGTTTTGAGGATGCTGGAAAGTCAATACTTTTTTAATGCCCATATCAGGTGTGATGTGAGATTACAAGAAATTCTGCTTCCATAGGAAACTGGTAAAGATAAATAAAAAATTATCTTTAGCCAGTTTCACTGACTCTTGCACAGTTAATGACACTTCCCCCACTCTGTAGATTTTAAATTGATTATGTTAAAGAAAATATTGAAGAGTTCTTATGCAGAATGAGCTGCATGAGTAACACAACAGTATTTTTAATGTTATTAGAAGTCAAGTTTACTATTTCCTTTAAAAAAAAAATCAATCAGAGCTGTTATCCTTGTAAATAATTTGTTCATTGGTTTAAAGGATTACACTCCTTATGTGAAAGAGCATACAGTAAGCATGAAAAAATGGATGTTGCCATACTGGAAAACAAATGGCCATTTGATCCACTATCCTGTTTCCCTTGCCTCTGACTAGTAGACAAAATAGAGAATTTAAGCAGATATAAGTCATCCTATCCCTGGTGTGTTCATTCAGCCATTGGTGGTTTTAGAGTTGCTCAAGCCAGAACTTACAACTAATCATTATATTAATAAGCACTAATGGAGCTGGCCTCCTCCATTACCAAAGTATAATTTTGGCATCTAAAAAAGTTTCAAGATGTAAGAATGCACTTCAATTAAAGAAAAAAGATATACAAACAATAGTTTGTTTGGCATACAGGTTTGTTGTTGTTGTTTTGTTTTTTAAATAAGAAGCAAATATTTCCCAGTTCTGTCCGTATGTTATTTTAAACTAATACATACCATTTTTCATCTCTGCTGTGTAAGTCTGGCATTAAAAGATAAGGAGAATGAGGCAAAGCTGTCTCCCACTTACCTCATGACATTTTCAGAAGTTATGGTGAAAGAACACACCTGAAGTTACTTGAAAACCACAAGCTCTCAGCTAGATTTTCTTTTCTCACAATCCTGTTGATTCCTTCAGAAAACTTGTAACATGTGTGTTGTAGCACACAATTTTGGTTTCCAAACTCCAGTCATACATTATGCCTTACTCTACCCTTCATAACCAATTTTAACCTACACAGTAAACTATTCCCCTCCAGCCATCTGGATTACGCTACTTGAAAGTGACATGACATCCTCTTTCAGCAGAGTAATTTACAGTGCCAAAAGCAAAACAAGTTATTACTGTTCAGGGCAATAATCTTACCATATATTAAGTTGAGTAACTCCACAGGTTACACTTGCTAACTAAAGCAGCTTACAAACCAGTAACATTTGTACTCGTTCTACAGTAACTGCACTTGTACTGGAAGTACACTAGTTCAGAATAGACAGTCTATTGAAATGACACAGTCCGCGCATAAGTTTTCACAGTTTGTGAATCTATCTGTACTCAAATCAAAACTGTCCAACCCACTTCGTACAATCATAACAAACAACTAAGCCATTCATTTTAGCCACAAAAACAATTTAGCCCTCATTTATGCCCAAATGAATGATAAAATTATGTTGAAAACAGGAAAAAAGCAGTAATTTTAATGATAATTTGAAGAAATAAGCTACTGAACAACATGCTGGCTGTCAAGAACATTAAATAAAATTTAAAATTCTGATAAAACCAACATTATTACAGTTAGCACCTATCAGATATAATGGCAGATGTCATATTCTGAAGGAAGGCAACTCCTTCCTTTGGTTTCAGAATTCACACACTAGACTACCAACTGTTCTTGTTGGTTCTGTTCTTGTCCCAGAAGAACGTGCTTCCTAGCTGTTCATAGCAGAAACAAAATTCTTGCTAAGAGCTAAGAAGCTCATTATTTATGAGAGACGAATAATAAAGTAAATAAAACATTTATCCCATAAGAATATATGCACGCTTAAACCATAATAAAAATAAAGTCAGAAAGACTGAAAAACATATTTACTATGTGCAAGCATTGCATTCATAATTACTAATCTTGCAAACAGTTAAGTGACCGTTTCAAAAAAGAAAGCTGAATGAGTGTTTTGCTACACTGTGAATTAGCATACAACCTAGCACTAACAGATCTTATCTCTCTGAGCTAGACCATTCCACTCTTTTAGCTACATAGGCTTCTACAACTTGCAGTTACTAACGCAACCTATTACTTTTTCTACTTTTCTACAATGTTCAGTCAAAAAATCAACTTTGAAGTAAATACTTTATAAGATGGAGTTTGTCTAATCCTAAGTAATACTGAACGCTCTATAAATAGAGTCCCAGCATTCAACAATAACAAATAATAATGGCCAACTTCATTAAGAATAGCAACGAAACAGCCTTTACCTTGAACAGATAATCCAAGATCTGTGAGCGATAAGGTTCCTGGTAGTTTACAAGGAGTCTAGATGTGGCCTAAAACAGAAAGAAAGTGAAAATATGCACACCTTAGTTTTCAAATACATAAATATAACCCATTTTTTCAGCCTGGGCACTTTCATGCAGTTAATAAAGCTACAAATGTAAACGCAGCATTAGGAGCTCTGCTAAGCACAAACAAGGTTTTTCTAACCCTTCACTTGTACATTTCTGTAGACTTTAAGTGCCTGGTACTCTGACACATCTCAAAAAAAAAAAAAAAAAAAAAAAAAAGAGTTCGGAGAACAAGGACACAGACTTACCGCAAGCAAAGTGCAGCTCCCCAGCAGCATCACTCCTGCTCTCCCCAAGCCCCCCACCTCGCCTCACCGCGTACCAAAGTCACCGGGAGCTCGAGGGGCCTCTCGGACCCCCCACTCCCGTCCCGCAGCCCCCCTCCGATCTCCCCCGTCCCCCCGCGCCACTCACTCCTCCGCCGCTGACCGCGCCGATGCCGTCGAACTGCCTGCCCAGCCCGCCGCCCGCGTCCAGCACGTAGGTGGCCGTTGGACGCGGAACGGCACCGGCCCCGGGGGGGCCCGGGCCCCAGCTGGAGCCGAGCAGGAGCCAAACCCAGAGCAGAGCCGCGGGGCGCGGGGGAAGCCTGGCTGGCCCCATCCCGGCCGGTCCCGTCCCGGTTGACACCAGCCCAGCCGGTCCCATCCTGGCTCGCCCCATCCCTGCCGGCCCCATCCCGCTCGCCCCGCCCCGGCCCCCCGGCGACTCGCCCCCGCCCACCGCGTGACCGCGCAACCTGGCAATCACCTGCGGAGGGCGGGGCGTGAGCGCGCTTCGCCGCCATTTTGCCAAAGGGAAAGGGCGGGGGAATGATCTTCAGCCCCTACCGGTTGAAGTTGGTGGCTGCCATTTTGGAAAAGGGCACGGAGGGTCCCACGCGGTGTGGAAGCGGGCTGCCATGCTGGGTGTGGGCGCTGAGTATGAGTGAAGCCGTTGAGGAGCCATTTTGAGTGTGGGAATGTGGAGGGGGACTTGAGGATGCGTCATGATGCGGGGCGTGCGGGGTTTTTCTGTGAAAACACAGCGAAATTGCACTTCGTGGAGCCCAGTCACGAGATGTATGCCAGAGTGTCCCTCATCCACTACCAAGTGGATCCTTTCTCCAGTGTATCTCGGTACATCTCTCACTGCCAGGCCCTTACCGGCTTCTGGCCACCAGTAACTGTGACTGCCTTTGTGCAGCCCTCAGCCCATCTTCGGGCTGCCACCACATCCCTCATACTGGAGGCAACATAAGCACTTTATAGGTAAAAGCTCCAGCGCAGCGCAAGAAAGACCTTTCGTCTTGCGTATAGAACTAGAGGCTGGGAGCGCCTCCGGGGTGGAGGGCACACAGGGAGAGGCTGTGCATAGAGGAGGGGTGCTGGCAACGCTGGGGTTTTCCCTGGGAATCCTAGTTGGCCCTAGTTAGATCCACAGCAGGACCCCCAAGGGGCTCTGCTGAAACCGCATTTTGACTCCTAGGAGCAGGGCTGAGCGCCCCTCTCTGTTTTACGGTGTTTGTGGGATATGCTGATGGGCAAATGGTTGAGATTGTGACATAACATACATCAAAAGTTTCCGTGAGGATAAGCCAGGGTTTTCCAGCGGAATCCAGACCAAGAAAGCATTCTGCTCAGATGGAAATTAGTCAAGAGACTGGAGATCTGTTTGATTATTGTATAAAAATCCTGAAAGTAGAGCTCTCTGACCACTGACCTTGGTGTTTCGCAGAGCAGATGTTCTGTGTGTTTCGAAAGGAATGAGGCACTGGGATATGCAGTGGCTGACGTCATGCACACAGTGTGTTAGAGCTGTAGGAAATCCCAGGTTTTTCATGTTTCTGTCCACAAAGAATGCTGTTAATTGAGCCACTACCTCCCTTGTCCGTGTCATTGAGGAATCTAATGTCTCAGTGATGACATTACCTGACTAATGTTTCCTGTTTATTTCTTTTTTTAATAACAATACCAAACACTCACATAACATTTTGCACTTTACAGCAATATCAAGCATTAACTAATGAACCTGCTCACACCCAAATGAGCTATACAATGTCATTATTACGTGCAGAAGGACAGAGTGACTTCCTCAAGGCTACAGTGAGTCAGTGGCAGAGGTAGAATTATGCTCATAGTCCTAATTTGCATTGGTTCCGGCAGACAATGCACCTTTGCATTTCGGGAGTGTGCAAATACAGAAAGTATTGCCATCAGGACAAATTAACTGTTTAATTTTAGTGATTTTTAAAAAAACTGATACATCAATTTATTCTTGATAGAAGGCTTTTGAAGTGGAATTCATTCTCTTGTTCACTCATAGGAGCCCAAAATTGTCAGCTTTCAAAACTCACACTTCCATCATATGATGTGCTGAACACCTCCCCTTTTCATCTGGTGAAGAGTAATATATTTGAAATCTGTTTTGGTGGGAAGAGGAGGATGATGGGACCATAAAGACTTTTATTCAGGGTTAGAAATCTCAACCTGGCTTTTACCTGTAAATTCTGTGCTTTTTTTTTTCTTTACATTTTTGTCCATCATACAAGGACGTGTAATCTAAACCTTTTGTAAGCTCAAATACAAGCAATAAAATTATTGAGGACTTAAACAAAATATTCGTTGTTTCTTTAGTAGATAAGACAGTTTTCTACTGTTGATGTTTTTCTATTTCACTTGTTCTTTTTTAGTAGCACTTCAATCTCTGCCAACCCTAAAAACACCTGTAGTTCTGAAGTTCTGAGATGACTAATTTGAGATACTGTGTATATCCAGATCTCAAAAAAAAAAAAAAAAAGGAAAAAAATGTGCTGCTTGTATCAAAAATTTGATTGCCAAGAGTTGCTTTTTTGCATATTTATTTACTTCCAAAAATGTATAATGCATTGTCTCCATTCTTGCTTCCTTTAATTCCTCATTCCCACCATTCACTGTTCAGTGAAGACATTTAGAAATAATTCACCTAGATTTCTCAATTTCTATCAATGGTAAAACTTGCTTTTTCGTCTGTTAAGTATAGGAGCCCTCAACAGAGGAGCAGAACCTGGCCACCAGACATTGTTCTTAGTAGATGTCATGTTAGGTGAAAAGTGAAGAAACAGATCTTTTTCTGATGACTTTTCTCTCAGTGAAAATAAAGGCTCAACTGAAATTTATTTTATAAGTTAACCTAACCCATCATCAGCCTTATGTGCTAAAAAGCCTAATTTTTACCAAGCTGGAGGGCGCTATGTTACCAGTTAAAGAATGACTGCAAGTATAGAATGATTTGATAATCAGTAGAAAAAAACATGGATGAAAAAGTCATGCTCTGTCTGGAAAAAAAAAAAAAAAAAAAAAAAAAAAAAAAAAAAAAAGAGGAACCAAATCTCCAAATCTCTTTATCCAGTGGTTAAATGTTGTAGAGCTGCCTGGTACTGTTCTCAGAGAAGTCAGGATTTGAGAGGTTTAAATTTGCCCATCTGTTTCATTTCTCCTTAGCATCTGAATCATCAAATAGGCGGGTTTTTGTATTACACAATAGATGTACATTTAAAGTGAAATTGTACCCAATTTCTTAGAAGCAGACATCAATCGTTCTAAACAATATTTATGGAAAAATCAAAGCACACAATAAATTATTCTGATCTCAGAGGTAAAGGAGAAATTGGGCCTATGTAAATTTTTTTCCCTTAATTGAATTATCTGTAAAATGAAACAGCCCCATGAAAGCAGCATACAATCTCATATTCAGTTTATATAAAAATATACAAATGTGCAAAATGTTGAAGTGAATGAAATTATGTTATCCCCTGTTAACTAACACTGTGCACAAACCTGCTCCCACCAGTAGGCAAACAGAAAAAAAACATAACAGAGATCCTGAAAATAATTAAACTCTTTTTGAACAAACTCCTAAAATCCTTATGATGTATTTTTATGGGTTTTTCTCTAGTCATTTTTTCTTTGATTCTGTGATAGATTTGTTGGAAAGGGAATGTGCCAAGTCTTCTGGTCAAAAAAAGCTTCTATGTTTTGAACACATACAAATAAAGCTGTTCCATTTATGTGGAAATACTGAAAATATAGCTAGATTTACTGATCTTGGTTTTTTATATATTGTTTTATGATTTATATTTACATTTATAATGTTTTTATATATTTTTTTATACTTCCTAGTAAGTATGTTATCTTTTTTTTTGGTGGTGGTTTTGTGTGTTTTTTTTTTTTAAAAAAAAGGGGGGGGAAGTGAAAAAAAATTAAGAGGCTTGTAAGCAGTTGCTTCATTTGTGTATCTAAGAGCAGCTTCCTTTTCCTTTATCTGATGAAGTGGTTTCTCTTCTCAGCACCAGAGTCTGGTTGCACTACTGATGGTATAGGAGTAAAACTGCTACGCGGGAGCACATGGCTGTCTAGGTAAGAGTACAAAATCCAGTAAGTTAGCAGATAGACTATTAGCGTTGTGGTACAGGTTTTATCCTGTCTCTCGATTAATGTGATGCTGACATCATGCAACAAGGAGAATGGACAAAAAACAGGCTGGAAAAGACTGCTCTGGGAGGAGTATTTCACTCCCAGAACATGCAAAACATGAGGCAAGAAGGCGAGCAACATTGAAAGGATGTGTTAGAAAAGACATGCCAGCTTGTTTGATTGTTTTAGTGGTATTGCCTTGACCATAATACCTATTCCTTAGGAGAGGGAAGAAAGGATGGAGAAGAAAAGTATTTGGGTATGAGTTTTCAGGATTCTGAGCTCTCCTGTCCTCATTGTAAAATTGCTTCAAACCTCACAGAAGGTTCCAAAAGCTCTTCTATTATTGTTCTTTAATAACTTATTGCATTAATAAGGTCCTCAGCATTATTTATGTGAATATACACAATCCTTAAAACTTAGCAGAAAAACAAGCTGTTCTAAAAGTAGGTTCTTAGAATACCAAGCGTCATGTACATGAAAATGTTTTGTACAGCATCTTTCTGTATGCCTAGAGGAAAACATGAGGCACAGAAAGATATAGCAAAATAACATTCACCTGTGTGGTCTATCTACATCCTTAAAAAAAAAAAAAAAAATGCTTCTATTTGCTCATGTTAATTAATTTATGTTCTATAAAATAATTTATAAAGTGTATCTCAAAGGCTGAACTCTTTTAGACCTGCTTGAGTTTCTACAGAATCTCAGAGAGCTGTCAGCAAAATTTTAAGCAAAAAAGACCACGTTACTCAAGGACATATTTCAACTCTCCTAAACTGTGAAGGTTTTCAGAATTAAGTTCTCATTATAGAAAAGATCCAGCTATGGGTGGTCCCTCTACTTGAGGAAATCAACTTCTTATTTTAAGAACAAAAAACAATTGTTGAAATTGTTTAGAGAAAAAATAAAAATGCTTCTGTCTATCCATCTTATGGCTGATACACGGTAGCGCTGGTACAGCAGCTACTCTGCGGATCTAGCAGACATGTTTTCTTCCCCTGAATCTTACCTATTAGGCAAAGTACATGCAATATATACTATATTATAATGAATATTGCTTACAGCAACTTGTCCTTTATGATCTTGAAATTTAAATAGAGGAAATATAATGGAAATGTATTGGTTGTGGATGTTTCCAAGATTAAGCTGGTGATTCTCTCTAATCTCTATATATTTCTAATTAGTGACTGAACTCTGTTAGTAACACAAAATCCTTACAGTCTTCTCCATCTTCCCTAATTTCCCAAACTGTACTAAGATTCTTACATTGAAAAAATAAAATAACTCCTCCGTTCTCCCCTTAGAAAGTTGTTTACAGAAAAGAGTATGGAATATCCATTGTGTATTTGTGCTTATGAATGGATAGTTGCTTGCTTATTTTGTTGCTTACAAAATGTCATAAATGCAGAGACTGTGTAAAGTTCTCTTTGAATCCAAATTAGATACTGTGGAAATGCATCAATACAAATACAATATGTAACATTCACAGGGTTCATTTATGGGTTTGTTTGCATATGTTACTTGAAGCATAACATTTGCTAGTCCACTTCTTAAATTTTATGTCTTATTGCTAGTTATTTTTTCAGAGTTCTCTTAACAGCAGGTTTTCTGTAGCAAAATGATAAAGAGATTGAGAAAATGATAATCATTGAATAATCTGTCTAAAAGAGAGAATTGGCTGTTGAGAAATATATACGTATTTTTTTTTTCATTGGTACACATCTGATACCAAAACAGGTCTTCTAAATAAGGGGAGACATTTGAGTCACAGACAGTTTGAATCATGAAAGACAAACCATTAGACAGTATCTTTAAACAGAAATTCCTTGACAGATTTTTAGAAAAATTCTATCTGTAAATGGGAAAAATTACCAAACATTGTGTTTCCAGGTGCCTGTAAGCCAATACTATCTTCCGGAACAAAACTAGCAGGTACGCTCAGGAGCTGAGAAAAAACATGGGAATGCTTAAGATCATGCTTTCAGGTAAGAAAAATAATTTTGCATTACATAGTCCCATTTATCAGAAAAGTGCTATGTAAGGAAGAATGCTATGGACAGATTCCTCTGAGACAAGACCCCAAATAACTGTAGCGAAATGTGTTATAATCAGATGCAAAACAGAGCTTTTTTGTTTTATATTTCTGTACAAGAAACTACAACATACATTGTGATCTACTTCATTTGCTGGCTCTTTGACACGCTTCAGTATAGGTCAATACATGCCAGAATGACACACTTTTTCTTATTGTTGCCATTGAAAGAATATCCTTCTGTAAGTAGCATCGATGTGTCATCAAAGCTAGGACATGGATTACCTGAGGAATTCCAGACTGCCTTCTGAGCTCTCTTCATAGAACTGTTGATGATAGTAGTTGAACATAAAAGACAGCCATGGGGTGAAGTGACCTGTGAACAAGAAGGACAGAAAAAATTGCTGAGGTGGTAACTTTCACATTGTCTTAGCTCTCTTTTTGAATCTCATCTTCAATGTCCCAACCTGCCATAACCCAGTTGGAGCTTAAAATGTTAGTTCCTTAAGGCAGGTGGCAGAAGAGAAAAGCAAGGTCTTGCCTTAAAGAACATGCAATTTATTCAGATGACTACAATATGAAGACAGGTGGTTTACCTATGATCAGTAAGATCGAGAGAGGAAAACTTTTAGAAACAGTGAGTTAAAAAGAGAAGGTTAAAAGTAAGTTAGTTGGTCTGTGCCTAGGTTTGAAAGAGCTGATTTAGCTAGCAGAGGGAGGATCTGTGGTGTGTATCATGAAGACAAGTCAGGAGCTTGTAAGGAGGATGAGTCTATAATAAAGCAAGTCAATTAACAATGGAGAAAGAGTTTGTGGGGGAGGAGAAGGAATTCCAATTTCTCAGTAATAAACACTGCCTCATCCACTTACTGCATTACATACATGCTTCTGAAAGGGCACATTTCCCTGTTAGACCTGTTATAGGAAAAAATATGCTAAAAATTATATACAGAAGAGGTATGTATTTTATCTGTTACTTATTGATCTGCGTACATGTGCTTTGCTTTTGGTGAGAAGTGGGCCAGCAAAACCCTGGGATCCAATTTCTAGAGCTAGATGTTTAATGTGTGATACCTATATTGGTGAGCCTATGATGCCCTATATACTGTGCGGTTTTAATAAACCACACTGAAAAGCATACTTCTTATGTATGTCTTACATATAGGCACTGCTTTTTTCAACTAGTCATCATATAAGTAAAGCTTCTCAGTAGAACAAACTGAGAAGTCTTTCTCAAGAATTTTTGCTATCTTTCAAGCACGTGAATGAATTTAGGACTAACTGCGAAAAGTGAGCCAATTCAATCAAATAAATCAGTGGCTGGTAAAAAAAAAAAAAAAAAGTGTACTTCCTGACTGTTTATGTCATTGCTCCTTTTTATTTCCTGAAAAGGTGAAAGTTTCTCTATAGAAAAGAGATCCATGTAATAGCTTCTGAACAGTAAATAAACCTAGATGGGTTTCTCTGACAAACCCACAAACCTCCACACACATGCATCAGACCCATAAAGGGCAGAATGAGTTTGCCTACCACATAGGAAAATCCCTGTACCATAAATTGTTTTCAGTTTGAGCTGTTTCCTTTGTGAGAATAGCTGTAGACAGTTCTATCTTGCAACCTACTCATTCTACAACCACTTCACCTCCTCTGCTGGCAGTCTAGACTCAAACCACAGATAAATTGTTAGAGGTGATCTCTGAAGCAGTGTATTTGGCAACAGAGCTGGACCACAGCAAGTATTATGCATGCTTGTGTTTCCTGAATTTTTTGGTTAGATCTCTGGAGAAGAGAATTACTGAATGTCAGAGCTGTGACGTAACCAGTGAGTACCAATTGTCTCACAGCTATGGTAGTACGCCCTTTCTTACTGAAAGGTCAGCTCTTCTAAGTGCTTCTAAAACTTATTCAGCCAACTCCTCCAGTCCCATTTCTTACTCAGGGCTGCCATTTTACTGATATTTGCATGTTGACGCTGTTGACACCATGGCAAGAGTAGTGCCTAAGACAAGCTTAGTTGCTGATGATTTTACAAACTTATGCAAGGCAACCACAATTTCTTAGAGGAAAGAATTGTAAATAAAAAATTGTACTCAGAGAGTCTCCATCTGATTTGAGAATTAAGCCTGGCAGATTCTCCTGTACATGCAAGAATCCAGTAGCTTGCCAGGTTTCACATGAAGGTTACACGCTGTAACCTTTGCTGGAATAGCAATATTGATGGGAAGCTCTTGGGGGATCACATGCTAAGGAGGGGTGGGGAACTAGGGAAATGTGCAGATGTCATAAGAGAGTGATTAGTAATAGGAATGCATATCAGCCATGTTCTCCTCTTCTGAGCATATACCAACATGTGGAAGTACCTGAATCCCTGTCTTTGTTATTCCATTGTTTAAAGAGGAGGAGAGCACTGGGGATAAGAAATCTGCCATATGGCCAGCACCCTTTTTCACTCTTGTTTATTATTTGTGGTGCACTTTCTGATCTTCTTTGACCTTCTCACAAGAGAGACCTTTGATTCCAGCACCCTACTCCTCTGGAAGTGTCTCGTACTGCTTCTGCTGTGTAAGCTTGCATATGACTGACCTTGACCTTACACAGTGGGGTTCTTCCTCTGCATGTGTCCATCCAGGAGTGTTTAAAACTTTTGATCGTCTACAAATAATTTATTTCTTCAAAAAAACAATACCACCAAGAAGTCAAAAAATGTTGTTAATGCTGATATTTTTCCTTTTTCACAACAGAAAGATGGAATCTTACCAACCAGGTCCTGAAGAACTAACAGATGACCATCTATGAGACTACAGAGGGTTTTTTATTGCATCTGGGCTAGAATTAGAGCGAAACTCCTCAGGGTGGACAATGAACAACACTGCTAAGTGCCACGATGATCACACACTGGATAAGTATTTGTTTCCATCTGTGTACAGCATTGTGATGGTCATCAGTATTCCCATCAACTGCATATCCCTCTATGTGTCTTGCATTCAAGTGAGGAAAAAGAATGAGTTAGCAGTCTACCTCTTCAGTCTGTCCCTGGCTGACCTTTTGTACTCTGTGATTCTGCCTCTGTGGATTGATTATGCCTGGAATGGAGATAACTGGAGGCTCTCTGCCATGCTTTGTCAGATTTCTGCCTTCCTTATGTATATGAATTTCTACACTAGCACTGCATTCCTTGCTTGCATTTCTGTCGACAGGTACCTGGCATTAGTTCACCCCTTGAAGCTCCAGCACTTGCGCACAAGAAGATTTTCACTGATTGTCAGCATACTCGTTTGGCTTCTGGAAGGCATCTTGAATTCTGTCATACTGATGAACAAAGAAGTATTCAGTGATCCTTGCAACTTCACTAATCATACGTTATGTTATGATAAATACCCCCTGGAACTGTGGCAGGCACAGATAAATTTACTCCGGATATGCTCAGGGTACCTGGTCCCTTTGATAATCATTGTGTTTTGCTATCATAAAATCTACCAAGCAGTGAGGTGTAATCAAGCCACAGTAGATGAAGAAAAGAAAAAAATCAGGAAACTTATATTGAATATCACAGTTACTTTCATTCTTTGCTTCACGCCTTATCATGTTGTATTGTTTATTCGTAGCATCAAAGAACCATACCCCACTAACCCCCAGTTTTTGCAGTTGATGTATAAGATCTACAGAATCACACAAGCCTTAACAAGTTTGAACTGCATTGCTGATCCAATTCTTTACTGCTTTGTGAGTGAAACTGCACAGAAAGACATTCTGAATTTGCTCAGGTGTTGCTTATTCCTACGAAAGCCTAAGGGAAAACAACCGGAAGAACATACTCTGTGCAATTCTACTGCAAAGAGCAATATCACCTACAGAACTTGCTGTGAAACTGACACTCTCTCAAAAATGGCTGCAAGAGAATAGTCAAAGAAAAAGTGGATAACATAAAGGGAAAAGAAAGGAGAACTCTTCTGCCATCTATATCTAGGAAATACCTCAGAAGTATACTAATCTAAGTGAAGCCAGTAGCTGGAACTAATGAGAACTTATTGCAGGGTCAATGAAATTGAGGGAGCATCATCATGTATCTTTAAAAGAGATGTGGTATATAAATCAACAAGCAAACATATAGTCAAGAAAGGTGAATGTGACACACTGAACACAGGAGGATTCCCCACCCAACGGCCTCCTGTCTCAGATTGCTAGCTATTCCATGTGCTAGGCATACATGTACTCAGCTGGAAGAAGGCTGAAGTCCTCTTAACCAGTCATTTTTTTTTCCAGTTTTAATAAAAACCTGAAGCTTAGCTGTGAAGGAGCCTTATGTAGGATTGTTTTTAAATCTGTGGTAGGAATGAATAAAGAATGCACACAAACACAGATCATTCAAATGATTGACAAAGGAGAAGACAGAGAGAGGGTGTTCAATCTTTTCTCTGATATGATGGTGCTATGAAGATTCCTTTCTTTCAGTAATGGCTTAAGTTCTCCTTCAGCATACCCCTCCGATTAGCCACTTCTTAAAATTGTTTCCCTCATGTAGACAGAGACTTAACTTTGATCTTCTTTGGAAAATGTCCTAATGTATAATTATATCATGTCTTTTCATTACAATATGAGTATTGTGTTTCAGATAGTTGAAGATTTAATACTTAGAGTGTATATAAGGAACCGGATTCTAGCCTCTGATGGTTTAAGTCAGATGAAATTTTTCCTGATATGCACAAGGAGGAAAAGAAAGGGATGGAAGGTGAGGTTTCACATCTCCACAACACAGAAGACCACTCTTTAGTCTTCCTTATTTTGACTGTAATTTCAAGTGGGTTTTTCTCTTTGTTTGTTTGTTCTTATGGAGTCAACAGAGCAATGAGGTCTATATCCACTTATTTAACTGCAGATGGAGGCTTCAGCTAGAGTTACTGGCCGAGCTCTCAGTCAGTCAGTTTTACAAAAAATCAAACAAACCAACTAACTATACTAAAAAAAACAGCAAAGAACAAGAATGGACCAATAGCTAATAAGAATGGCAGCAAAGGATCCCAAATTTTAAAAGGGTTAAAATTAGCACAAATCAAAAGTAGAGCTGTTAACCCAGGGATCTGGTCATATGCAGACTCCCTGCAATTGCTGTGATTCACTGGTAGTGGTGGGCACCTGTCCCTGTGAAAAGACAATCAAAACACTATGGGGTTTTCTTTGTCTCCTCGTAAACTTTTCACTTTAGGTCAGTTTCCAGGAAGAATGTTTGATTTTGGTGGTTTTCCAGTTTCATAGAGAAAAAAATAATAATTATTTTCATCAAAAATACCCCCCTCTGCAAGTCTGTAACAGAAAGAATTTGAACTAGCACTTTTCAGTACAAGTAATGGAAAGGATTTGGACCAGCACTTTTCTGCACAATTCTAGGACTGACGTTATACTTGGAGGACCAGCACACAGTGATCACAACAGAGATCACAATCAATGCTGAAATTTTTGCATGGAAATTATTTTTCCATTGCAAAGAGCCACTTTTGTTGTTTTCATGAGTTCCTGGTTGTGTCTATTTATATTTTCAATTAATTTCACATTCTGAGAGGGGAACTTGAGAGGGTGAGGAAATTTGGCTTGTTCAGCCTGGAGAAGAGAAGACTTTGGGGGTCCTAATGTCAGACTTACAATATCTGCAAGGAGAGTGTTAAGAAGACAGAGCCAAGCTTTTCACAGCAGTGCATAGCAGAAGGACAAGAAACGCACATAACTCAAAACAAGGGTCAGATTCGATATAAGTAAAAATTGTTGAACTATGAGGACTGCCAAGCAATGGAGCAGGTTGCACAAAGATGTATTGCACCCTCCATCCTTTAAGATTTTGAAGACCCAACTGGACAAAGCCCTTGAAAAACCTGGTCAGGCCTCATAGCAGACCTTGCTCAGAGTACAAGGTTGAACTAGAGACTTCCTGAAGTCCCTTCCAACCAGAATTCTCCTGTGATCCTATGAACTTTTATAAATATGTATGTCACTATTCTGGCTGTTACCTTCCTCTTCAAAAAATGTAGATTCCCTTCCCTTCTTTGTTTCCATTAATCCTTTTACTGGATTTTGTTTTCACATTTGTTTTTGTTTTCTGTAATTCTGTTTTATATACTATGAAGTAAAAAGTATGTAAACAGCAGTGCAAACTACTTCACCACAGACACGTCCCTATGCTGACAGGAGAATACAATGTATTTGCAACAGAATGTGAAACTTCACTGCTGCACTGGAATAAAAGCAGAACCAAGATTCATTATCTTCATGGAAAAAAATAACTTTGTTTATTTCTAGACCTTTCATGTGCCAAAAGGGTTGGAAAGTTAATTCCTTGATGTGATTTTATTATTATTATTACATTATATTATTATTATTATTACATTATTATTATTACATTAATAAGGGATAATGAAAGCTAAAGCTAAACAACAAAACTGAGTCAAATTTAACCTGTGTGTTGGGAAGCCATGAGAGCTGGCTGCTCTGCAAGGTAACCAGGTGCTGAGGATGACAGCAAGGTGAGCAGGGCAATATCCTCACCAAAAAGCCATACAATCCCAGAGCACCCAAGCGAGGTGTGCAGAGCAGATCTGGTGACGGTAACCAGCATCAGCCAACAGCTAGTCTGATCAGTGGACAAATCACATGGATGTGCCATAGTGGACAAGGCAGGTCTGAGGCTGAGCCAGGAAGCCAAGTCAGCAAGTCAAGGTCAGGATCATCAAACTACAAGGATCATCAAAGCACCATGTTCCCAAGATGTGTCTCAGGTGAAGGCACAGGGCAAGTGCCTGAGCTTACAAGCAGCTCCTGTGCCAAGGAGGAGAGATCACCACCAAAAATCTTTCCAGCTTCCTCTCCCACCCACCTGGCCCTGTGTTGCATGGCAGCACAACATCAGTGCTGGCCTCTACACAAGCAATCAAACCCAAGAAGGCAGGGGAAGAGGCTGCAGAGTCTGTAGGGAAACTCAGGGCCCTGACATTGAGCACAGAGCTTTATTTTAAAAAAAAATGGCCCTGAGATTTAATACATTTCAATTTTCTGCCTTTGCCCATGAAAGCCCTAGCTTGTGTCAGCTTCTATTTTTATGTGTGGATGTTTTTTGTAGCATCATTTCTTATAGTATGCCCCTGCCTTACTGAAGATCCACTTAAGATAAAGGAAAACAACAACGTCTGGCCCACAGGCTAGGCTTCTTGAAGGAACTCTGATAAATTAGGTGTCAGCTTTACAAAGATAAAACATAGGTACCTAATCCCTTAGGCTGCTCTGAAATGCTCACTTCATCTGTTGAAATAGCAACTCTCTGGTAAAATGAGGAAACTGAGATTGCAATGTCCTGTACTTCAGTTATTTGTGTATTTACCTCATTACTCTGACATAGCTAAAAATTTGCAATCTTTTTCATTTTCTCTATAAATTTGTTTGTCCCAGCTTGACCAAATTTTCTGTATGAAAATGGGCATCTATATTCTTTTTGGAATCACACAGTATTATAGGAGGGAATTCCACAGTGAAAAATGTCTTCATGAAGGCTTCAACCCATGCTGTGCATAGTGCATTTAGTAATAATATTACTAAATATTCCATGTAGAATATGTATTCCTAATAGCTCTGCAGGCAAAAACCAGGTGCAAATTCATAGAAACCACTTAAAAAGCAAGAACATTTGTTACAGAAAAGAGTTTATAAAAATCCAAAGGTCTATTTAATAGAAAGAAACGCATTCCTCAGTGAGGCACTATAGTTCCTCACTTCCCAATCTACACAGTGAGAATAAGGTTAATTAAAGGCCATGATGGTAACTTTAACTAAGTTACTATATCTGTATTATATATCTGTTACTAACTGTATCTGTAGGATATGAAATATCAGTGCCAAATGATATTGTCAGCACAGTAACAGCAGAGGTGGTTTTATATGTCATTAATTCACTAAAAGCAGAATCCATCTCCCAGTAGTCCAGCAAAGATATAGCTCAGCTTCTTAACCCTGGAAGTTTCACTGAACCATGGAGACTTCGCCGGTGGAGTTTTAGACTTCATTTGACCTATGTTTCCTAGAATATTAGCCATGAGCTGCTTCACGATTCACATCATTGTTCTTTTCTGATGCAATTACACATCAGCTTTGTTTTCTTAATGTCACTGGGGTCAGTCCTGACTCACATGGTTGTAGACTAACAAAGACTAACAGAAACTCTTGTCTAACTTTTTTTCCTCATCTTTAACATGTCTAACTTTAGAGCAACTGGGAAAACTGAAGGAAGCGTGAATTTGAGCTATGAGATTAAAATATTCCACTTCCTGTTTCCATTCACAGAGAACAACGTTACTAAAATGATTCTAATTACTCCAGTGACAAGCTTCAGAGACTCTCACTTTTATGCCAGTAAAGAAGTGCAATGCCATTGTTTAGCCACATGCCACTTTTCACATTACTTACCAGTATCCTAAGTGTTATCATAGGTCTAGTTCTCTATTTTCTAACATGGTAAAGCTGCATCTTGTTTGCTCACTGTCTCCACTCAGCATAGGGAGGGTAAAAGGGTGGGAGCACTAGGGCATTTGGGACCAACATGACCTCAAAGGCAGAGCAGCCACTTGTGCAGAATGAGGCTGCAAGAAGGAAAACCCTGGGTTACCTGTCCTGCTGTAAGGAAGGGAATCTAAGTGTGGTCCTGCATACAGCATGGTCCTGGAGCAACTGTTGCACCCAGGGGATGGATGCTGCTAATGGCCAGGGTTTTCCTTCTTCCACGAGATGGCAGCTCCTCATGGTCCCAGAGCCCTGCAAGACAGCAGCTTGCCCCTGCCTGGTGCCACCTGCTCCACTGTACTTGCATCTGATAAGCCATGGCCTGGCATTGATAAAGAGGGTGGAGCATGGCAGGAAAACTCCTAGTGTGTATCCTAAAGGTTTCTTTCTTCCTTTTCTATTGCTGCACCACAATGTCTGTGTTACCGATAAAAAGCTAGCCTAAGCTGGCACAGGGAGTTTTTGGCTGTCCAACAGTGAATTAAAAACAACCAAGCAATTTCACATCTTTTAATATCCTAGAAAGACAAACTTTTTTCTGAGCGGAGGCTTTTAGAAAAATAAACAAATAAAACACACACACAAACAAAACAGAAAACAGTAATGAAGATGCTCTATCAACTTATCAGCTTGCATCAAGATTCTCACCTGTGCCTGGGCAGCTCAGTCACCCCATGCTGCATCTGAAATACAGCCTGTACACCTCAGAGCGACAACGTGTCTCTGTAGCACCTCTCACTGAACGTCAGAGCGCACACTTACGTATAATGATCTCATCATAGTAACTAATGTAAAATAGAAATGCTAGAATGATGGGAGGTATGAAACTCCCACAAA
Source organism: Heteronetta atricapilla (assembly GCA_011075105.1). NCBI lineage: Eukaryota > Metazoa > Chordata > Aves > Anseriformes > Anatidae > Heteronetta > Heteronetta atricapilla. The sequence continues at coordinate 45,945,277 of CM021735.1, forward strand.
AAAAAAAAAAAAAAAAAAGGAAAAAAAATAGGTCAATCCCTTTTCTATCCCTCCCCTTTTTTTCCAATTGACTTTGTATATTTTGATGACAGAGGATACAAATGTCCAGTGCAGTGTGAGAGAACCTGAAAAATAAAAAAAGACCATGTTTCACAAAAGCTGAGGTAGCCCTCATGAGCTATTACTTTAAATTTAGTATTTTTGGAAATATTATTGCTATAGCAACCTCTTGGTTAGTGGTTCAATACCAGGGACAACAGATTATTTTCTTTTTTCACCTTTTTTTTCCTTTTTTTTTTTTTTAATCCCCCTGGTAAATGCAAAGTCTGGTGCTGGATGAAAAATTGAGATGGTGACAGACTGGGTAAAAGCACACCCAGATACTGGTGTATCTGGGCACACACCAAACTGGTATCTAATCACATATAAATATATAAGTAAACACCATCTTTAGTTTTATATTAAGTTCACATAACAATGAAGTAAATCATAGAATCATAGAATATCCCAAGTTGGAAGGGACCCATAAAGATCATCAAGTCCAACTCCTGGCACCGCACAGGTCTACCCAAAAGTTTAGACCATGTGACTTAGTGCACAGTCCAATCGCTTCTTAAATTCAGACAGGCTTAGTGCAGTGACTGCTTCCCTGAGGAGCCTATTCCAGTATGCGACCACCCTCTCGGTGAAGAACCTCTTCCTGATAAAATAGGGGTGCAGCTTGTGCCTCACCCTGTGGTGGTTTTTTTTGTTTGGTTGGTTTTTGTTTTTTTGCTATGGCTCTTTAAATCATCTAGATGCAGCTCATTGTCTTTCAGATGAGATATTGAAGGATATTTATCATAAGCAATGACCTTCACAGTCTTTTTCCAAGGGCTGGTAGTAATATTCCCAAATCTGTGCTATATTCAATCCCAGCTGAAGCTTTATTTTGACTTTTAAAACCATTACTTTTGCAGATATGCAAAGTAATGGCTATTTTTCCCACCCCAGGTGGGAAATGGCACCTAGGAACATTCTAATGTTAAATTTCTAACACTTTATCACAGTTATTTGTGCCCAGCCCAATGAGATCCCAGCCCTATCGTAGAGATACATCAAGCTATTGGAAAAATTGTCCCCTCAGTTTTCTTCTTCTTATACCTTTGCAGGTGTGATGGCAAGTTCTATATCCAGAAAGCCACAGTCTGAAGGAGAGGTCCATACATGGCCTTCTGTTTCACATACGTAACTACTGTGAGGACAATGCAGTTTATCCTGTAAAGGCAACATGGGCAGGTTAGGTTCACATCCTTAAAAGCAGATGAACTTATGAGGCCAAGCAGGCTTGACTGATGAGATGATCTTTCCTAGAAAACTTATATATTTTAGCAGCTTCACTCCAATGGGAATAAAGGAAAAAGGCTGGGCTGGAAAATGACAACTCCAGTTAAAAATATCCTCTCCCTCCTATTCCCTTGAACAGACTACTGATGCCGGATGCAAAACTGAGCCACAGCAGTACAGCATGTACATCAGGTCACCCTCCTGGTTCAACAGCTCTTATGGGCTCTTCTAATTCAGCTTTCTGCAGCCCATCCAGACATACTACAGGTGTACTGGGTGTGAGGGTACACAGCCAATGACCTCAGGACGCAGCTCTTCTCGTTTCCCTTTTCTTCCCTTGACAACTCACTGTTCCTGCATGTACCCTAGTCTGAAGCACCAGGTATCTCACAAAGCTCTCATGTATGACAGCTCCAGGATCTCACAAAGTGGGCTAGTTTACAGCAAACTCATCTTCTGAGGTAGCTTTTCACCTTAGAAGACCCAAGAACTCCTGAATGAGAAGGAAAGTAAAAAAACCCTAAGGGTTAGAGTGCAACAGAATCTTCAACTATGCCAAGTATTTATGAAGCAATTCCTAAGATTAATATTGAATGAGAGAATAAACACATGGCTTCACCCAACTTCTTTGCTTACCCTGATGGCCTACAACAAAATAAATATCTTTTGCAAACTAAATTTTCTGCTCCTCATGAGAACTCAGAAAAGGTCAAACGATGACTGCTGATACACTCATGGAAACTCCATGCAGGCAGAAATTAGCTCTCTTTCCCAACACAGTGTATGTGCACACATCACTGTCTGGCAGCTCAGAACATGCAGGTTCTGCATAGCATACCCAACCTAACTGAAAGCTTCATACCAAGAAGTTGTACAGGAAATAAATATTGCATTCACATTCATATTTGTTGCAGTGTTAGTGCCAGAAATGTGTGAAATAAAGTTGACTATTTCCTGGTCACCTATTTTGACAAGAGCAGTGCCAACCTTCCTTACCCATCTGCATGGCTGTTAGTGCATAATGTAGTATGTCAGTCCAGTCCACATATTGCTATGGGAACTCATAATGTAACAAAAGTAGTAAAATACTGCAACATATACTGAAGGCATTCCTGGTTAGTCAACATTTAAGGTTGTAATGAAATCTGCAGCTGCTGTTAATTCCCCTGTAATGTTCTGTTTGAGTAACACATTTCTTCACAAAGTCTAGCATTCACACTTAGAAGATTTATTTCTGTGAAAAGCAGGAAATAAATTTAGGCAGTAGCAGTTACAAGTTTAAAATTAGCTCCTTTTGGAAAGGAAAATTTCAGTTCTGAAGATTTTTTTTATCCCTACTACATGACTAGCAGATTCAGAATTTGACTTTAGATAGGCCTGGCATAGCAATTTCAAAAAGATCCAGGACTATTTGTCAGCAGAAGTCATCGTAACTCTGTCTCTACCAAGGGAAGTAAAAGGCAATAAATTTATTTTAAAAAAATAATTCTTCTTGTCTCACCACTATTTATACTCATGATTTCCACAGAATTTTTTCACGTGGTTATTTGGAAGTCATAGCTCTTGTATCTGGAGGTCCATGTGCATTTTCCCTTACCTTTTCTTGTGTTTTATGTTTATTACTGCATGTAGGGTCTTGAAAATGTTAATTTTAAATGCCTAAATATACTGATGGTGGTGGTGTCCAGAATAACTGTGTTTTAAACATCATTATTCTTAATAAAATCTTGACGCTTTGATTAACCTGATTTGCAATGAGTTTAGTCTTGAAGCTTGATGTTCAGTTTGTTTCTCTGCAATAACAGGAAGTTACCCACAAAGGGCATCAGAATAGAAATAACAGAAGAGGAAAAGGGTTCAGAAGTATGAACATCAAGAATTCTGCAAGGTAGATTTAACTGGAAGACTTTGCAAAAAATTGCCAACTTGCTAATTTTAGCCAATTTAGCAGTTTAGTCATTTTTAGTATTTCATTCAGAGAAACTAGGACCAAGAACTCAGACTCCCCTTGAAGCATTACCTGTGCAGGAAGCATTAAGACATCCAATGCAGACAGAGCGTGGCTTTTCACTCAAGATATCTGAAAACATGCTGCAAAGATATTCAAATAATCAACTTGTGATTGCACAGAGAGGTGTTAGTAAACCCTATAATTGGATACATACTTTCTAGAAAATGCCAGTTTTCCTGGCACCTCAGCAAACTCAATTTGTTCTTCCACAGAACAAGTTATGCAGCATTTTCAGTCAAAGAAATATAGCAAAAAATTACAGAGACAATTGTCTCAGTTGTGCTTGCAGAAGTCTGAAATGAGCGATCTGAGACTATCCTCACTAGGTGGCGATTTTGGTCTGTTTAGTCAGGACTTAGAGAAGAACAGAAAAAATCCTAGTTTAAAGATGTGCTTCTTACACACAAGAAAAGGGAGTTTGAGAACAGAGCTGGCCACTGCATCTGAGTTTACATGAAGGAGTGAGCTGTTGTGTTTTTTCAGTTTCTGCCTTGAGCTGCTGTAAAGTGTCAGGTTCTGACTCATCAGACCCCGGAACTAGAAGTGTTGTTTTTTTAAAAATAAAAATAAAAAAAAAAACACTATCACTGAACATTAAATCTAGGTTGGTAGAAAGCTCATATTAACAGCTTGTTTATACTTATTTTTCTTTGTAACAAAGTTTCATTCAATTCTGTCTCCTTCCTCTCTGATATTTATTGCAATATACATCTGTGCACACCCATACAGGCAGTAGGCATATGTATTGCTCAGCAAATCAAGCTCTTACAGTCTCTAGCCTGATAGACACCTCATTGCCATACTCATTACACCAGCTTTTTTCTTTTTTTCCTCACCTGCCCTAGATGAGCTCTGCTCCTGGGGCTGGCACCAGTTGCAATGCTCCACCAGAGCATGCTCCATCAGAGCTGTAATGCTTCCCTACATCTGCTGAAACGTGTATAATACAGTTCCTAGACATTCACACTCACCCAGTGATTAGCCAGCTCCACTCCTCAGGCATTTATAGCAGATGAGTTTGTAAGGCAGCAACTCTCTTATTGTTAGCCTCAAACTACGCTAACAGGTTTTGCATTACTGAATGACTCCCTAAAACAGATTCACACTTTATCCATATTACAGCTAGCTGCTTATTTGCAGATGTTCTCTTTACTGAAGTACAATAAACATTTTTTTTCTCTGTGTGTTTCTTCAGTGATCAGATCTTCAAATTGCTGCAGTAGGGTCATATCCTTCCACAGAATCCCCTCAGTCCCTGTAGGACCCAGCTTCATATACAGAACAGTATCAATTCTTCCCTACTTTCTACAGGAGCTCACATTAGAATAAAGATTTTCAGGTGCTCCATATTCCCCACACCTGCATCCAAAAAGGATTAAGCCTGCTCCTTCTATTAGCTGGATCATCAGTTCCATTATGCTTTTACTCAATGGTAGTATTTTCTTCTCCCTGTAACTATAGTCAATATTCCTTTATCTTTTGCCATATTCATGACTTTCTTTTTTTCCTCTGTATGAGGAGCAGACAGAACAATTGCACAACCCTCTTTCATTACTTCAGTGACAATTATAAATCTTCTCAACCCTGAAAGGGAAAATATTCATTAATTAGCTAGCTTTTTAAACAATTCTGGTCTTCATTTCAAAGTGATTTATGTGCTTCAGGAAGCAGTATGGAATGAATTAAATTCCCAGCATTTATTAGCTTTATTTCTTTGTGTTTTTATTCTAGGCTATATTATTCATATGGAAAAAAATGACATTTCAATAATGTGATATTCTGAAATAATTCCAAATGTCTGCAACTAAAACAAGAAATTAGGTTAATACACCCTGGCCAATGAAACATAATGACTTGAAGTACACTATATTTTTGCTAGTCCAATCATATATACTTGAATTTTTAATTTAACAAAGAAATAAATTAAATGTTAGATTGTACAAGTCCATCCAATATGATGCATTAGGCTCCTGTTAGTCCTTGTCCTTCTACCCCTATTTCAATAGTCCTTTATATCCATTCCCTTCTCTCTTTCCTTTTATCTTTTCCCCAAGTTCATGCTTCTATATTGCTCTTTCTTCCTTATATATCCAGAAGTACCTTTATAAAATAATCTCTGCTCACTTCCTCACAAATTTGTTGCTAGCCTAAGTAGCCTTGAGCAACTGACTCGGAAATTTCAAATGTGGGGGAGAAAGGGGAAAAACGTAAGCAACAAAAAAGCTCACTAGGCATTAATATTTTGTCTGGGTCAGATAGGACACATTTACCACAATGACATCCACAAGCAGAACTGAAGGGAGCTTTATCAGAGGTTGATCTCTAAAACTGACCATCATGAAGTCTCACACGCCTGCAATAACAAGATGAACATGATGTCATATAGGGCAGGTTCCTCTTTTATACCAGAGCAGACAACTTTCCATTGTTTTTCTGGTGTTTTATTTTTTTTTTCCCTTTTTTATGTTTCCTGTTATTTGGGTTATTTTTATCCTTATTAGATACTTGTCTGAAAAACTTCTTAATATAAAGCTGAAGTAACTTAGAAAATGTGGTTTTGACCTATATAGTTGTTTATTAGACTAAAATTTACATCTTTACCTTTGAATACAATGACCACAATCTAAATTCATGTTGAATTTCAGTAAATTAATATAACCTGATTTCCTCAGAGAAGTACAAGATTACAGACATAATAGTAATTTGATTCTGAGTGGTTTCTGAGAGACCTGTGAGAGGAGATATCCAGACCACGCTGAAGCCTGATTGCTGAGTGCAGCACAAGCACTTACCCCAACCAACATAAGCTGCTCTGGAGACTTCTGGGGCCATAACTTTAAAGACTGTTTTAGATCTTTACGTTAAATTAAATTTCACTTTCAAAATCTTGAAATGGTGCACGGTGAAATGAGTAATTGATACAATGAATAAAATCTTCCTTCTGTCTTTCTAATAATTCTCCTAAGAGACCAGCTTGTCTGGTTTTATCTCTTTTTCAATTTTCATCTCACCAGTGAAGGAAAGAGAACTACTTCTTCTAGCAGGATGTTCTCATGTTTGGGATTGTCACTATGTCCTGTAGCCATGTCCACCTACATCTGTTTAACTTCAGAGGCACTTTTTCAGAAAGTCAATGACTTTCAAATGACTTTTTCAGAAAGTCATCTCTGAATGAAAGTTTGTTTCTCTGAATAGAAAAGGTCTGAATGGAGCCTGTCCCTGTGCCTGGCCATCTTCTGAGTGCAGAACCTTTCCCAAACCTCCCCTGTCCCAGCTCCATGCTGTTCCCTCTGGTCCTGTCACTGTCCCCAGAGAGCAGAGCTCAGCACCTACCCCTATACTATGCAGAATATAGCATAAATGCACATATGGACAAAAATTAAAATTAAAATTAAAAAAAAAAAAAAGATCATTTATGGCTGTTTATTGTGTTTCTTACCTGTTCTCTTTTTTTGGGGGGGTGAGATAGACAATTTAAATATATATATTAAAAAAAAAAACAAAACAAAACAAAACAAAACAAAACAAAAACAAAAAAAAAACCAGCTCAAATACATCTATGAATTCATATTTTGGAGACTTTACTATTTTAAAACTTGAAGACATAATGAAACATTTCAATTTGAGTCAAACAAAACATTGAGGTCAATATTTTGCTTTTCTGTTTAACTAGAAAAAAATATTATTCCATTGATTTTGTAGTCAACCCAAAAAAACAACTAAAGCTGTCAGTCTGCTTTTTTATTTAAATGAAAACAAATAATCTTGAGCATAAAGAGAATTTATTTTCATAGGAGTTTATTACTTAAGTTCCAATTATTTGACATTATCCTGTGCAATAACTGGGCAGTATGAACACACTGTTCAAAACATCAATATAATGCAATTAAATATCTGGCTTCTGAAATTTCCCAGTCCACATCCAGTGAGGATCTAGATGTTCCCCAGTACATCTTTGACTGCACTGCTGCACTAATACTATACTAGTGCATTACATTCCACTATTTTATACCTCTTGCTGAAATCTGGCAAGAGATTTCACAGTTCTCCCTTGATGATCCTTCACTTGGATAGAGAACTCTTTTCTTCTTCATGATCAGATTTTCCATTTCCATAATGATACCAAAAGCCAAAAGCCTAAAGTCTAAAATAGAATGGCTACAGTGCTCTTTGTTATTCAGGGGAGTTCAACTGTAGTTTCAAGGTAGATCAGACTGATTTTTCCAAAGATGGCAAAATAATCTATATTCAGAAGAAAGGACACTTCACATAAGCCCAGAGTGTAGCTTCTTGTTTAACAGTCTGTGCCACACCTACAAGCCTGTAGAAAATTTAATCCAGTCACCCATACAGTACAAATGTGATTAACATAATGTTGAATATTTACAGTATTTTTTTGAGGAGTTATTTACACAATACAATGAAAAGCACTAGTTTTAAGTATTTGTATTCCAGTCTAAGTAGTTCACAAGCTCCAACAGGAAAACATATAAATGTCCTTTGATAGAATTATGCCAAACTATGTGGTATGAAATTAAATTTATAACCTGATTCAGAAAGACTGTATTTTAGTCTTTTCAAAATGCACGTGAAAGCAACACGCTATATAGATGTTTGACCAGCAACACAGTTCTGGCATAATTATTTGATTAGATTATTCTGATGTTATTTATTTTGAAATATCTCCTTTGTAGGCTATATTATACCTAAATAAGATCAAATATATGTCAGAGTAAGACTGATTTTTGGACAGAATTATTGCTCTTGGGAACTGGGGAGATGACCACTTTTTATTTAGTTATATATTTATCTATTTTAAACATAGCAATCACAAGTTCCTAAGTGGTCATCTATTTCATAGTAGACAAGGCTCAACAGTCAGGTATTAATGTTTTGCCATCCAGAAGAGCTACCCCTTAATTTTTGTACCTTTTGGGCCTTTGATTTGACTATATTGCGCAGTCAGGAACAGATTAATTTTTATGAATTTTGGGCATGTTAAGGCTCAAGAAGTGAGCTCCAGAGCTCTGCAAACTGAAAAAAAAAAAAAAAAAAAAAAAAAAAAAGTCCTCCTAAGTCAGTATTTGGAGAGCTTTACATCTATTATGGAGCTAGCCTCCTGTTCCTGCTATGAGGAGCCCTGGCTCTTCCAATCAGCTCAGGACAGGTGGTAGTTTTTTGTTGTTGTTTTCAGGAAAACTTCAGGCTTGCAAATGCTAGTTGTCACTCAGCATTCCGCTTGGTGCACACTCTCTGGAAAATTGTTGTATGCATGCTCATGGGGCAGCAGTACAGACACTTAACCTTTTAGCACCATACTGTTCTCCCACACACTGCTTTGGCTCTTTGGTAGCTCACTGCTAGTTTATTTTTCTCTCATTTGGGAAGGATAATGAGAAGAATCTTGCTGAGCCCTTACATCATAGCAATAATTATATGGGAATAAACACAGTACAAATAACTGCAGGGTGCTATGTTGGTCAGACATAACTACCTATTTAAAACAGGAAGCTTTTTCCTATGTGCAACGAAAGGCAGAAGAAAAGAATTGCCAAAGAATGAGATGGGTATGTGATAGTTCAAAAACTT
>CM021735.1:45954302-45987615 GCA_011075105.1 Heteronetta atricapilla
TTGTGTACTGATTTTAGTGTAATTTTCTTGGGCTGAGAATCCTGAGAATCTTCCACTCCTCTTGTTGAATCAGAGGAGACTGATATATAATTCATGAGCTGTTTTTAATATATTCATCATTGCAGTGATAGTTAAGGCAAAATAAATGTAATAAAAGGTACGATACCAAATGAAACTATGTTTTAGAAATTGAATGAATCAGGCTGCAGAGATACCAGTGCTAGTTATTCAGGAGGTAAATCACTGTCAATAAAAGCCATTGATCCATTTAAAATCAAATTCTGGAGTCAATGTCGCTTTTCTAATACATAAGTGTAAAATCTATATTTATAACCTTAAAAACAGAAGTAAATATCCACATTTCATAACTTGTGTTACAATAGTACTAATAATGTCATGATAAGTGGTCATCTGTAATGCTCCATAAAGTTACATTTATTGGAAGTCCTCTCAGCAGGGACCTGATATGTCATACACCATGTAAATTGATATAAATTATAATAAGGAGGAATCTGTCATTCCCTTCTGCTACAGAAATATCCCCCACCATCTTTTCATTAATTTCACTTCAAAAATCCCAAGTTAAGAAATTTCTATCATTAAGTTGGCTAGTACATAATTCACTTTCATTGTTGAGAAATTTTCTTCATATTCTCAGATATTAGTAGCAATGATGAAATAATGAAATGTGTTGATTTGCTTTTAAATGCCTTCATAGGTATGCAAGCATTGTAACAAGGTGCTCAAAGGATTAAGTTAACTATACCCAATTAAAAGTTCTCTGAGCTATGGAAGTTGATGAGATCCACATAAAGCCTTTACAGCTTTCTCAGAAGTCAGCAAAATATTGCTTCCTTAACCTCTATGTAAAACTCGCCACATAACCACAGTTACAGGAATGACAGGCTGCTGTGGGATGGACACGTGAACACCAGCTGCACACCTCTACCTGAAAAACTTCCTAGGGTGAGTAGTGAGGGCATTCACAGGGAGCTTTGAAGTGCTTAGTAGCTGCTCTTTCTGAGGGTGTTTGATCTGTCAACATACCAGTGGCATCTGCCACTAACCTGTTCTGTTTCCATAGTGTGATTTCAGACACCAAGTTGTGTCAGAATTCATCTGAGCCTTTATGGAACCTGTCCTTTGGTGACAAGAGACATAGGTGGCAGAGATGAAAGATGTGTCAGCTCTAGCTCTATAGGCTGTTATACTTCTACCTGAAGCTTTCTTTGATTTAATTAAGTCACCAAAGTCTTCTGAAAATAAAAATCTTGAAACTTAGTAGTTCCTTTACAATACAATAAACAACATAAAGAGAAGGCAATCATCCATTATAACCCATACTTCAGTAACCTGCATATTATATGTGTGTCCTCATATTATTTTAACGCATCTCCTCCTTCTGTGTATTTGTGCTTTCCATAAACTATGCCACTGCTTAAAAAAAAAAAAAAAAAAAAAAAAAAAAACTAATTTGTTTAATGGCTTTGCCATTCTTACCCACAGACTAAACCCATTTTCATATTATCAGACAAAAAGACAAAATAAGGAAATCAAGAATTAAAACAAGGAAATGGAGGCTTTTTGAGTTCTTCTATTTATACTTGCCTTTCAAAAACCTTGATAAATGTCCTTTGTCTTCTCCTTTTGCAATCTAGCAAGAGTAATTTGTGCCAGAGCTGAAGACAGGGAGGATGCATGTTCTCTCCTCAATTAGTATTGACTCTATGATGGTCTGTAATTATAAAAAATGCCAACAACACTTATCAGCAGCAAAAATAGAACTGATCAATAATGGGTCAGGAGGATCAGAAGTACAGTCAGCTTCTGGGAATATAAATTCTTGGCAAGAAAATATGATTTTAGATTCAGATTCTGTAACTAAAAGACTTTTTTGAAGTATCTGAACCAGGTTTAGTTTTTAATCTAAGAAATGTGTTTTGGCAATGTTCTCAACAGCTCCCACCAACACTATTATCATTATTATTGTTGTTGTTGTTATTGTTATTATTATTATAATTTCCCACTCAATCTTATTTCAAATGTGTGTTCTATATCAAGAACAAATGGCTGTATAACTCACCCAAAGAAAAACAGATAACCCTGTCGGTTTCACTCTGTGCCATTTAAGACAGAATGAGAAAATACATGCCAGAAAGTTTTGTCAATAAGAGAGGTATCTGTAATTTCTGGTCTTGTGGGAACATGATCAAATAAAATAGATACTAAAGGAATGTACAGGTCTAATCCTGTGCAGAGCTGTCTGTTCACGTAGGTAGCATTAGCAATAGTTTTACCTGTCATTCATAGTAAGCCACATACAGGAATCTTCATTAAAGTGCAGGCTTATCTGCTGGACCAGTCACTATGTCCATAGACTCTCCCCTTTCCTATCATGAGATATTCCTAGGAGGTTGGTTTGCTTTTTTCTTGTATCAGGCATTGCTTCTCCTTGAGGAGTGACACACTGCACGCGTTTGTCTGGGGAGCAGCATGCATGTAGGTATATGTTGACACCTAAGACTGCTGGAAGATATTATTGCACAAAATCACCATTGCCAAGAAAATGTATCTCTGATTTCCTTTCCTGAATTACAGGAAACCATGACAGGTTAGATCCTGTATCACCAGAATTATGTTCTGCATAACCAGAATTATGTTCTCTTAAACACTAGTCTGCAGCACAGTCTCTATATTCTAATGCATTTATTCAAAAAAAAAAAAAAAAAAAGAGGGGAGGGGAAGGTAAAAGATTTTAAAGGGCATTCTTTCCCAAAATTTTATTTTATATTCATAACTAGCAAACTGCTGCTGCCATTAGTATTTGAATTGACAGTGGCTGTACCAGGTGGTAAAAGAAGGCTATGGCTGCGCTAGTCATGTGTGGATATACAGCATCCTACAATACAAATATAAATATGACCAGAGTCTGGATACATTGCAGTGAGTAGTCCAATTATATATATGTTAGGTATGTCCTGCTAATATCAAGTATTACAGAAAATTGATGCCAAGCAGACAAAACAGAGCTCTAAAAATAACATTTTTGTCCTGAGATAATTGCATTTCTTTCTCATTATCAGTCATTTGTGGAAAAGTACTAAATTTAATATCAGGTGCTAAACCATGAAGATGCTTGTAAAGAGGGTATTGAAGAAGCCCATGTCAGCACAAAATAGAAGAACCTTATTCTCTCCAACTTCTTTCATTTTTCTGTCAATGACACTTGAGAATTCACATAAAAGCTTTGACTATGAGAAATTATTTGTACATAATGACCTTTAACTATCGCATGCATCAATTCAATAGATGAATTTGGCTAAGTGTAAAAGTAAAATCGTGTTTCCCTTGGGTATGGCAATCATGATTGCCTTGCAGGGATTCATCTATCTGTAATACCACTCTGTTCAAAGCTGCTGCATATGACTATACTGTCTTTAAAAGAAAAAAAAAAAAAAAAAAAAAAAAAGGCACATTGGTATTCTAAAAAGACCTTTACTCCCTTGATGATTGCTACATCTTGTGAAAAAATAGCAGGGTGCCTGATCAAGCCAATTGAAGACATAAATTATTGGGTGAGTGGAAATCAATATTTTATTAGAAGCACAAGGTTTACTATGATGAACCTTGCAGACATATGCCTTTCTGTTTATAGGTAAATCATTAGATTTCCTAAAATAGACAAGGCTGCTAGATAGCTGATTTTTTCAGCTTGAGGCTATGGGAACCATCATGTAGGCATAAAGGGAGAAGTTACAAAATGGGGAATGTAGTTATAAAAATCCTCCTGAAGGGAAAGGAGAGGGAGGAAGATACAAAGTGTGACTATCAACCTATACAACCAACATGCCATTCCATGGCATATGCTCCTTGCTTTCAGAACTTCTCTTGAAACTTGCACTACTGTTGGCAGTGTGCAAAGTATTAAATCTAACCTATTTTACAATGCTGTTTTTCATGACAAGCTGACTCTGGTTGAGTCTGAGCATCCAGATGAAGTTTGTTTGTCCAGATCCTACAAGGTATTCAAAATCCTCTTATACTTTATCCAGAAGCTTTGAAGACCAGGATCCAAGACAATATGGAGCTAACAGGAACTGAAGCTCCTGTGCTCCCAACAACAGACTTCTGAGACCTCACAGAAGTGGGCTTTTACTTCCTGCACTGAGGAAAGCAGGACATACAAGGTCTTTCTGTGAATGTTAAGAAGAGAGCTGTTAAACTTGCACAAGCCCCATGCAAAACTTAACATTTCTTGAGTCATAGTGTACCCAACACTGGTTTCTGCAGACATCCTTTGGGTGCAAATGTATTTTGGCATATTTCCAATATATTTATCTTTCCTCAAGTCATCTACACAGGTAGATGTGGTTGTGAAGAAATAACCTCACATGGCTCTGGGACACTGTCAAGATGACCAGTCACATATTTGTACTGCCAAACCCCACTATTCACTGCAGTGCAGCTGAACTCTGGTAGCTCCCAACTACAAAATGCAAATAATATTAAAAATAAATAAATAATGAAGAAATAAATATTAAAAATAAATAAATAAATAAAATTGTAGTCTTAAGTGGAATGCCACAGTTAAGTGAACATACTCGAAATTTACACCCATACCCAGAAGTGATTTTTTCCTGAAATCCTCTGCAAAGGGTACATCAGGATTATTCCCTTCACAAACCCAGACTCACCTATTACTGTAATTTGTAAATTGAACAGAAATAAGACTAGAGAAGTGATTAATGACACCTGTAATCAGGTATGTGACTTATTTCTCTCTCACACTTCTTGTCTCAGCTTGTAAAGTTTTTGCTGTTGTTTCATGGAGCAGGCTTCCTTCCTGAAATCAGTATCAGTGTAGAAAAGGCATAATCTAACTCCCATTCTGGCATCCATACACTTATCACTGTTACTGACAAGATACAGTACCCCATATCCTGCTGCTAATGTGCGTATCACCTCACTGACTCCAGAATGACTTTTTTGGCCAGTACCTGTGGGCACTGGGAAGCCCTGTGAGTCAATCCAAAATAAATCTAGACAGAGTCAGCAGTTTCATATCTGAAGAGTTTGCATCGTTTGTCACTCTGGCATACTATTCTGAAAGTAAAATAGCTTTGGGCCACTCCTGTGCAGCTGCATGACTGCTGCTTGGGCCAGGAAATGCAGCGCTGTGAGCACTTCTGCCTCTTCAGCTGAATTATTTTGGCATTTGCTGGTGATTGCGGAGATGCCAATTTGCATGCTGCTCCTTCTGGCAAGAAATTAGCCCTGGTGTTGTGCCCCACTGTACATCCATATGTGCAACATTAACCGCAACCAGATCCATCTGCTCAGACCCATCTTCCTCCATCTGCCACCATGCTCCATGTTATCCATAGGACATTGCATCAGAATTATGAATCATACTCTCTAGGCTCTTGATACCTTATTGTAACAGATGGGAATAACATATATTCCATAATAATGATCCTGGATATATTTGTTCTTTGTTATATTAATGATTCAATAAGAAAAGAGTCAACTAGATGACATTACTAAATTACTGACCTTTCAGGCAAAAAGAGCTAAAGTCTAAGTCTGTGTTAGTAACACACAAGAAGGCATACCTCTGAAATAATGCATTTGCTCCTGGTTTGACTGGAAATCAATACGTGAGGTACAATCCAAATTCTTGTTAGTATTACTAGCAGAGTAATTCCTAGAGTGCAAATCTGAAGAGCAACACTAAGGACAAAGAAATGGGACAAAGAAATGAGATGTTCAACAGCTATGACATTTTGGCAATTCACCAGCGAGCAGAGAGATTTTAATTTATTAGTAGCAAAGAACAGACGATCCCATAATAGCAAAGAAGCATCTCTCTGCTGCTTGTTATGATGAAATCTTCCCTCCATGTCAATTTTTAAAAGAAGTGAATTGCTTTGTGCTGCACTGTCTGAATACTGCAGAGTACAGAGCTCCACAAAAATTATCCAGGTGCTAGAAAACTGTGCTGCACGTAACAAAGATTCTGGAACTCAGAACATTTAGTTACCCTAAAAGAAAGTTGAGAAGTAAGTTGGTCATTTTCTTGGGCATTAAGTGCAAGACAGCAAGCAGCAAGGAGGCATTGAAGGACCTGGTGACTAGAAGGTGCAGTTTGACTGTCACATCTAAAAGAGGCTGTGTTTGCTTTTGACAAAGGTGTTTAAATACTGGTGAGCTCCCTGCACAGCAGTACTACCACACGGAGTCTCTAAAGGGGTGAAACACAGCTTCAGAAATCTATAATCCTTTTTTTCCCAGAGAATATTGTGTTCAAGTCTGCTAAGTAGATGACCAGGGTGGTCTGTGCTGGCCCTTGAGTCCATGAAGCCTTGCTGCTTTTCCTGAATGCAAGGAGAGATTTTCCAGAGTAGCTGTGGGGCCTAGGGCTACCCCTCTGCAACAGAGCTAGCACAGGAGCCTGCTATCTGCTCTGTGCCATGTGAAGGGAAGAACAGCTTGTGCCTTGGAGAATTTTCATTCCTGCTGCTCCTTCAACATTGCTACTACTGCCACTACCGCAGAAATTCAGTAACCCAACACCAACACCAGAAACAAAACCAAAAAGAACATGAAGCTGGGTACATGCAGTGAGTGATCTGTAACTATGACTATTCATAATAGGAGATAAAAGGAGAAACAGACTATTTTAAAGATACATGGTGTTTTTTTCTCATACATTATAGGCTAATGTCCAAAGACTAAGGCATCAATGCACAGGGGTCTCTAGGCCTCTCACTTCTCTGAGCTTCCATTTGTCTGGCAGCACTGGCAGCTGCTGCTTATCCTTGAGCTATCAAGGTTTGGCTTAGACTGTTTCCACTGGATGAGTAGTGTTTTTTTTCTGGTATCCAGATACACACACTGAACATAGCTAATGCTTTTTGATTCTGTTGAGGAGGAACATTTCTTCAGTCACTGCTGATCTCTTCATTATTGATGGGATTTTCCCATCAACACCCCAAAATTTTCAAAGCAACCACTTACTGTATGTTTAGTTGGTTTATATAATGTTTCAGTGCTGAAAGTGGCAAAGCCAGGCTGCATTTCTCATAAGCAAATAATTTTTGCAGATGCTTGTCCATCTACCTTTAGAGGAGGTAGGACATCCTCTAAAGGCAGACCCACAGCATTGATGCCATATATCTATTGATGGCATCTCCATAAGAATCTACATTCTTAGGTCCTTGCTTCCATGCAAATAAAAAAACAACTTGGGCTGAAGTTGTTTTCGAAAACAAGTGCTAAAATATGCTTTTGCACTAAGGCTATGGTAAAAGATGAGTTAATTTATTAGTCTTCATAAGTAACCAAAGTCATTCTAACAATTTAACAGTTTTTCTTTAAAAGCTTATATTTCATTTCCTGTAACCTCTTATTTGCACAATTCCACAGCGGCTAATTAAGATTTAAAAGGAAATCCAGAAATTAGACAAATTCTGCAGAATTAACTGATAATAACAACCATAATCCATATTTTTGTAAGGCAGCTTTCTAGGAATTAATATCCATTAGACTTTTTAATTCAAAAATGTGCTTGCCATGCATTTATTAAGAGTTGTAATAATGGCTCTAAGCACTATGTCATCATTAATAACAATAATAATTAAGTCTGGGAATCATTACAGGAATCACTTCTGCAGCAGTTCATGCAGCTCTCTCACCAGTAAAGAAACTCTTCTCCCCTTGCAGTGTTGCATGCAGGGCTATGAATCTCCCTAGATTTTGCTATTGCTGGCAATTAGCAGTATTTGCTGATTAAGCAAACCCAAGACACAGCTTTGGCCGACCCATAAGAGAAAGTGCTTGGTAGTAGGAGCCTTGGCTAGAGGGAGACGTTCTTGCTTTGAGATTGCTCCTGATGGTGCACAAGCACAAAGATCTACCTTTTATAAAGATACTTTCTCACACTATAGCAAAGAGACATATGCTAAAGATGACATTTCTCCTGGAATTCAATATCATAATTCATCAGATAGGACACAGAAAGAACAAGTCAATTACTATGACTGATACACTAGAGCCAAAAAACAAAACAAAACAAAACAAAACAACAACAACAACAAAAAAACTTCTTTGTCACTGTTTCCATTTCATGCAGTCACTATTGTTTAAGTGTATTGCACGTGTGCAGGTGGTAGGAGATAATTGATCTTCATTGAGTTTCTAGGTAATAGCTTTCAAAGTTTCCCTGGAGACAGTGCTATCATGATGGATTCATTCATTGAACAACCATGAGACACCTAAAATATTTCAATTAAAAACTAAAAAAAAAGAAAAAAAGAAAGAAAAAAAAAACCACTAGCTCTTCAATTCTCTTGAAAAGTGAAGTATCTTTTGATAGAAATAATTTTGTTTCATACATGTACGCATATATCCACACATCCATCTAACATTTGATGCAAGACCACCATTAGTGTAACTATGCTGGACATTAAAGAAATGTATTAGCCAATTTCAGACTTGGTGTAATGAGATGTAAACCCAGACCCTGTATATTCATGCTCTGAATTTGTCTTGAATAGTTTAGCATTTAGTACTCATTATCTGTGGGATTAATTTGAAGATATCCTGCTAATGGACAAGTATGTTAATGATTGTTATATCTTACTTTATTTAGGTTTATGGTAGCAATTAAATATAGTTGATATTAACATTAAAAACATCCAAAGGGACATAATGTTGTGATGTAGAGGCCAAAAAAAAAAAACTATTAACAGAGCGAAAAGTGGGTAATTCAAAGGGAGCTGAGGATAAAGTCACCCTGTCAGCATGTGTGAAATTCAGCTGCAGTATGAAGACAACTCTCACAGCAACAAGCATTACAAAACACTGCTACAAGTTTAAAAAAAAAAAAAAAAAACAGTCTAAGGGAAAAAAAAAAAAAAAAAAGAAAAAAAAAAAGTATCTGTCTCCATAGATCCACATTGGCAGACATGAGATACATTCAAAATTTTTTTTTTCTTTTTTCTTTTTTATAGACCCCAGCACAAATGGATCAGAATGCTGTGTGGAAAAACATTAAACTATGGCTTCCATGAAGTAGAGTTCATGCACTACAGACAGACAGATCAAGACTTCAGGACTAGAAAGACTGAGAAATGGAGTCACCTAGGAACCTCATTCCTTATCCACATTCAGAAATATGATCTGAGAGGCCTCCCCTGATGCTCTCAGGCAGTGGGAGGGAGTGGAGACAGCTGTCCAAGCTCGGCACTTCCATCACCATCACACTGCACCGCTGTCTCCCTGTGCCCTTGAAGAGGCAGTGAGCTGGTGACATGGTTATGGATCTGTTGCAAAAACTGTGCAAAATCTGTAAACAAGACCAAAGCTAACTATTCTGAAAAGGGAATAATTGCCAGATTGAATTGGAAAACAGATTATTATAATTAATTCACTTGGATGACAGTCTGTATAAGCATGACACAATGACTGTTCATTCAGGAACACGGGTGTGTCTGTGTCTTCCAATTCTTTATCTATTCCACCATAATTAAGCATGAATAATGTGCACTCAAAGCCACATGTCACCCAAACTAATGTCATGCTGAATGAACAAACATCTATCTGTGTAGCTGAACTATTGCTGAACCTACAGACTTACACAATTCTTGTCACTAAGAAGCCCATCAGAAGTGTGTAATGACATGCAAATGAGTAAGAATTGTTCTGAACAATAAACAGTAGACAAAAAAAAAGTGCTACAGATCAAAATATATATCTAGAAAGCTCTTCTATTTCTGGTGGGTTTCTCAGCCAGATTATTATGCAAGTCACTCACTTACCTGAGCCTCTCTCCTTATTCCCTTCTATTTCTGTTTAGGCAGGTATTTCTGACCTGTAACTTCACCAAATACATATACTTACTGTATGTTTTGATACTGGTTAGATAATAATGCATACAAAGGTGAACAGGACTGACTTAATAACAAGAGACTTGGTCAAAAATAATTTTACATATTTATATCAACAGAAGACAGTAACAGCAGCTGCAAGTCTCCCTGTCTCAGCCTGTCCCACCTTGCATGGAACAAAAATGTAAACATCTCAGAGTATTATACAAAATGAATTCATCATTCCCATTTTGAAGAAGGAAAAGCTGCGACAAACCGGTCAATTCACATAAAGTCACATGGTGAATCATTTATTTCAATAATTTTGTTCAAGCATCATATGCTTTTTAATTTCCAAGTTCCAGCTGTGTACACAGCCCAATGGTTTACACTGCCTTTTCATCCATGTGGTGCTTGAGTACGCTCCCTCTCATATCCACACAAATTTTTTATACATAATTTTCTGTCTGTGCAGTGTGTGGATACAGATAAGATTGGCCAGAAAACTACAATTTCATTACATGAAACATTTTGAACTTTCAAATACGTAGGCAGAAAATAATTCAGAACCCTAAAACCTCCTGACTATTTGTAATAAAGTAATAAATTTAGAGTTACAGTAATGTTACCATACCCTCTAGCCAGCAGGAAAACTAGGAAAAAATCTTTCAAACTCTTTTAAATCACCTCTACTTACTGTTCTTACTAATAGGTGTTGATTATGAATTATAACTAAAGCAGTACAAGGGAAATGCAGAGAGACAAGGCAGCCTGCTGTCAGCCTCTCTGCACTAATGGCTTGGAAGATACTGTTAGTATGCTCTTACCCCTTTGCGGAAGAATCAAATTATTTCAGCTTTCATACAGACACCATTCAAGTAAATTACTGGAGGTGCCCTTTACCACTTGGTGCATTGCCAATTACCAAATGCCATTACTTTTGCATACAATGAAATGTTTTGGTACCATCAGGTTAAAGAGAATACCTATTTGGAATGAATGAAAGGGCAGAAAATGTCACGTACAGAATCAGAAAGACAGATTGAATAGTTACAGCAGGAGTCAGAGGTCCAAAATGTAGATGAGCTGGTTTCCCCAATGAGATAGCTGCTGTGAGTTAAATGGAATATTCACCTGAGATTCAGGAGAATCTGCACAGTAAAGGATTTTAAAGCATATGCTAAATGTTTTAGCTCCTATGAAACAAGCAAAAGGTTAAGTTTTTATTTTGGGTGACATTGTGTTTAAAATACATCAGAGGAAAAACCTTTAGTAGAATATCCTGCACTGTGTCAGGTCAGCCTTTCTGCATCTAAATAATACCCTTTAAATGTAAGGATTTTTATTTTTTGTTCTTTGTGAAACTGCTATGGTATGTTAGATTTACAAATTTCCATTCAAATACTGCAGTCTATAAGTAAGACTTGTATTTGAGAAGTCTGCCTTCTGTTACTTCATGTTTCTTATCCTAAAAGGCATTTTGCAATCAAAACTGAAATCTTTAGATTAGAAGCACTCAGAAAGGCTGGAGTCAAGTTTCCATGACAAAGAATGTCCCAGGTCTAAGTATAAATAAGTCGGGAGCACAACAAAACTGAACCTGCTACAAAACGCCCACTACCTTCAACAGAATAAAATTAATACATTTACGGAAAATATCAGTGATTATGCAGGTATACATGTTGCCTAAGGAACATGTGTAAGAATGGTTCCTAAATCTAAGGAGCACCACTGACATCAGAAGAGGCTTTCCATATCTGTTCTCCATGATTTCTGCACAATTATGAATAATTGCTAGCAAAATAGAAGTAGCAAGCATGTATGTTTTATTTCTCTTGACCCACAAAAATTGGCTCTGTAGAACAGTTATGGATTTTATCTTTTTGTTATTGTCATCAGTTCAGCTGTACTAGTGACTAGTCCCTAGCACTCTCATCTTTTTGTCATTTAATTTCCCTTCAGCCAGTGATTTATTCTATTCCTTTAGGCTCATACTGTCTGATTTCAATTACTTCACTTCCTTGGAAGTCCAGTTCCTACAATGAATTGAGAATCTGTTGTTTTCTTTTTCACCCTGTGTAATTTATTTTAACACAAGCATCCCCTATACTAGGACATCTCAAAAATCATCCTAATTGCACATTTTGCTCCTTGCACTCCTTTTGCTGTTTGTTTTCTCCATTTTGGATTCCTGAAGCTCCTTTAAAATTCTACTTTCCAAAGTAGCTTTCTGTGACACATAAACATCTGAAAACCTTTCCATGTCAATTAAAAAGATGTTGGGACAGTAGAAACGTAGGACATACAAACTTCACCGCACAGTGGGAGGCCGAGAAAAATCCATAGAATCAAAGCGTTGCTAAGGTTGGAAAAGACCTCCAAGATCATCTGGTCCAACCATCCCCATACCACCGATATTACCTAATGGCTAATCATAAGTTAAGTATGGATAAGTATTCCTTACTCTCCCACACCATAAAACATTTTCCCAAGCCCTCTAAACAACATTATTCCATGAATAAAATATCTATGGGCCCAACTCCAACAGCAGATGGAGAAAGCATCTGACCTTTGGGACCTTGTTAATGCTCCAGGTCCTTTCACTAACAGGGAAACTGTTAGACAAAAGAGATCCAAGGCAGCAACCCGAGCCTACGCACATGTGGAGCAAACCATGATGACATGGAGCACAGATTACCCAGATCCTCCTGCTTTGATCCTGAACACTAACCAAGTCTGCCATAAATGCCATAATCTGAGCTGACTGACAGCTCTCAGTCGTCAACCTGCCAAGCTACAGAGAGACTGGAACAAAAGTGCCACCTTGTATAAAACTATCAGACATACAGGTAAAAAGAGGTTAAAACAAGAATGTACATTTCAAATGCCCACAGATTTGTGCCTCTAAATCTGGTATATGTTTTTGACAATCTCCCCCCAAAGTCTTTCCACATTTCTAGAAGCAAAACAGATTTATGCATGTCTACAGGTTTGATAAATCTTTTAAGTGTGTGGGAGCAGCAAATATTTTGGAAGTGGATTTGAAGGAAAAAACAAAATTTGAAATAAGATGATTAACATCATCCCTGCCTTTATAGAGGAGAGAAAGCCAGTGAAATGTAAATGTGCATGTCAGAATTTCTGTCTCCCTGTGCACTGTAACCAAAGCTCTTTGTGCAGGAAGCTGGGCTTTGTCCCTCTCGTACAGAGATTGGCATTGGCTGTCATAAGGGACACCCCAAAGAAAGGTCTATATGATAAGGACCAAAGTGCGAATGAAGCAGAAACCAAAGGCTGCCAGTGAGATGCAGGGCTGTCGGTAAGGGCTTCTGAGCTGTTGGCCATGCCTCTCTGATCCCCTGCTGTCATTTCCAGCCACTCCTCCCTCCACAGGGATGTCAGTCAGGAATACTGGCCTGAAATCAGCGAAGCAGCAGGAGTCTGAAGGCTAACGTAAGGGCATGAAGAATGAGACTTGCCTTTCAAAGAGCTGTTCTGGAGAGACAGCAACCCTGAACTGCAGCAGGTAAGCTAATAAAGTACAAAACCTTCAACAACTGCACAGGGAACAAAGGAATCTACAGAAAAAAGCACGTTTCTCGCTCTTTAAAATCGCCAATTTTTTAAACTTTCTTTTATATGAAAGAGATCTCCTTTTGAAGTTTGATTTTTTTATTTTTTTTTTAAGTGAAAAGAGAACATTTTCTGCTTCTCTTTTACCAAAACCAGTTATTTGCTCCAACTGGATTTTAGCTGGTTTCAAAGTCTCCTCTACAGAAAGGATGTGGAAAGCTCCTCTAAGGGAAACAGAACTTTGAACCAAAAATCAAAAACAGAAAATAGAACTTTTTTCCTAACAAGTACAGCAAGAAATAAGGGGAAAACAGAGTTTGATTACTAGAGGACAGTTTATTTTGTTTTTACTCAAAGTTAATTTTTCAAAAGAATAAGAACTCATCTGGTTTGCTAGATCAAAACAGACACATCCTGTAATTCTTTTTTTTTTTTTTTTTCTTTTTTTTTTTAACTATTCACCTGAAATCCATTGGAAACAGTGCAAAATCAATAAGAAAGGAATATAGTATAAATCCCTGAGTCTTTTCTTCCTGTACTCCCTGTTGATGTTTATGGTCATTACATATATAATAATTCTCACAAATCTTTATATAGTTTTTAAACATTTTCAGAGGGGTATCTCTTTCTATATTTTAACAGGAGAAAGATCATCATGCATGAGGAGACATAGGTAACCAGGAAAACAAATGCACGTTAACTATCCATCAATCAATTGATGGAAATATGCTCTGTAAATGAGAAGGGCAGCTGAACTACCTGGCAAGCTCTTAGCTGATACCCTTGGAAGCCTAAGGAACTAATGGTTGGTGCAGAAAGCTGGGACCATTAGGCCTTACTTTTATTCTATACTACATAAACCTGCAGTGCTCCTATTGCCAGATCACTTCAGCTCCCTGTGCAGTCCTTTATTTATAGATTAATTATGGGATTAGAATGGGTGTAAAGTATCTCACAAGGGTGCATTGTAACTTAATTCATCAGTGTTTATAAAACCATTTGAGACATGCAGATGAAAGCTTATGCATCAAGTGTACAAATAGTTATTATTTTCATAACCATTTGCAAGGACTGGTTTCCCACAGACTCTTTTATTATGTTTGAATTTCAGCTGCTTTGCTAATGGTCCTCAGCAGATGTACTTTCAGCCTGGTTCCCATCTGTGCCAGGAGATACACTTAAATACTGGACATTTTTCCACGGCCACTAGGAGCAGTCCTTTTCTAGATGCAGCACATTACTGCCATGGAGCTAGATGTTTAATGCTATTATTGCAATCTTTCTGCCAACCACTGATTGACAGCAACAAGGCTTGGGTTCAAATTTAAAGGGATCACTAACAAAATGCCAGCTGGAGCATCTGCTTAGAAACCCAGGGAAACAAAACTCAATTTTCAATTTTCTGCTTTGACTTTCTCTTTGACAAATGAGTCAATTGGCTTAGTGGTATTTTACTTGAGGGAGGAAAGAAAGAAAAAAAAAAAAAAAAAAGAAGAAGAAGAAGAAATGGAAATAAAGACAGTACTACACAAAATCTGATTCCTAAATTACAACAATGTCAGGCAAACCTTCCCACCTAGGCACAGGTGTTAGTCCAGCCCAGGGCTCTGCCCCTGCAGTGACGCTGCAACTCCAGCCAGCTGTATTCACAGCTCTTCTCTTTCTGCAGCCCCATTAAGTGTTGAGAGCTCAGGGTAAAGGCATTTTGGGGGTCATGTTTTAGGACTCTGATCTAGTTTGCCATCTTCCAGGACAAGCACAGCCTCAGGACAACTTTAACTTACTATAAAGGAGAGCCCTCTCTCTGTATCCTACTATTTTCAAAACCTTTCTGCTAAGACAGCCAATAAAAGTTCTAAATCTATTCCCATCAGTAAAATGGCATAATTCACAGTGGGAGATTTTGGTACATATTTCTCTAATGGTGAGTTGAATATTGGCCTGTGCCCCAAATTATTAATACATCAGTTAAGCACCAGGAGACAAAAAATTATGGACAGAGAGGTGTATACATAATACTTATCAGATATTTTTATCTACTCTAACTTGATTTTGATCCTGCTCAGTTTAGGTAAGCTCCTGTAGATTGTTGGCTCTTCTCTCATTCTGCCCATAAGGTGCCACAACACCCATAATAATATGGCCAAGTTTTTTCTATAAAGTACCTCAGGGATTAATTTGCCCTCACTTCTGGTCCTTCCTGGCTCAAGCTGCATTTGAACCAGTGAACAAGAAGTCAGGGACTTGTTTTCTAGGCATTACTAGTCTTTTGAGTCATCCACCTCCGAGTTTATCATGGAAACTAATTATTCATTATCACTATAATCGTTCTGATCCATAAACAAGGAAAAGCAATCCTGGCAGATGGTACGGGACTGTCTAGGTACAGATAAACACCACACAAAATAATGAAACTCCCTGTGCTGTAACCTTTAATATTATGAAAGAATTATTCAAAACTATATAGTAGTCCAATAAATAAGAAAATGGGACTCACCTAAGTATTAATTCTGGCAGAACAAATGCATTAATATTGGAGAGATTCTGAAATTACTGAGAAATATTATACCTTTCTGGACTAGTATTCTTCAGAATAAAAATGCTCAGGAACCATTTCTTAACACAGCAAAAACACATCAAGAAAAAAAAAAACCCTCTTAACAAAGGCTATCTAATGCTCATAGAAGACTTCTTAGTGTTTAGAATTGTATTTTGAGCATATGTTACCACTTCTTAGGGGTCTTATTCGCCTTTCTCAAGAATGACCAGGAGATATTCACTCAAGTTTAACTACAGTCATCCTAAATTTAGGTATGAAGCAGAAAACCAACATAAAAAATATGAAAAGACCAGAATTTATTAAAAGAAAAATCTCTTCAGTTGTTGAAATTCCAACCTATTTTCTTCTTTCTCTGCATAGCAGTATTGGCATTTAATACCCACAGGTATGGTTTGTGGTTTATCTTTAGGCATAAAAATCCTAATTTTCAGGAGTGCCCAGGAATCCAGCTGGGATCTAACAGAGGCATACTATTCTTCTTTCTTATAAAGCAAGTGCTCATTTGTATGAATTATGTATCATTGCGTTTTGCAGTTTCTGCGTTCTGAATAACCTAACCTTCATGGTTAAAGCTTGGCACCCTGAAGGTTGCACCCATATGTTACTAGAAAGGTAATTTACCCTAGTTTAGGGAAAAAAGGTCTCTTGTTTCACCTGTGACCCTTCTGTCAGAACACGTTAGTGTTGGCTGCGCAGGGTAGGTAATTGTGCTGAGCTGCTGGCTGAGCAGGTGACTTGCAGCTGCGCTCCAGACCCTGGCCCCTGCCAACCAGCAGGGACATGGCTGGTTTCACATCAGCATAGGAGCCTCAGCACGTTTAGGGTTTTGGCTTTTTCCCTGCCACTGTGCTAAAATCTCTATCCTTAATTTCCTTTGCTTCAATCTGAATAGATATAAAGCAGGCAGTTGAAACAGATGGGAAATCAGACACCCTTTTAACACACTCCAGTGGAAACTTGCAGGCTAGTGTTTCAGGTCTGAGTTGCATAATGAAATTAAACCATGAGAGAAAAATAACAGCCTTAAACCCAGCCAAATATTAAGAAAATTATGTCTAAGTGACCATTTCTTTTCTGCGCAGTGCTACCACTCTTGCTTGACTGGAAGGTGGAAAATATGCTGAAATATTTCTGATGAAAATGAGGGGAAACCTATAAAACATGGAAGAAGGAACCACAGAGCTCTCAAGAATGTTCGTGCAACTCTCACTCAGTGCAATAGAAAGTTTTATTGACCATGGGAGACAAGTGAGGAGATGTCTGTCCACCTTTCAGCAGACCAAATATCCTCATGACAGGGCCCTCTGCATCATTCAGAACTATTAGGTACAAGGCGAAAGAATGAACTTTTCATTACTGTATTTATCCTGCTTCAAGAGTAAGGCCAGGGTAAGAAAGCAAGCATCTGTGCTACTTGCCATGTTTACCTGTATCTGTGCTGCCCCTACGCCTGGCAGCCAGAAGTAGATACAGAATTAGGTCTCAGATCTATTGACTACGGTGTCACCTCCCCCAGAAAAAGACATCTCAGGGTTTTTTCAGTGATTCCAGACTTAATATACTTGCATATAATCTACAGGTTTTTCACATATGTTGTTCTTTGCAAAAGGGAGACCATGAGGAACTTCCAAGTGTTTTAAAAGGCATGCAGTTGGGGTTGTAAAAAAATATAGAATTATTAAAATAATTTGAGCTACATTGATTTAACATATTTGTTTAGATCAAACTATAAATTTCAGTATTCAGTTTTACCCATGCCTAAGGATTGTTTTCAAATTCAATAAACATGAAATTGATACTATTTTACAAAAGCATTATGAAGTGGGAAGATGGAATTTCATCTAAAAACTACTTTCACGGTAAATGTTTCACCCTGCTCTCCTTTCAGAGAGCAAATGCATAACGAAAAAGGTGTCTAAGGGGACCCAGGAAAGTGAAGGATTTTCTCTCTTCTTAAAATTAAAAAACAAGCAAACAAAACAACACCCTCAAAATGTTGATACTTCTGCATTCGGGCATTTTTGACAGAATCATTCTTACTGCTTCTTACCCCAGTGCATTACGGTGCTTTCCCACATCCCTTATCTTTATTTTCATTTTATGCAATTTGCAAATATGAATGCTGTTTTTACTAATAATGCCATGAAAACAGTTACTAGTTTGGTAATCTATATAAGAATCTGCAAACCTGATCATCTAACAAATGAAATCATTTACAGTCACCTGCTAACTTTTTCAAATTTAACATAAAACCACATCTTTTTGTCTTGTATGAGAACTTGAAACACTTTTCATCTTTTATTCTAAAGTGATATTTTTAAAAGGTTCTTAGCTGTTGTCACGTACCATTAAAAGCTGATCTCATGCCTACTAAAGTTAAAACATCTTACTCCAGATTTCAATGAGATTTATACCGATTAATCTATGATTGTTACTAGTTAAACTTTTATGTTTATGCTCATTTAAAAGCATAAAGCACAGCAAAATGTTGCTAAAAATATAATTAAAAGCAAAATAAACTTGATTTCCCCACTACTGCCATCAAAAAGCTCCCTGTAAACTAGCAGTCATTGCATGCAAATCTTTCAGATATTCCTCTCTGTTTATCAGATTCATTACCCTTAAACAGAGAAAGAGATGGAGCAATGTCTATGATGATCTTAAGGCTTTCTACAAACCTCATGCTTCCATCTGTTAAACAACTGAGCTTTGTGTTCCAGGCCTCCTGAAAATCTCCTGTTAAAATCCACTAGATATTTTGCCATGGACATGAACTGCTATCTGGAACTACATGGCTGTGGGTGGAAATGCTGTTGATTATTAATCTTCAATGGAGCCCATAGGCACTAAAGTCACTGGGAATTTGCAATCAAATTCAAGGGAGGCAGCTGGGCCCCCAATGGTTTCTCAGAAATGCTTGCAAAAGAAGGACCTATTACAGCTTAACAGGAGTAATTTACATGAAACTAATTTGTAATCATGTCACAAAACATCTTATAGCCTACTAGGCACTTCCTCCCTTACCAGGATTTTGGTGTTAATTTAAATAGGGCCAAATTGAATATTTCATTAGTTTTTTTGGTGGTGGAGGTGGTGTTTTGTTGTTGTTGATTATTTTATTGTTGTTTGGTTTTAGGGTGGGGTTTTTTGTTTTGTTTTAAGATGTGCTGGTTTTAGGCAAAGAAAATTGAATTTCAGTCTCAGAAAATGGAGCCCAGAAAATTGAGTCATCTGACAATTTCAGGAGAAAAAATGCTGAGCTAATGTTATGCAGCAGATTGTTTGACTGACTGCTTATGTATTTGCAAGTTCCAGCCCCAGAGAACGTATAGTGCAGCACTCAGATTTAAGGATTATTCTCTTTAGAACATTGTTTCAAGAGGTCCTATTGTCTATGTACTGCCAAGAGCCTGCTTATGAGTAGTGCTCATTTTCACCTTCCTTCAAACCTGTTTTTCTGGCTCCTTGCATTCTCTAAAGACAAACATGTTCAGAACCTGAATGAAGATAAGAAGAGGGCAGAAAAAATACTGAGTAGTGAGGGGAATTTTCATAAGAAAAAATAATTACTTGCATTTATCTATGAAAAATACATATCGTCTCTTGCTTGCACTACTCAATCCCCTGTCATCTGAGCTTAAAATTAAAAACATTTCAGCTTTGCCTGATGAATTTCACCATAAACAAACACTCAGTCACCATGACAACCATGTTACTTATTGCAATGCTTTTAACTTTTAGTGATGGACACAGAAAGCTTCCATTTACCTTCTACAATTGATTTGATCCCTCTGCTATTTGGTCTTGCAGCCAGTGAATCCCATCTCTGGAGCTGTTTTCATTTTAGTCTGTCTCTGCCATAATGACCCAAGTTCTAGCAGCAATTAAATTCCATCTTTTACTTTCAATGTGCAAAAACAAAGCAGAAGTGTTAGTAAGAAGGAGAAATACAGTAGGTGCATTTAGCTACCACATACTGCTTCTGTTTTTCTGCACTCATAGCCTCAATGCCACAGCTTTAAGCAGTATTCCAGTGCTGTGGCTATGATTCAGTGGCAGCTTGCGTGGTGAGCAGCACTGGGATGGGTCACTCTTTGATGGAGCTCCAAAAACCACCTACATACTGCAGGGAAGAGTGAGTCAGATGTCAGCAGCTTCCCCACTAAAACACCACAAAACAATGCCTTAGTATGATACTAAGACAATGGATTAAAAATTAAGTCAAAGCTTGAGCTAGATGATTTTGCATTACACAAGCCCATTGTGAGAGTATAACCTGCCTCCACTATAGCATTTGGCTCGGTAGGAGGTTACTTCCAGCTAGGGATGTCTCTAAAGCCTTTTGGCCTGTTGGGATCCCCTCTGGAGGCTATTGTGTGCGCACAATGTGCTTCAGTGTCTCCGTGTCATGAAGGCGCTACTACCTGCATGTCATCACCACATAGCACAAGGAAGAAATAAGACCTGATGATTTTAAACTTGAAGTTAAAATTGTGGTGGCAAGTGGACCCCACCATTCCCAAGGAATAAGGTGACACTAAGTTATGAGAGCCTTGTTTTTAATCAAAGATTGTTTCACCAAGTATCTCTTTCATTTTGTCACACAGACATGTGCCATGTGGCTGTTCATCCTAACCCTAAACCACCTAAAAATGGGTGCAGCATGTCAGTGCAAAGTGTTGAGAGACAACATTTCACAGCATCCTGTGCAATTACAGATGTGGCAGAGTCATCCAACTGGACACTACTGACTCCAAAAGTGAGGGTGGTGAGAAGTAATATTCATCCATCTAAAAGAAACGGTGGCTCTGATTTCAAAGGCCTTTGCATCCAAGCTTCTAGAAGGATCAGGGCCCCCTCATTCACACATTTCTGCTCACACATCATGCACACTGTGGCTGTGTTTACTGTAATGATATTCTTGTGATCACTGAGGCAGAACATTTTCCCTCTCTACAGTACATAGTAAGAGACAAAAGAGAGAAGATCACATTTAAATGTTCATATCAAATAATCCAATTCTAGTTTAATGTGCTGCTTTACCTCTATTTACTATTGACTAGAGACTTTTTGGTGACTTTGGACAGGCTGCGTTCTTGACCCATACTAGCATTTTCTAACCTGTGAAAAGATCATTATCAGCCCACATAATCTCAAGTGAAATTCTTCATATGTTACTGCTTTTGCTTGCACCCTGTGGCAAACTACAGTGTAACTCCCATGTTACATATGGAAGGTGTCTATGGGGAGAATAGGCCATGACCTCCACAACTAAAATCACAGACACAGCTGTTGTTTATTTTTTGCACTGCACACAAGCTGCAGCTTGAGAATTACCCAGTAAAGAAGCTCTGTCACAGGACTGAGTTGGGATGCTCTGTGACCAAGGAAGAAACAGGACCCTAGGGTAAGATTTATAAACTTTTCACTGAAGTTTAAGCATGATCATAAGATGCCTCCTCCATTAGGGAAATGGGACGTCACCACAAAAAATTGCAGCAGCCTAAATGCAATTTACAACAACATGGTATACAAACATGTCCAACCATATAGTTACACCAGTCCTGACGCTACCAGTCACCCTCTCTCATTTCCATGCAGATCAAGGCTTCCAGCACGTTACAGGTACAGGCCTTTGGTTGGCACCAGTCCTCTGTGTCTTCCTCGCTCTTCTCCAGAGTAGAGGTTCTCTCAAAACAGGATTTAGGGTGTTTTTGTCACATAATCTGCCTGTTGATCCTAACATGTCCTGCAAAGGTGCCCAGGCAGGTATTTACAGCTTTTGGTAGAGACAAAGCAACCAGTCCCTATCTTCTAGGCAGAACAGTAAGCTCTTTTGTTTCAGAGGAGTCAATCCTTTTGTCACAACTCACAAAGCTAATCATTAATAGATCCAATACTTCAATCTGTTAATGAGCAGTTCAGAAACATAAGAAAAGTGGAATTCCTCATATTATTATTCAGTGAAAACTCTGTTCCCTCCATTAAGTACAGGAACTTTTCAGTGTCACACGGTGTGTATAGATAGATCATTTTTACTACTGGTCATCCCCTTACACTGCCTCTTCCCACATTCTCATTCACTAGTTACCACTGTAAGTCAGTCTTAAAATGGCTGCAGGGAAAATGTTTCTTCAATATCAATATTTTTAATGTAAGACTGTACAAAATTGATTAGGAGGTGACAGTGGGAGGAGTGGATCAGAGCTAAAATGGAAAAAGCTGCACAGAAAAAAATGTTAAGTGCTTAATCTTTGTTAACAGAAATTATTCAGAGTAATTCTTTTTCTACCAGTTTCTTCTATCAAGAAAAGAAGTTTAATAAAAAAACCTATACCCAAAAGAAAAGCTGCTATGGGATCACTTAGCCATTGGTTGTGCTTTGTTTTCTGTGGTGAGAACACGCATGAACAGCTTAATGTGCCTGTCACAGACTGTTTGTGTTTAATGTACCTTTGAAACACACAGCACAATTCATTCATAAAGTCAACACATTCGTGTGGACTTTCTTTCAGGTCTTTCATTACCTGGATCCGGTACATCTTGTCTAAACACAAATGTTGTGCGACACTTCTATTTAGAACTGAAGGTGAAACTTGTTTGCTGCGCTAAACTCACCTTGAAATGCTGCCTCAGAAGTAAACACGGCTTTCAGTTCACTGCCTTTTGAGTTCATGCAAGTCTACTTCATGATTTCAAAATACTGGACTCAGTTTTGGTCTTACTGTACACAGAATACCTGCCTATATCTGGTTGTAAAGTGGCTGCCAGTAAAGGGAATTCCTGTGTGCTTACTTTTCTCAATGATCTTTAATTCTCCTAAAGTTAATTCACAGACCATTCCATTAGGACTGTTTATCGTAACCATTCTGTCCACAGTTCAGCCTCTAAACATCAAGAGAGTACCAAACCTGTACAGTATCATGTAGAAATGGAGAAAGACAAAAGCACCTCACACTATTACTGAGAAAAAATAAATAAAAATAAAAATTCTGGAAGCCAGAATTCAGGTTTGATGAAGTGAGCATGGGACAAACTGCTTTTTCATTGCAACCATTTGTAGACCAAAGACTCACAGTTTCTATTGGGTAGATTTTCCAAATCT
This sequence comes from Heteronetta atricapilla, assembly GCA_011075105.1. Classification (NCBI taxonomy): domain Eukaryota; kingdom Metazoa; phylum Chordata; class Aves; order Anseriformes; family Anatidae; genus Heteronetta; species Heteronetta atricapilla. The sequence continues at coordinate 45,977,407 of CM021735.1, forward strand.
CCATTTGACTTGCACCCAGCAGGTACTCAAGTGACCACCTTCAAGCTAGCAGAAGCAGGCATGTACAGGCTGACTATTTCCACAGAGGACTTTTAATCTCAAAGACTTTCTCATGTTAAGCTTCCTTTTCGTCAGAGTTTCTTTATCTCAGAAGTCATACAGAATTGTCGTTGGTCTAGACACCAGACTGATTACTGATGACAAGGGATATGAGTGGGCAGAATGGGGACAAAACAGCTAGAATAAAACAAAATGAACTTTGCATGCCAGACTTGTTTGGCAACTGTACATGTGTGCTTTTAATATTTGTTAGGAACACAGTTCAGCCTTCCACTAAATGTTGGCAGTTTGGTATGTGGAGTGTCATAACAGCTTTAGTCATGACCTAGCTGCTATAGTCATGCAACAAGTTTAGATTCATGACTTCTGTTGCTCATTTTGCTTTCCTTGGACAGCAATATAAAGAAGGTGTAGAGCCCCAAGGTATCCTTCTCCTACTGCCTCTACAGTTTCCTTTGTCAGGAAAGCTCCCCTCCTGTTTAAAATTAAATTTAAAGGATAGGTTTACATGCCCAAGAATTGTTGGTTTTCATTAGGTGTTCAATCCACCTGCAAGAAGATGTTACTTAAAATACAGATCTTTTTAAATTTAGGTAATGGGGAGCCCATCACACATTGTAGTCCTCTTAGGTTACAAGAATTCTGATTACTACTAGTAGTTTACCTCTGTAAAACATTAAAAAAAAATGCCAATTACTTATCATATATTTTTGCACCTTAGGACATCATTGACATGATTCCAGTTCTCTCTGTGAAAGTACAAGCAAGAAAAACAAGTTTGAACAGGCAACGAAAGCCAAACAAGCATTCCACTAAAGCAAATATGCCACCACTGCATGATGCTGAAAAGAAGGCACAAGATAACTATGACTATTAAAAAATCATTAATGATAATGACTTAAGGCATCACCAGCCTTCAGTCCAGAATAGAGTAGTAAAACTTAAACTTTCACTTAGTAAAGTGTCATCTTGTTTTACAAACACAATATTTGGTCACCCCTCTTACTAATTGTTTTGGATTTTTGGATTCTTTTTTTTTTTTTTTTGTGGGAAATCTTAAACAGAGGCAACTGTGACAGACACAATAAATGCTGCAACTACAGGACAGGTACCAGCTGCTGACACTGTGTATGACCTACCTCATCCAGAACTTTTCTGCCTGTGTGGCTGCATGTTAGAGGGGAAAAGATGGTCCTGTCATTGGGTGCTGATAGGCCTTCTCCAAATCCACAGCCTCCTGGACACTGAACTCAGAGTTCAGGCAGTCACTGGTTGGTGAAAGAAGTTGCCTCCCAAGAAGATTTTCTCATGCTGGGGCCTTCTGGTTCACACAGGCCCCTGAGATGGGCCTCTCCATCCCTGGGGGCCTGTACCCAGTCCCCAGCAGCAGCTGCAGTTCAGCAGGGAGGCAAGCTCAGAGTGCACATGGCTGATGGTCCTTTTAATCAGCTCTGTTGAAGGGAGACAGCAACAAGCTTCATTCAAGACAGGCAAATGAGGTATGAGTAAGTCCCAAGAAGGGGACATGATGAGAAATGTAAGGTTGGGTGAAACAGGCAGCACTAGAATGAACAGTGGGTACAACACTTGTGCACCACCTGTAATCTCAAATCCAGCTACAGGCAGTGTTTGCTAAGGCAGTGTAGTTACAGCTTCCGACACCATCTAGAGTTCACAGAGTACTGAACCCAAGCTATTTTTATTCTACACCACTTTCATTCTACATTGGCATTACAGTGTTTTGGAGCTGCAATTCCATGAATCATCTAGGTTGAATGTTATAATAGCAAATCTTTTAAATTAGCACAGTTTGTTTGCACTGAATAAGTGGGAACAGTCGTGTGAAGGAAGCTACCAGCACAGTATGGGATTTTTCTTACATCCATGCCAATTTAAACAGATGTATCAGTCCTGTGCTACCCATTAACATTTTAAGTGACATAAGATGTCATTTGCTGACATACAGAGAATACATAATTAAACAGCTGGCTAGTAAAAGAAACCATTTGCTGAAGAACATGTTGAAAGTAAACTTCTAATAAATATATTTGGAAGCATGCAGCAGTATATTAACTCATTTATATGATCCTGAGGGAACTATGATTTGCAATAATGAGATACCTTTTTTTTTAAAAAAAAAAAAAAATTATCTAGCATACTTCTGCAATCAACTGGCATTAAGGAAGATTTTGTTGTATAAACCAATTAAATGATGTTTAAATCATGAACTTATTCACACATTTTTTAAAGTTCTGTCTACAGTGCCCCAATACTGCAAGCTGGTAAGACAAAAACTTATTCCATTTCACATGGTTCCTGTTGGAAGACTTTTAATATGATAATTAGGTCTGCGGGGAGTCATGGGGATCAATTCTGGAGTTAAATCCAACCATTTATTATGAGCAGAGAAATGAAGATCATTTGTTAAGTTTTTTTTTTAAACAGCTGAATAACCTCATGAATATAGCTATACAATTTGCAGGATATCCTGTTAGAAAATCAGTGTTTATCTTCAGATATTTTGCTATACCTATAGGAGCTGCTGTCAGACTCTCTAAGGGCAGAGGAGCATATGATATAGGTAAGCATTTTTTTATGTTCTGGAAAGCTGGAAGAAGTTGCTGTAGTATTTAAATATTAAGAACATATGCTTACATTTAAAATTTGCAAACATGAAAAAAAACCCTCTGTTCAGCAATGTACTGATCTGCAAGTACTTTTGAAAGACTTTCACACATAGCTGCTTTCCTACTTTGAACACCATGTGTGTTCTCCAACAGTATATAAGGCACCAGCTTACTGAAAAAGGAGATACACCCCATCAATACAAAACAACTTTGGTACTGAAGAGGAAAGTTCACATCAGACAATGGAATCTAAACTTCATGTCCTGTTACAAACGCAGAATACTCACTAAAATCATGGTTGAGCATTGCTATAATTCAGTAAGAATTACTGTAAGCCAGTCAGACCAAAAAAGCTCCATGTACCTTGCATAGCCAGAGGAGTTAGATTGCGGACACTTCCTACTTCTCATACAAATTTCACGAATATATTTTTGTGTGTGTGTTCAGTATGTGTTTAAGAGTCTGCCCATGTCAGATGGTATTTCTAAATCTTAATGACATTTTATAACACGGTTCAATTCACAAGTATTAATTGCTAAATATCTTATAAGCATGTTACAAGCATAAGTAGTAAGTTACAGGTTAGAGGCAGGTATTTAGAAAGTATTATAAACAATAAGGAATGTATTGGATTTCATAAGTTATCTCAATATGAAATGAGACTGAAATCTTCTTGCCTTTTTTTTTTCCTCCTTACCTCTGCTAGATGTAGATGTTTTGCAATATTCTCCTCTTTCCTTCATTTCTTCATTTCCTTCTAACTGTCACAGAATGAAATCCTTCCAAGAAATACAACAGGCCTGATAAAACAATGCTTACTTTTCCCAAGAACATTGTCCATTCACATAGTGTGTATCCATTTTTTGTTGTATGAATTCTGATTTTTGTACATCGCTGCAGAAAGACAGCAAACCTAAATGTCTCTAAATATGCTGTCTGCATATCCAAATTCTCTGCAACTTTGCCCTTGCAGGAATATTTGCACGCACTCAAAATGAAAGCAAACCTATCAAACCAGGATTCCTCAGTGCTCTCCAGGCAGAGCTTTAAAGGGTGAGGTAGCAAATAGTCACGATTTACATGTCTATCACATCAATTACATGGGCTGCTGAAACACCAGTGTTTTGACAGGGTTAGATGAAGGATGCCTGTACAAGTCAGGGAAGGTGAAATGTAGGAGAAAGTGTCAGAAGCCTTCACTGAAAAGTGAAACACAGAGGAGACCCAATGTAAAAATGGTACTAATAAAAAATGAGGTTCAAATACATTCAGCACCACAGAACAGTTGCAATCACTGCATGGCCTGGGTTCATCTTGTTTTGAAACCTAGTTTTTCTTGTGTTTCCTGCCATTGCTGTAAATTTTATTGCTAATGCAGCAGATTGTGTTGATCTGAAGAAACCAGAAAAGATCTTGGAATAAGTGGTCATAGCAAAGAAAACTGTCACATGGAAGCAGACATCAAAAAGATTTTAAGATACGTTTTCTTACTTCCTGTACAATCTCAGCTAATGTTACCATCACGAAAAGAAAGCAGGGGAAAGAGCTAGCACTGCCTGTTTTCAGAAAAGCCTGCTGTCTGCAAATCTGGAATCCTTTGTTCAGAGAAAGAGAAAATTTAGGAACAATCTAAGCACCACCACAGTATTTATTATCAAACCAGTTCATCCATTTGAAACCTGAAGCTCTATCAAAATACTGCAGAGAAAGGGGATTCCTGAGAAAAGAACAGTGGCCAAACTATCAGTGCTCAGTGATAGATGGGGAATGCAGCTCAAGAATCTGTCAAGGAGCCAGCTTTTGCCATAGACCACTACTTGCTTCTTTTACCTGGCAGTTGAATTACTTTTTAAGAAAGAAATTAGATCAAGAAGGGGCCTTCAAATATATACTTCATATTGGTTTAAGCTGTTAGTTTTACCTGATTCTAGGTTTGCTTTTATCAACAAAACAAAGTTGATTTAGGACTACAACTGAAGCAGCCTGGTAAAATACATCTCCACTATGCACAAAGACCAATGGTTACTATGGCTGAGAAACTTCATTTTTCATCTGCTGCTTCTGTCTAGGAGAAAAGAAAAATTAGGCAAGAAACTTCATAACCTTCCTTTATATCGATGTTCCATTAAAGTCACTGTTGCCTGCCAGCAGATATTCAGGACTATTACACTGACATTTATCTTTAATGCTTTCTACATTTCTGACATTGTTCCTGTCCTTCTTTTTGTTCAGAAAAACTCAGAGCTCTGAGCTGAAAACTGCTGACTACTTATGTAAGCAACATCAAATGAAAACGTAGCTTAAATAAATTCATATCTAATCATGTTCACAAAAATTGTAAGACATACACATTTTAAGATCAATATATATGGGCACATAGAATCAGGCAACCCAATAAGTACTGCACTTTGAAGAGTGGAAAGTCTATTTTCAGTGTACAGGAGAGAGTGAGAATTCTCAGTTTCTACTTCCAATACAGATGAAGAATGCAACTCACAGAAGACTGTTTAAACTTTGACCATCTGAATTTTTCAACAGAAAACCCGAGCTGTGGAAAAATGCTACATGTTCACACCATGTTTACCTTTTAATTTCACAGGTTTTAAAAATATTTGCCATAAGTCAGTAACATTATTTATCGACCTTAAGGGTAATGTTTTAGCCTCTTTAGATGTTGACTTAGATGTATCTGAAATCATTTGCAGAAAACTAAAAAATTATCAGGACTCATTAAACAACCTCTGATTTTTCAGACCTGTTTGAACAATTTTGCCTGATATATGTATGTTTAATGACCTTCATGACAGAAAGCCAGCAAGTAATCATAGAATTATTTAGGTTGGGAAATACCTCTAAGATCATCTAGACCAACCTTTAACCTAGCACTGCTAAGTCCATCATTAAACCATGTTCCTAAGCACTACTTCTCATGTCCTTAAGCATTATATCTACACGTTTTTTTGTGGTTTTTTTTTTTTTTTTTTGAAGACTTCCAGGGATGCTGACTCAACTACTTCCCCAGGCAGCCTGTTCCACTGCTTTACAGCCCAGTCCAGTTGAAGTTGTATCCTTCCCTGCAACTACATGCCAAAACTCTTAGGAAAGGAAGCAACAGACCCTCCTCACAGAAATAAAAGCAATTTGTGAACTCAGCAAGTCAATATTAAAGGGTATTTCACTACCCTTTGTGGTAGTTTTTGGCTCTCTCATTCTCTGCTTACTGTTCAGGCAAAATTACCTATAGTTGGCATCATATCCTTTAAAATTAACCTTGTTTTGGCACACTGGCTCTCCAGAGCTGAGCTGAGATTAATCTTTCTTCTCCATTCTGCAATGATTTCCCCATGTTCCACAGAAGGGAGACACAAGACATTTCTTCTGGGTAGAACAGTATAACATCATAAGAAAGAGGAGGGGAAAAGAGAGGAGTTTATGTAAAGAGTAGTGGGGTACGATCACCACTACTTTTCAGAGGAAAAAAAAAAAAAAAAAAAAGAAACTGTAGAAGCAAGAGAACAAACTTTTCCAAGAAGTAAGGAAGAATCAGCATCCCACTTCTAGAAACATTCCTTTCAAAAGCAAGTAAAATAGATTTCCTGGGAGATGAAAAAAAAAAAATTACCCATAGAACTACACGAAATTCAGAGGCAATTTTATTATGATGCTTTTGATATAGCTAAAACACCATGAATGGCACAGAGGATTATGAGCAAGAAAGGTCATTGCAGGAGTGCCTGTACAGTGCAGTTCCTGTTGGCTGAGTTAAACAAGCATAACCTGTATGTGAGCTCTTACATCACAGCATAGCTGGCTGTATCTGCTTGCGGTAAGCTCGTAAATTTATGAAAATATTATAATAACACATAATAATAAATATATGGCTTTGCAGGCATGCCACAAACATGTGCTTGTAACAGGACTTTTTAAATGAATCTTTAGAATGCAGTTAAGCTGGTCTTGACCTAAGGGTAGCATATTCCTATAGTCACTCATGTTGATTTACATTTCCTAAAGTCATTTTCATTTAAATTTTATATGACTACTGCTTAAGTACTATGGATCCAGTTCCTGGGAAATAATTACCAGCTTAGATGAACTGATGAATCATTATCTCTGCAAAATAATTAATTCCCCCCAAAATCCCCTTTTTCATTATTAAAAGCAGAATACATTCTCATCAAAGTAAATACAGAAATTAATAACCATTCAGGAAACCCTTGAGGAGTGGTTTTCAGTTGGATTGTTTGTTAACTATGAGTTTTCAACCTGATTTTTTTTTAATCAAAATTTGGTGAAAATCATTGTTAATTGCTGTCATTTATGCTACACTGTCATTTGATGAACCTGGAAGGAAGTGATACCAAGGCCTGATTTTGGACATATTAATCCACAAAAGTATCATAAATTTTCTTTATTGTAATTTATGATATAGATAAGAAGTGTTAATTCTGCATATATCTATTCCTGCTAGGCAGCTCAACCCCTGTTCGGGTCTGAAGAGTAGTTTGGAAAAGGGATGGGCAGGAGTAGGCTGCTTCTATCAAGGAAAATATTTTCTGCCCAATTCCCCAGGAGCTCCTCAGATCTGGTTTATACATCAGTTTTACTGAAAGAACAGTACTATGAATCACACCCATACTGACATCCTCTTGGGCAACCATGTGCTACACAAACCTCTACTTGAGGAGAGTCAAGGGGAAGTCTACTACATTTTTCACCACATAGTGCCAGCCCCTTCCTAATACCTCCAAGAAAATTAAGACCTGTGGTAAATAAAAAATAAAATTAAAAAATCATAGCTATATTATGCCACAGGAAATGATAAGGAGACATCAAAGCCACAGATGATGTTATAAGCCTCTAATTAAGCTGTTGTTATTATAAGCCAAGCTGTATCCTGAAGTCCCTATGCACCAAGAGATACTAAGCACATGAATGGTTCTCAGGTCAGAAAGACCTGCTCTGGGAGAAGTTCACACAAAGGAACAGATACTAGACAACATTCTTCATATATTTTTTTCCCCACAGTCAAAGTAAATCTCCTATAGCAGCACAATTTACTTTTTTTTTTTTTTTTTTTTTTTTTTGTATCTTGTTAAAAAGTTATTCTCTTTCCATGATGTTTACATCTTCATGTCCCTGAAATATACTTATGACAACTCATTCTAACCCTCCCTCTGTCTATTTAGGCTAAACAAATCAAGGTTTGCTTCAAATATCATATTTCCCAAATCATCCTAGTGTACTTCTCTGTATCTATTCTAATTTAAATCTGATTTTTTGACAGCAATATGCAATATTCTAAACCAAAGTTTACTGAATGGTAAAAGCAGGTTAACATCAGCTAAAGTGCCTATTCAAAGATGAACCAGCTGAACATTTCTCAAGCATTGTCCAGTCAAGCCATCCACACAGACTTTTCTCCTGTTCTAATTGACAAGTTCACAGTTTACAGCAAAAATTGTTCTTGATGCACTAAGTGCATGAACTGACATTTTATATTGTTCTCCATTTGGAACTCCATCTAATTCTGCTTGTACAGGAATTTGGTCCTCCTTTTGTGGCAACAATCTCCCTGTTTTGTTTCATTCTTCCATTGACCAGCATTGCTCTACATAAAACATATAACTGCAACCAAATTTCTCAGTCTACTAAGAATGTTTTTGTTTGTTTGTTTGATTGATTGATTGATTGATTGCTTTTTAAGAAATCCTTCTCTAGGTCTAAGAATCTCTTTTATAAAAATTCCATCCATATGGCTCTGGAAAGCCAAAGGCTACTGGGATGTAGTCTTTCATTCTAGGAAAATGGGTTTCAGGGCTTCATGAGAAAAAGTGATAGTAATTGGGTTTCCATAAGTTCAGTATTCCCTGCAAAGAGAAAGCACTGTGGGCATCTCACGTTAGCTGTATTCTTCCTCTCAAGAAACATTGCCAGTAAGCCTAGCATGAGTCAATCCTTCCTCTCCCTTGACCTTAGGTTAACTACTGGAGTGGTTAGTCACATGTTTTTTACGGTGCCTTCAGTGCCATTTTTCATGTGCTTTCGTTTCAGGGGGCTGGCAGCTTATATGCACTATTGAGACTCCGTAGTTGAGACTGAAGCTGAATAAACTTCATTTCTACCCTGTTAATTCTCCATTCCAGAGAATAATGAGGCTTAACTTGCTGCAGAAAGTCTCACAGGCAAATGTAAGCAATGACAATGTAAATAAAAATGATTCCATACTAACAGGCCTCGGAGGGTACCTAGATCCCTGCTTCTTGCTTTTTTAATCTCTTAAGATTTGAGAGAAATGTGGAAGGGCTTCCTCCCTCCACTCCCCAACTGAGCCAGCCTTGGCAGCAGCAGATGAAATGCAAAGCAAGGAAGAGACAAATACTGCAAGACTTTAATAAAACATAGAGCAGCCTTATTCTCCAAATTCTCCATGACAATGCTGAGGCTTGGGAAATAGCAGAGATTTGGTAGATCTCAGTATTTTTTTCTTTTAATTACCAAATCCTAGTTTGGTAAATTTTAGATGACAGAGGCAAAAACATCCTTGCATTAGCATGACTTAACATCAAAACATGAAGAAAAACAGTAATTCCAGGAGACTTCAGATCTATTATGAACAAGTTCTTATGAGAAGATTTGGGTTAGTTAATTTGCTTTTCCAGCATCATGACATAGATTTATAGTTCTCACAACTTATGAAATATGTTTCCAAGCATAGACCCAGCTTGGTATAGATCCTAAACAGGATCTATATACCTTCCTATACCTTCTACCCTAAACAGGCAGGGACACCCTGGGGAGGAAATGGGCGTTAGTTCCTTTCATTTTTGTCCAGCTCATATCTGGGATCAGTACAAGCATTTCACCCTTGACAAACAGATGTTTGGAAGTGAGTTACAAACCATTTGGAGACTGGTAAAAACAAATCAAGATCCTTTAAAGAAGGTATTTAGTAATCAAGAGACAAAAATAAATAAATAAATAAATAAACCAAACTGAATGCCACAGCTACAAGTGTCCGTCTGAAACAACAGGCCCATAATTCCTTTGGACAAGTAATCTGAAGAAAATTGGTGTTACCTCAAGCACAGAAAGTTTTTTTTTTGTATGTGTGCTTCTTTCTTAATTAGTTTAAACTAAAAACAAATACACATTGCAGTTCCTTGCTTGTAATCGTCATATTCAAATATAATTCATCTGTTCTTGAATGAATTTTGAAGAAAGATTGTTTCAGTACCTAATGGTAGGATTTCTTCCCTAATGGTTCCACAATTCTCTTGGGAGGAGGTTGTTGGTTTTTGTTTGTTTTTTACACAATACAGCTGTACCTACCTTTAATGACATGCAAAACAGCCAAAATCTAGCTCCAATTAAGTCACATGAGTTTCCCCAAAGTGTGTTTCTGGCTCTCCTGGGAGTAGTCTGAAATAAGCTTATTCCAAATAACCAGTGGTTTCTGTGAATTTCTATATTTCAGAAGAGGGAAAAAAAAAAAAAAAAAAAAAAAAAAAAAAAAAAAAAA